>VDFB02281492.1:731461048-732061048 GCA_007258455.2 Sequoia sempervirens | reverse complement strand
TTTTGTGTTGGAGATATTAATTTGGGTCTCCACTATGTTGTGGCCAACCTTGGTGGATATGCATTAAAAATTTAATTGAAAATTTGGGCCGACATTGCAAATATATTTCATTTTTCTTGGTTGACTAAGATGTGATGAAATCTCATGTAGCAGATATATAAGTGTGATTGTTTCATTGGTGTAGTGAGTAGATAAGGTGATTCTATGTGTGTATGTGTGAATATCTTTTGGTTGTAGAGCAGAGTGTGAAGGAGATTTTGTGAAATGTGAAGAATTGTTGAGCTTAATTGGAACTATATTCAGGCTTGTGTAGAAGCTATTTTCTCATTTCATATCCTTTGGATTTTTAATCCTATTCTATTGGGTAGTGAGCCCCTTTTGTATTTGAGTAGTGAGCTCTAGGCAGTGTGCCTAAATGCATGTGCATTCCCCTTATTATTTTTCATTATACTTTTAGTAGAGTATAATCTTGTGGACTAACATCCACCATGGTTTTTCCCCTAACATGGTTTCCACGTAAAAAATCTTGGTGTTCTTTGTCTCTTTGATATGTTAATTGCTTGTGGATAATTTCTTATTCATCAAATCTATGATTTAAGTTAAGTAAGAAAAGTTTAAATTTTTGAGACAACTGATTCACCCCCCCTCTCAGTTCTCTATCCTTGGTTTCCAAACAATTGGTATCAAAGAAGGTTCCTTTGAAGAAGTCTAAAAGCTTGAGGTGATCTGGGATGGAAACATTCAAGAAGGACAGTCCTAGATTTGAAGGCACTAACTATTCAATGTAGAAATTTTAGATGCAACATCATCTAAAGTGGATTGGTGATGCTTACTAGAAGATTACAAAAGATCCATAAACTACTCCTGAGAATGGTCCCTCCTTTGCTGATGAGATTAAAGATGTTGAAAGTAATACCAGGGCTGTTGAAGCTTTGGTGAGTGCTCTGACAGATTCAGAAATTGCTAATTTGTTGGGTTTGTAGACAACTCATGAGATTTGGACGAAATTGGAAACTTTGTATGAAGGAGATGCATAGGTGAAGATGGCTAAGCTACAAAGATTGAAAGGTAAGTATGATAATTTGAAGATGGGTGAAGATGAATATATCACTTCTTTAATGCAAAGAGTAAATGAAATATTGATGGGTATTAAATGTGCTTGTGGTTCTCTGGATGAGGATGAAATTGTAGCTAAAGTACTTAGATCCTTGCCTCCCTCCTACAAAATGAAGGTTCATGCTATTGAAGAGTTTAGATCAGTAAACTAGATGAATAGAGACACACTGATTGGGAAGCTTGCTTCTTTTGAAATAAGTAAATTTGGTGAATCTACATCGAAGACTAAATTTGCATTCAAGGCTACTGTTTCCTAAAGTAGCAGAGAAAGATATAGTTTGAGAGAGTTCCAAAAAGATATCCAAGTATGATGAAGAATTGAAACAACTTGAAGAAAAAGAAAGAGAGGTAGAAGAATTAGAAGAATTGATTGCAAAGCAAGAAGGGAGAGGAAAAGGTAAGTATGAAGATATATTACCTATTAAATTTTTTTCATGTAGTAAAATAGTTCATTTTGCATCAAGATTTCCTGAAAGAGTTCCTAGATCTAAGCCTAAAAAGTCTAGAATCCAAAAGAGATGCTACTTTGCTGAAGAAGTAGTGACTAATGATGAGTCCTATAAAGATAATGGAAAAGAAGATGAATGGGATTTCATTGCTACCATTGAAGATAATCCTGTGGATACTAAATCTACTAAATATGAAAAAGCTCTTGCAACCCAAGTTTAAGAAAAAGATGAGTGGGTCATTAATAGTGGATGCTCACATCATATGACTAGTGATAAAATAAAATTTGTGAATCTAGAGAAGTATGACTATGGGGTTGTAAGATTTGGAGATAACATTGCTAGTATGATTCATGGAAGAGGATCTATTTTCCTTGGTGGTAAGGACAACAGTGATGATGTCCTCTATGCTGAAGGCTTGAAGCACAACCTGTTTAGTGTTGGGCAGATGGTTCACAAGGGATATGATCTTCATTTCAAAGATGGAAGATTCAAGATATGTGGGAGTTCTAGGAATATGATTGCAACAAGAAAACAAACAAAAGGTAACATTTTTCATCTAAATACTACTAGTGGAAGTTGATTAATTTCTCAAGTAGATGAAAGTTGGTTGTGGAATAGGAGATTGTGTCATGTAAACTTTGACAACATTATCAAGATAAGTTCTACTCAAGTAGTAAGATATTTGCCTAGGTTAGTAAAGCCTACTAATATAATCTGCAAGGAATGTAAGATGGGTAAACAAACAAGAGTCTCTTTCTTGAGAAAATAGTTTCATTCATAAAATTTGCTAGAGCTACTACATACTGACCTTTGTGGGCCTCCAGAGTCAAAAGTATTCATGGTGGTTATTGATGATTACTCTAGAATGATTTGGGTTGAATCCTTTTTAAGAGAAAAATGTAAAGCATTGGAGAAGTTTAAAAGTTTCAAGGCTATGGTAGAAAATGAGAAAGGTCTGAAAATTAAGTGTCTGAGATCTGACAGAGGTGGTGAGTTCATTTCCAAGGAATTCAATTCTTATTGTGAAAAGGATGGAATGAAAAGATAGTTATCTGCCCCCTGAACCCCTCAACAAATTGGAGTTCCAGAAAGAAAGAATAGAACAATTGTGGATGATGCTAGAACAATGATGATGGAAGGAAATGTAATCTCAGATTTACTGGAGTGAAGCGGTAAGCACTTCGATGTATACTTTGAACAGGGTAAATGTTAATGTTAATTCTGGTAAGACTCCTTATGAGTTATGGTTTGGTCACAAACCTACTGTTAAGTATTTTAAGATCTTTGGAAGCAAGTGTTATATCAGGAGAGATAATGATATAGGGGAATTTGATGCATGAAGTGATGAATGAATATTCCTAGGTTACTCCACTAAAAGAAAGGCCTACCAATGCTATAATAAAAGACTGAGAAAGATGATTGAAAGTGCAAATGTTAGAGTTGATGAGAACTTTGTTAAATCATCTAGACATTGTAGTTATGATTCAGATGAAGAAGTTACAAGCCAAGGGAAGAATGTTCAAACTTAGAATCAACTTCAAATTGTGCCATATGTTCCATATGTTCGAGTTGTTCCGGTGAAGCAACCTTAATTTGTTCCAGTAAATCAAGTTAGCCAAGAGGCTCAGACAAGTGGAAGTATAGAAGAAAGATCAAAAGAATTAGAAGCTCAAGAGTGTTCCAAAACTCCAAATTATGTAAAGCTAAATCATTTTGAAAATTAAATCATAGGAGATAAGAATGAAGGAGTGCAAACTAGAAGAAAAATTATAGAAGAATACTATTTGATCTCCAAGATTGAACCTAAAAATGTCACTAAAGCCTGTAAATATGAACACTGGTTGAAAGCTATGAAGAAAAAACTGACACAGATTGACAAGAATGACACATGGCTATCGGTTCTGAGACCTAAAGACAAAAATGTTATTGGTAATAAATGGGTATTTAGAAACAAGCTGAATGAAGAAGGTGAAGTGGTCTAGAATAAAGCAAGATTGGTATGTAAAAGGTATTCTCAAATGGAAGGTGTTGATTTTGAAGAAACCTTTGTCCTTGTCACTAGGATTGAAGCTGTTAGACTATTTCTTGCTTATGTTACACAAAAGGACTACAAAGTCTATCAAATGGATGCAAAGTTTGCATTTTTGAATGGAGAACTAGAAGAAGTGTACATTGAACAACTAGATGGATTTCCCCTAACAAACAAAGGAGATATGGTTTATAGGTTGAATAAAGCTCTGTATGGACTTAAGCAAGCCCCTAGAGCCTGCTATGCTAGATTGGACAAATATCTATTGAAGCTTGGATTCACTAAAGGTATTGCTAATAGCAACTTATACTTCAAACTAGACATTGATAAGGAGTTAATTATAAAAGTTTTTGTTGATGACATCATTTTTGGAGGAGATGATAATCTATGTATGAAGTTTGTTGATGAAATGAAGAGAGAATTTGAGATGAGTATAATTGGAGAAATGAAGTTCTTTCTGGGATTTCAAGTTACACAGTTGGACAAAGGGATCTTCTTATCTCAGTCCAAATATGTGAAAGAACTATTGAATAAATTTGGGATGGATGACTCCAAACCTGTTGGTACCCCCATGGTGACTGGATGTAAGTTGACAAAAAGTAATGATTCTCCTAAGGAAAATCAAACCAAATATAGGTCAATGATCAGTGGATTTCTCTACTTGACTTAGAGTAGACTAGACATTATGAATGTTGTATGTATGGTTGCAATATTTTAGGCTAATCCAAAAGAATGACATGTAACTAATGTCAAGAGAATTTTCAAATATCCAAATGGAACAGTTGACTTTGGACTATGGTATCCAAATGATGATGATTTCAATTTATGTGTGTATACTGATGTGGATTGGGCTGGTGATGTAGATGATAGGAAAAGTGCTAGTGGTTGTGCTTTCTTCCTAGGGAAGAAGCTAGTATCTTGGTTAAGTAAAAAGAAAAACTCAATTTCTCTATCTACTGTTGAAACAAAATACATTGTTGCAGCCAATAATTGTACTCAAGTGATGTGGATGAAACAGATGTTGAGAGATATATGGGTGACATATGAAGAGCCTATTTCTATACACTATGAAAACTCAAGTGCAATAAATATCTCAATGAATCCAGTGCTAGACTCTAAGACTAAACATATATCAATCAAGTTTCATTTCTTGAGAGAGAAAGTGAAAGAGAAAGAAGTTAGACTGATGTATGTGCCTACCAAAGAACAGATTGTAGATATATTTACTAAGCCATTGCCGAAGGATACTTTTGAGTATCTTAGAAGTATGCTAGGGGTAATCACCCCTCCTAATAAGAACTAAAAGATAAATTTACTTGCATCAATCTGTGAACTTCATTACTATATTTTAATCCGGATTGATGTTTATGTGGCTGCTATTCAGGGGGAGTAGTTAGATGTGTAGATATGTGGTTCAAAGTGTGTATATGGAAAGGTCAAACTTACCTTTTCCATTGATGTCAAAGGGGGAGAAGTGTAATGTGGAAAATCCTTTCAAGAGGAGAAGTACAAAAGAAATCAGTGTATTGGGTTGATGGTATTTTTCACATGTGTTGCCATCAATGCCAAAGGGGGAGATTTTTGGATGCTTTGGATGTTTTTATGATATGTGGTTGTCATTGATGTCAACACTATTAGCATTTGGTGTATCAGAGGATGTATATGTTGAGGATATTGAGAAAATTGTAAAAGAAGGTGTTCTAGGTTCCTAGTGGAACTGAGTAGATCATGAAGGTGTTTTGTTCTCTACATTGAAGATCAGTTGGTGTGGATCAAAGGGCTTATTGTTGAGTATATCTAGATCATCTACTAGAAGTTTGAGAGGTCCACATGAATTTTTGAGTGTGTTGTGGTATGATACTATTTTTGTGGTCTCTGTCAGTGTTCCTAAACAAAGATTGTGTGATTATGTTGATTTCAGTTGTTACGGATGCTTCTCTATTGTTTTTCGGTGTTCTTGGATGCTTCAAGATTTTTCTCTATCTCTATGGTATGTCCACATTGATTGGTGTACTCATTGTTGAAGATTTTTCTCTATATGTTTATTTTTTTATGTTCTTGGCCGACATGATGGTTGTAGCATGCTGTGGATCTTCAAGGAGGAATTAATTGAAGTCTTTTATTGTTGGAGATATTAATTTGGGTCTCCACTATGTTGTGGCTGATCTTGGTGGATACGAATTAAAAATTTAATTGAAAATTTGGGCCAGCATTGCAAATATTTTTTATTTTTCTTGGTCAACTAAGATGTGATGAAATCTCATGTAGTGGTTATATAAGTGTGATTGTTTCATTGGTGTAGCAAGTAGAGACAATGCTCCTCTGTGTGTATGTGAAAATATCTTTTTGTTGCAGAGCAGAGTGTGAAGGAGATTGTGCAAAGTGTGAAGAAGTGTTGAGCTTAATTGGAACTATATTAAGACTTGTGTAGAAGCTATTTTATCAGTTCATACCCTTTGGATTTTTAATCCTATTCTATTGGGTAGTGAGCCCCTTTTATATTTGAGCAGTGAGCTCTAGGCAGTGTGCCTAAATGCATGTGCATTTCCCTTATTATTTTTCATTATATTTTTAGCAGAGTATAATCTTGTGGACTAACATCCATCGTGGTTTTTCCCCTAATAGGGTTTCCATGTAAAAAATATTGGTGTTCTTTGTCTCTTTGATGTATTAATTGCCTCATCTATAGTAGTCGGACCACTCACCAGAGCAACATACTTCATCTCAATAGCCTTCTAGGTCTTGTAACCAAGAGAGATAATATATCCTCTCATCTGTAGTTTCTAGTCACTATAATCAGATCCATCAAACAGAGGGATCACCAACTTATGCACCATCAGATCTTCCTTAAGCAGTTAAGCTCTACACTAAGGAACCAAAGCTCTGATACCAATTATTAAAAGTATCAGGAAAACAAAGAGGGGGGTTGAATCATTTGTCACCAAATTCAAATATAAAACTCCAAACACATATCAAATTTAAAACCTCACTATTTTGTTATTAAGTATGAACATGAAATGTAGATAAAAAAAATGTAAAATTAACACAATGAACACTAGATTTTATGTGGAAAACCCAATAAGGGAAAAACCATGATGAGGATTAACTCACAATATAAAGTGATAGAAAAACTAAATACAAGAGGCTCATTGTCGAGATACAAAGGCTCACTGCCTATAGAAAGGACTCACTGTCCAATAGAGAGGTTCATTGCCTATAAATACAAAATATAATAGAAAGATCCACAACAGTAATTTACACACATTTGTAGCCTTGATCAGAAAATTGTAGAAACATACAGCTCACTACTTTCAGGAATCTAACACAATGAAGTACTACTTCCTCAACTCACTTTTACACAACTCTTCTCTTCACTTGTGGCTTACTTTGTTAATTTTTCATCATCTAATCCTTTGCATCTCAACTTGCATTTATACCATCTTCAAACCTAGAAATATTCTCCAAGGTCGGCCACATACACTTCATTTCATAAATTCAAACTAGGTTAGCAACTCAACATTCCTATAGTGGAAAAGAATGAGAGCAGACCAATTAAACACTTAACCAAGACCAAAAGAAACATCTCAGATCAACCATATGCTTCCTCAATTAACTTTTAAATTCTATATATGAAGTGTAAACACTAGGTTAGCCAAACCTAATGAAAAAACAAATGAACATTGAAGTAGACACTTTCCAACAAGAAGATAACACATAGACATTGTAACACGCTTCATCACACATGATAACACATATTAGATACTTCCAGATATACCCACAATAGGTGTAAGAACCTTCAAACACAAATCTCTTTCCAACAGTCCATCTGGACTATGCAATCCCACACAACTTCGAATCTCATCTTTTGGAGCACCAAAAATTGAACATCTATGTTAGGACCTAGAGAACATCATCACAAGACATTTTCTAGATCTGCAAGACTTGAAACAAAATAGCAGAGGACTACAGAGTTGAAGCATTTCTCTTAGTGCACAGATAACCAACTCTGCCAAAACAGTTCACACACCAGTGAACAAAAATTTCACCTACTATCAAACCAGTAGCAACAAATTAGGAGATATCACCAACAAAAAACCTTCAGATCTGTACAAGCATAGGATACACATAGAAGTGTAAACAAATATTTTGGCACTCAAATGCTTTCTAGCCCTTCTAGGGTTCACCTAAAAGGGGAAAGACGAGCCAAAATGCAATGTTACATTCACATATTGATGTTATGAAGGATGCAATATGTCTAACTATGATTTCTAAATGTGAAAAACTAAAAATGAAATGATTTATTGATGTTAAACTAGTGAAATGAAAAGTGATAGAAAACACAGTGATGTATGCAAAAACACCTAAAAATGCAAGTGAATGATGACAAAATTGAACAGAACTAAAGAGGTGCACCTGGAATCTAGAATTTGATGTAGAGAGGCTCTAGAATCTTGCAGAGTTGACTAGAAATGTTGACTGGGACACTTATGCCAAGCTAGGCGACTTAGTCTAGTTTTGGGGAAAATCTGTCGGAATGGGAATCTACCAAATGGGTACTCAAAAATGTAAAAATCAACTTTCAAGCTTGGTAGTGGGACTAATTCACCATAGATGGTGACTTAGTCCACCTGGGAATTTTTGGGATTTCAGAACAGGATTCTACAACTCTGAGTCTGCACTTACTTTTCTAACATGTGTCTGAATCTGAATCTACAGAAAATGGGCTGAAAAGAGTCTCTAAGCTTCAATTAGGGTTATGTTGAATTTGATGGATTCTTAACCACTTTTTGACACCAAAATATTTGACAAATTTGCATACAAATCCTACAAACACACATGTAAAGAGGGGAAAAAGGGTTAAGGGTTTGAGTATAGGGGTTTTCCTTGGTCAAACCCCACTTTGGTAATCAAACCCTAGATAATGAAATGAAATGTGAAGAGAATGATAAATAAACAACATGCGCTGTCATAAAATTACCAAACCCTTGATGTGAAATTCTAAAGATATGCATGAAGTGCTCCAATGGATCACTTGATTATGCTTAGAGTGCTTGAATGATTGAGAATGATTAAGTCAATGGATGAATTTCTTGAGTGAATGAATGCTTGAATGAATGGGGATATTGTAGGAGATGAAAAATGAGGAGAAAAAACCTTATTTATACTTGATTTTACAATATTTCCTAACAATAATACATCACAAGCCAACTTCAAGGGTAAGAGAATAAAATCCCGCCAAGAAATTAAAATTATTTTTATTTTTGTGCTTAGTGGGACTAAGTCACCCTAGGTGGTGACTTGGTCCCACCATGGAAATTTCATTGGGTTTAGAGAATAAAGTGCATTAAATAATGTTTAACGGGAATATCCTTAAAAACCCACTGAAGTAGGACTAGAAAGTGCATTAATGGGCCATTTATACATGAGAAAGGGTTGAATTGGTGATGACAAGTCTAGAAAATCATGAGAGTTTGTTACAACTCTTTACAACACTTTGAAATAAGACTTGGTAAGTGATAAAAGGGTGATATTTAAGTGAATTATAATAAAAGGGTCCTAGAAAAGTGTGAAAGTGGGCTACAACACTTCACAACACTTTTACAAGACAACCTAGAAGTCTTATGATTCACAAGGGTCCAAGACCTAATGTGAATGTGTTGGCCACATTACAACATTCAATGTAGGAAAAATAAAGCCAAAGTCCACTAGGATGGCTTGAACATGAGAAAAAGTAGAAGGGTTACTTTTTCCATGTCCACAGTTAGCACCTAATTTAGTGAGAGGATGAACTTGCTTCAAACTCACACTAAAGTAGTCGAATATGCAATCATGAGGGGTCCAAATGCATTGATTCTTGGTGAGATGAGACAACATCAATCAAGAGGGATGATGAAGTCCCCAAGATCAAGATCCCATGGTAAACCAAACATGAATGCAAAGGAACACACATGAAAATGATGAAAAGGGAATGAAAGAGAGAAGAAAGTTAGATCAAGCTTCGATCATTTTTCCAACCCATTTTGAATCAAATCTATGTTGTTTTTTTGGACATCTGTACTCACTTTGGGATGATGAAACTTATCGATGTCCAATAGGTGAGAAGCCCCAAGTATATTCACTCTGGGACAACAAAGCTTTTGGTTATCTGTATGGTGAGAAATCTCAAAAGGTGGATATGGGGAAAGTTGTGCCTTGGAATGGGCTTCCCACTCATGAAAAAATGCAATGGAACCACAGGCATGGAAGCTATGTTATGCAAGGTAGCCATGTGAATGTAAAATGCAACATGAAAAATGATATTCAAATGAGTCTTGCATAGTTCATACGAGGTCTTTAACTTAGGGAATATTGTGTCTAATGTCTCCAAGAGAGGACCAATCAAAGAATAGAATATTCACAACTTAGGGGATGCAGTGCGTTGCATCAGGCCACTAAGAGGAATGTAATCTGCTAAGAGAGATCATGCTAATGAAAGACATCACACCCAATGTCATCCATAAAGTGAGAAACACATCATATAAAGTAACAAGGCTTCACTAACAATAAAAAAGAAGGAAAATGAAAATGAATTATGCCAATGTATGCCCCCACTTTAAAGGAATTGCTACACACCTCTCTATGAGAAATTACTTTAAAGTAGCAAAGGAAAAATGAAAAAAAAGAAGAAATGAGAGCCAACTTGGAAATCCCCTATGCCAAGTCATACATTTCCGAGTAAGGCTACATGATGTGAAAGGAAGGGGAAAGAAAGAATAGAAAGTGGTTTCCCCCAAAATGAGAACACCAAACACATAAGGGATCTATGGATTCAGGGCTAGTATGTTTGTTGCTTCAGTGTTTTGATGAAAGAGCTCAAAACAGTCATCATTCCCCAAATACACATAGATCTGGAAGAATATTACAAAGAGAGTGAAAAAAAAGAAAAAGAAAGGCTATTTTGGGTCAACATGGAAGAGACATAGGATGTCTCAATGCTTTGCATCATCCCCTAAAGGAAAACAAAAAACAAAGAAAAAGGAAAAGAAAAAGAAAAAGGGATTTTGAGTCAACATGGAAGAGACATAGGGCATCTCAACACTTTGCATCATCCCCAAAAGGAAAACACAAAAAAATTGAAAGAAAACAAAAGGACCTACTAGGTCAACATGGAAGAGACATAGGGCATCTCAATGCTTTGTGTCATCCCCAAAAGGAAAAAAAAAAAAGGACCTATTGGGTCAAAATGGAAGAGACATAGGGTGTCTCAATGCTTTTCATCCCCAAAAGGAAAACACAAAAATAAAGTGAAAGGAAAAAGTAATTTATGACATATAGAAGAATGAAGGTACAAATAGAAGAATATCACAAAGAGAGGAGAACATCAAATGAAACATCATGGGGGAACACAATACACACATAAAAGAGAAAGAAAAAGAAAAAATGGTAGTAAGGCAAAGGAAAGTCAACCATCAATTGAGTCATCCACTTCCCATTCTTAGTTAGGATAAGTGGAAGGTTAAAAACATAGCTAGGGGAGAAGGAAAAATGCATTACTAGGACAAGGCTATCTATTTATTTCCCCCACTGAGTGCAATGAAAGAATGAGTTGAAATAGGTGATGGGAAAGGTCATGCAATCATGAGAATGGAAGATTCTACAACTATTGCATGATGATGGTATTTGGTAATGGCTTAAGGATTTATTGGATAGAAAATATCGCCATCAAAATGATACTTGCTCAGTATTTCTTTCAATTGGCGACACTCATTGCTTTGATGTCCTAGAACATGATAATATGCACAATGTGGAACATTGGCATCTTTAGGATAGATAGCCAACCTTTTCATAGGTGGTAATAAAATGAGTTCTTTGTTTAGAAGGATTTTCAATTTACTTTCACATTCAGGTGGTGGATGGAGAGGAAACTTTAGTTTTTAAACTTGTAAGGCCGTTTACGTTTACTAGAGTCACCCTTTTCATGAATTGAAGGAGGAAGAGGACCCAAGGGGATCCTATAATCCTTTTCATTAGTACTATGTAAGGGTTGTTCATGAGGAAGGAGAAAATTCAAATCAGGAGGGAAATCAAAGATCACCATGCCATCATCACAAAGTCTCCAATATTCAAGAGGAGGCTTGTTGTCATGAGGGGGTTATTGATAACCTAACCTTGTTGTGTTTTCATCTATTGGTATTTTTTCTAAAAGTTGATGAATGTTGTGTTTAGCTGTTGTGTCACAACCTTGTTTGCTTAAGGTGGTAAAACCATTTCCATAAGTTTCTTCAAAGTTGATTGGTGTGTTGGTAACTTTGTTATCATAGAATGGTTGAGGAGTTGTGTGATTAGAGGAACTAGGTCCACCTATTGGAGGGAATTGAGGTATTTCATTTTTTTTAGGATGTAGGTATCCAAATGTATCAGGAGGTTAGATGGTAGGAAGGTCTTGTTGTTTCATGGATGGATAGAAGGATCCATTGGCTTGAAGGTTGTCAAGGAATTTGTTTTATAACTTATTCATGATATCATCATCTTCTCCAATGATGTCAACAACATGAGGAGTTGTACGAGCATGAGGAAGCTCAAGGTCATTAGGATTAGTTCCAAAGGCACAATTTGACATGTCCACTAAAGATTTTAATGACATCCAAAACTTATTAAAGTAAAAAGCAATGATGAAAGAAAACTAAATACAATAAACAACAAATCTGGAAAGTATGACAGAAGACAATAACATAAAACAAAAATGTAGAAAATGTATAGAAAATGCTAGAAATAACAATACAAAATGTGCAGAAGGACTAAGTCACCCAATGTGGTGAATTAGTCCTAGGGAGCATCTTTTTGTGATTTTTCAGAAATTTTGAATGCAAATTTGATGTCTTTCAACTGCATAGATGTAGTTTCAATATGAAAATGCATGAATTTTGTGGTTTTGTAATGAAATAAAATGCAAAAATGTAATTTTTAAAAACCCTAGGATGCAAATTAAACAATGCAACACTTAATGCAATGCTAATGCAAGTTAAACCTAGGATGCACTTGAAATCATAAGTAAAAGTGTTTAAAAGATAGGTTCAACAAAATGTAAAATATTTTGGCACCCCAATGCTTTCTAGCTCTTCTAGGGTTTTTCACCTAAAAGGGAGAAGATGGGAAAAAATGCAATGTTACATTCAAAGATTGATGTTATGAAGGATGCAATATGTCTAACTATGATTTCTAAATACAACAAACTAAAAATGAAATGATTTATTGATGTTAAACTAGTGAAATGCAAAGTGCTAGAAAACATAGTGATGTATGCAGAAACACCTAAAAATGCAAGTGAATGATGACAAAATTGAAAAAACTAGAGAGGTACACCTGGAATCTAGAATTTGATGCAGAGAGGCTCTGGAATCCTACATAGTTGACTAGAAATGTTGAATGGGAGACTTACGCCAAGCTAGGTGACTTAGTCTAGTTTTGGGGAAAATTTGTTGGAACAGGAATATGCCAAATGGGTACTCAAAAATGTAAAAATAAATTTTTTAGGCTTGGTAGTTGGACTAATTCACCACAGATGGTGAATTATTCCACTTGAGAATTTTTGGGATTTTGGAATAGGATTATACAACTCTTAGTCTGCACTTGCTTTTCTGACAGGTGTCTGAATCTGAATCTACAGAAAATGAGCTGAAAAGAGTCTCCAAGCTTCAATCAAGGTTATGTTGACTTTGATGGATTCTTGACCACTTTTTGACACCAAAAGCTTTGAAAAATCTGCATACAAATCATGCAAACACACATGCAAAGAGGGGGAAAAGGGTTAAGGGCTAGAATATAGGGGTTTTCCTTGGTCAAACCCCACTTTGGTAATCAAACCCTAGATAATGAAATGAAATGTGAAGAGAATGATAAATAAACATGTGCTATCATAAACTTACCAAACCCTTGATGTGAAATTATGAAGATATGCAATGAAGTGCTCCAATTGATGACTTGATTATTCTTAGAGTGGTTGAATGCTTGAGAATGATTAATTGAATGGATGGATTACTTGAATGAATGGGAAGATTGTAGGAGATGAAAAATGAGGAGAAAAACCCTTATTTATACTTCATTTTACAATATTTTTTAAAAATAACACATCACAGGTCAACCTCAATGGTAAGAGAATAAAATATTGCCAAGAAATTAAAATTATTTTGATTTTTGTGTCTAGTGGGAGTAAGTCACCCCAGGTGGCGATTTGGTCCCACTAGGGAAATTTCACTATGTTTTAGAAATTAAAGTTCATTAAATAATGTTTAACAAGAATATCCTAAAAAATACACTTAAGTAGAGCTAAAAAGTGCATTAAGGGACCATTTAAACATGAGAAAGGGTTGAATTAGTGATGACAAGTCTAGAAAAGTGTTAAAATTTGTTACAAATCTTTACAACACTTTGAAATAAGACTTGGTAAGTGATAAAAAGGAGATATTTAAGTGAATTATAATAAAAGAGTTCTAGAAAAGTGTGAAAGTGGGATACAACACTTCACAACACTTTTACAAGACATCCTAGAAGTCTTAATGATTCACAAGGGTCCAAGACCTAATTTGAATGTGTTGGCCACATTATAACATTAAATCTAGGAAAAATCAAGCCAAAGTCCACTAAGAGGGCTTGAAATGAGAAAAAAATAAAAGGGTTACTTTTTCTATGTCCACAAGAAGAAACATGAAGCACATACCAAAGCACATTCAGATCACATACATAACTCTGATTTCACTCTTTATTAATTTTCTCAAAAGCACTTGGTAACCCATCATTTTAACACATCTGCAACATCATAAGGATAGCTCCATGTAATCACATAATCTCAACAACATCTCAACTATACATGCACAATCTGCAAGATTTTGAGCTGTGTTGAAATCAATGACAACATTAATGATAACACCACCAAACTTGCTCATACTTGCAACACAAGCAATCTAACAAATATAGTTTAAAGTACTAAAAAAATGATAAATGATAAAATAAATGAGATAACTAGAAAGATGATAAAGGAGATGATGAAAGAAAAGGTGAAAAATATTAACTCACAAAGAGTCTAGTTTTCTAGCAAGCTCTACATGAATGCATACCTACACACATCTAAGAGGGGAAAAATATTGGGGATATATAGGGGTTTTCCACAGTCAAACCCCCACTTGGGTGTTTTCACTTCCACAGATAGCCAAATAGAAAGATATAAAATATGATTAAGAGAATAATGGAAATAAAGTGGAATAATAGCAATAACACTATGCTACATAAATCAAGAAATAATATCACCTTCTCAATCAAGGTTCCCTCAAGCATGTAGATAAGGATGCAAGCTTGGTAAGGTCTATGTTGTTACAAAAAATGAAGAACTAGTCCTACAAGACACCATGTCACAACTCCAAGGGTGGCAAGAGTGTAGAAAGAGGTGGAGAAGATGTGTGGGAGCTCAAGAATTATGAAGCAAGATCAAAACTAGCATGTGTAATTGTCCTTAAGCTAGAATGAGAATGAAAGATATGCATTTGAAGAAGATTTAGGAGGGAAAGAGTGGTGCTTAGGTTATTTTGATGACACAGAGGTGTTACGCTTCATCACCAATGGAGAATGTAACATCTCTATAGATTCTAGAGGTAGGAATCTATTTGGGACAACAATGTGCCATGTAGACATCTACATGTTGTGTGAGCGACCCTGACAGAAATTCGCCCACCGACACAAATGAAAAGCACCAAGTAGATGCATTGTAGATAGGTGATATGGAATCACTTAATCATATTTGATTTTTCTAAAGTAGAGGGTGTAAAGAGGGGTAAAAATTCATTCCTATACATTTTCCCCCCACTTTAGCAAGCATGAGTATCAATGAGTATTTGATAAAGTAGATTGATTTTTTTTAGATATGTATACATGAACCATCAAGGAAGTAGACTATAATCTGGTGATCTCAAAGGGATAATGCAGGAAAATAACTCTATAGGTACTCTCTCCTGAGGAGGTTCAAAAAATTGCATTGAAGGCTTGGATGCCAATGATGGATAAATCTCGCAGGATGCAAGCACTTCAGAGGTCCTTAGACCTACAAAGAAGGTTCCCTTAGGTACTCTCTCTTGAAGGAGGCCTAGTGTGAGGGGAATTTGTAGAGTCGGACTAGAAAGCAGCTTCACAGGTGCACTTGCAAAGAAACATGTTAGAAAAAAAAGGTAGCCATGCACGCAAGCAAGCAGATAGTCGCACAAAAATAAAAAATTTAAGGAAGACCTTTCAAAGGGGTCCCTTAGGAACCCTTTAAAAAGAAAAGGGGTCCACTCAAGGAATGCTCAATTTGAAAGTGTAAGAGTGTTTTTTGCAAATCAATTCAACATCAAGGAATCCTTTTGAAAGATGTTCGCTTCATCAAGGAATTTGAAAGGAAGAAGGTTCCCTCATAAGGGGAAAGTTAGAACTTCACTCGCAGGAGAAGTTACTTCCTCCTCAAAGGAAAGTGTTTCAAATTGATTCTTTATGAACCCATGATGAACGAAAAATATTTTACTAGGGGTCCTTGTTGAGGAATCTAATTTTTGAAAAATATTTTGAGTGGATTTTTAAGAAAATATTTGTTGGCCACCAAATTCATTTTTTGAAAATCTAAGTGAAATTATAGCCCCCCTTAGGATAGTGTGTGCCAAACACAAAGGCATGTGACATCCTAAGGAGAGGACAACAATAATTAAAAAGTGATGTTGTGGCTCGCAGGACATAGAGAGATGTAATCATGGTAATATGTCGCACACACGAGGGACAACACATGAGCACTACAACATCATGAAACAAGCACGAGAGATAAGAGAAAAAAATACAAGGAGAGACAAAAACATCATGAACAAGGGACACAGGGGAAATTTGATATTTTGGGCTCAGAGCTGCTCATAAATATAGATAAATAGATAAAATAGTATATAAATGAATTATCATCAACCCCCTACTATATTATACCATATGAAGAAAGGCATGAGAAGAAAAAATAAAAATAAAAAATTGGGTCAACATGGAAGGGAAGCCAAAATTCCCCCAACACTTTGCATCACCCCCAATTGTCGAATATCAATACAAAATAGAGGAAGAATGATGTAACAAATAGAGGAATTTTTATGACACATAAACACTCCTGTATCCAACCATATACAAGGGTGACAAGGGTCATCCAGGAACACATAATGCAAGCATGAGGGAACAAAAACACACAGACAATCTACTCTATAGATAAAGAAGAGGTACCCCTAGTCATCATCAACCAAGAGGTCATCATTCTCCCAATCTAGATCATCATAAGGGGAACATATACAAGCCTACAAGGGTGGGATATCAAGGGGGAACCCTCCAACCCCCCCATAACAAGAGCCAAGGAAGAAGGCCCCTTGAGGTCTTCTTCGCTTAGTTCTTGTGGGGTGAGAGTCAACGACTGCACAAAAATCACTGATAAGTCCAAGACCTCATCCACATAATTAAAGATGTACTTCACATGAGTGCCATGTGTTAACTCAATGGTTGAGGGAGAAGACACTCAAGATTCACTACTAAGTTCACCGAGAGACTCGGGAGTAGTGACAAAATTTAGGGATGCCATGACTTCCTATGTCACTAAGATGACTCAAACTAATGCAGAACCACCTTCTAAAGAAGGTGAACCCTTCTTTTGAACCCCATTGCTAGCGGGGTCATCCTCCACCTTCCAATTTGTTGAGGGATGAGAGATCCCCATGAATGATTTAGAAGGCATGGAGGAAGAGGAGAAAACCATGACGGAAACCACTGAGTTATTTAGCATGTCCACGAGCTTTGAAAATGGTGGTATTTCCAGGAGGGACATCAAAAGGGGTAGCTCAACCAAAGGAGCAATAAACACCTACACCCTCTTTAGGTGAGGATTGTTTATGCTTGAAATGGGAGCTAAAAGAAGGACCCAAGCTAAAGGAACTGAAGCATAGGGGATGGGAAAGGAAATAATGGAGAGTGTTGAGGAAGGAGCTACCAACTCCCCTTCTTTCCTCTTTAGCGCAACCTTTTCAATGGTCAGAGCCTTTCTCTAATGCTTGTACCCATGTGTAAGTTAGTTCCTATGACTCTAGGAGCTAGAGGCCGAGGGCTGAGAAAAAATGGAAGACTCCCATTTAACCATTAGAGTATCATTCAGATTCATTTTCAATGGAGGGAGAGACTCCTGGATGAGAATAGGAGGGAGAGGTTGAGAGGATGATGAAATAATAGTGGGGGAAGTAGGCTTTAACACCTTAATAGCGGGTCTCTTCCCATTCACTACCTTAGAGGTAGGAGTAGTAGGATGCTGCAAAGGTCGAGACATAGAGGACTCCACATGGTGACCATTCCCATTACCATATCAAATGAGCTGAGGCATTATGGGTAAGACAAGAATTTTGAATACTGGACACTTGGTATTTCACCAAGCAGGTTGCACCATTGGGTTCTCTAGCAAATTCCTAGGAGTAGAGGATGATGGTTTTGTATCTAGATGAGAGGAAGTGACACATAGGACAATGGAAGAAGAAGAAAAAGAGGAGGAAGAAGAGCATTGAGCATGATTTTCCCCTTCCCTTTTCTGAGCCAAGGAAACTTCACTGCCCGCCTTCAGACAAGCCCTATGTGAGATGGAATAAGGAGAAGGAGGGTATCTCCTTTTATGCATTATTCCACTGCTCTTGTACTTCATGTATGTTTGGTACAATAGGTCCATCTTAGGAGGAAGTGTAATAATGGGAACAGGAAAAATGTGATCTAATGAGTAGCCCCCATGTGCAATTGATGACTTATAGCTAGTATCATGGACTACATGCACTGTAACCTCATAGGAAAACTTTAGAAACTTATGAACTATAGAGGGAACTGCATTCATAGAGACAAACTATGTGATACATAGTTTCACTTTGAAAAGCTCAGACCCTAGGAGATATGTCAAAAAGTGCATTTACACATCTAGATCCAACTACAAATGACAAGGTGATGTAGTTGATGGGAGGTACGAAAAACCCATCATGTGTACAGATGGTACTCCTAGATTCATCATACCCATCCTTTTATAAGAAATTAATTAACATAATGTCCTCAATGATGACATTCACCTAGCACATAGGGTCAACAAGAAAACTCATCATGGTGTTTCCATTGATTCATCTAGGGATGTCTAAAGGAGATGGTTCTCTATTATGATTCATTAGAAAGTCCTGCGAGGTAAAATTTATGCCAAGAGATCCACTCTCAAGTTATGTAGATGGGATGGGTAGATGTAGAAAGCAGGCCATTTCTTCATACACTAAACAAAACTTTCAAAAAGCCCCCAAGGGTTTCATAACTAGACAGTGACCAACTTAAGGTTTCATTCTATGATGCTTATGGAACCTTCTAGCTACACCACTAGGGGTTGTAGGTTGGGTTGCAAGGGTGAGTGCCTCACAACACTCAGACCCATGACACTCCTAGGATATGAGGAAAGGGTCTTTCAACATTTCTAAAAGGAACAAAAATGGTTCACATTGGGTTCACCAAAATGTAGAGGAGGGGAAACAACCAAACCAAGGCTCCAAGTCAAGGAGAGTTGAGGGCAGAAGGATTCTCTAGTCTACCTTAGGTTGGATATGTGTTTAAGGTCAAGGATAGAGAATGAAGAACACTCTTAAGTACTTTTGTCACTCTACTAACTCAAGAGTTTGAATGGAGCTAAACGAGCCAGTTTTTGGAACCCAAACCATACCTCAAGTAGCTCTCTATCGAGGACAATAGGGTAGGTTAGGGACAAAAACACAATGTACTGGCATCTCCCTAAGGCATTGGCATTCATAAAATAAGAAAGTACAAAAGTATAGTACAAGGTGCAAAAACCAACTGCAATCTAGCAAATAGAGTTTAAAGTACTTAACATAATGATAAATGACATAATGAATGAGATAACTAGAATGATGATAAAGGGGATGATGAAAGAAAAGGTGGTGAAGATTAACTCACAAAGATTATAATTCTCTAGCAAGCTCCATACAAACACGTACCTACACACAACAAAGAGAGGAAAAATGTTGGGGCTATATAGGGGTTTGCCGCAGTCAAACCCTCACTTTGGTGTTTCCACCTCCATGGAAAACTAGATAGATCAATAGAAAATGTGATAAAAAGATTAATGCAAATAAAGAAGAACAATAGCAATAACATTATGTTATGTACATCAAGAAACAATATCACCTTTTCAATCAAGGTGCCCTCAAGCACATTGAGGAGGATGCAAGCTTGGTAAGGTCTACATTGCAAAAACAATGAAGAAGAAATCCTACAGGACACCAAGTCACAACTTCAAGGGTGGAAAGAGTTCAATAAGAGGTAGAAAATATGTGTAGGATCTCAAGAATTGTGAAGCAAGATCAAAACTAGCGTGTGTAATTGTCCAGAAGCTAGCATGATAATGAAAGATATGCATTTGAAGAGGATTTAGGAGGGAAATATCCCTTCTCAGGTTGGCTAGAAGGCACAGAGGTGTTATGCTTCATCACCAATGGATAATGAAATGTCTCTGTAGATTCCAAAGGTAGGAATCTGTTAGGGATGGTAGTGTGCTACACTAGATTCCATGCATCACATGAGTGTCCACAATAGAAATTTCCCCATTGACACAAAAGACAAGTTCCAAGTGGATTCATTGTAGATAGGTAATATGGAATTACTTAGTGATATTTGAGTTTTATAATGTAGAGGGTGTAAAAGGGGTATTTACAAGAGGGGTGCAAATTCACTCCTATTCAAAAAATACAAAGGAAGAGGAGATCTATTAGAACATGTGTGAGTTTTCTAGGTATCTTTCATGGAAGTGAAAAACAATGATTCTTGTACTTAATGATGCTCTTTCCAAGTAGTCTTACTGGTCATGCTATAGAATGGTTCTCCCATCTACCACTAGGTATTAGAAGTTTCAATGAATTGATGAAAAAATTTGTGAACCATTTTTCATTCAACATAGAACAAGATGTCACCATCACTGACATATTTAAGAATAAATAGACTCAAGGAGAATCCTTTGCATCCTACCTAGAAAAATGGATACATAAAGCTAGTAGGTGCAAGTGGCCTATTCCCAATAAAAAACTAGTAGATATCTTTTTTTTATATATCCAAGTAGAAATCAACTACCAAATCACCATGTTGTGCCCCACTAACTTCAAAGAAACAATTGAAAAAGGACTACACATTGAGAGAACTCTCATAGCAAGGGGAGTCATTAAACTAATTAATTCAAACAACAATCCTTCTACTTCAAATGATAGACCTAATATTTGGGCCAAAAATAAAAATGTCACCAACATTGGGGTAGTGGATGCTAGAGCTATATGGAGTAGGAAAAATCCTAATGGACCACAAAACAAACCTCAAATTGAACAAATGAGCTATGCTTGTAATAATGCACTAAAAAATCAAATTAGCTACCCCCAAAAATTCAAGCAGTTAACCACGAGACAAATAAAGGAGGGAAATAAAGGAAATATGATCAACCAAGGAGGAAATTCACTACATTAGGATAACCCCTTGAGAAAATCATGCACAAACTAGTGCAACAAAACCTCATCAAATTCAATGATTGACCAAACTATGAAGAGCCAATATTCAAAACAACATGGTACAATGAAAGGCACTTATACAAGTTCCACAAAATCAAAGGACATACAACAAATAACTGCATGAGACTCAGACATATAATACAAGAATTAATTGTCAAGGGAGAAGTTGATATAGAACATCATCTTGCAAAAAAAGATCTACACGTCTACACAAATCCCATTTTGAACCATGCTAAGAAGAATGAAAAAGGGAAAGACCAAGATTATAATAGAGCTAACTACCCCTATGGTGATACCATCCTAGTTACCCTCTCTCAAGTAGATCACACAAGGGTAAATGTGTTGACTATATGAGGTGGGGACCCTGAATCTAACATAACTACCCATCAAGGGAAATTCACAATACAAGGAGCCCCACCTAAACCCACAACGAAGTCATCAAATGACTATAGTATTGTTGAATAGCTGAAGAAGACTCCTACTTTGATCTCCATCCTAGAATTGCAAAAATTATCACTTGCACATATGGAGATACTAGAGAAAGAATTGGAAGCATTGATTAGTAATTACCTTAATCCTGATCAGTTTCAAGCCATGGTTGGAAAAATCATGACCAATCATCATTTAGTATTTTCCAAGAAAGACCTCCCACATAAGTCATTCTACCACCAAGCTCTCTACATAGACATTGGTGTCCAAAAACATAAAGTTAAAAGGGTGTTGATAGATAATGGTTTTTCTCTAAACATCTATTCTTTGAAATTTGTTAAACAGGTGGGGTATTCTAATGATGTAATCGACAAGGGAAAAAGCATCACTATAAGGGCCTATGGTGACCTCGAAAGGAATTCAAAAGGAACCATCAAGCTTATTGTATAGATAGGATTAACAACCATAGAACCCACATGTCTTGTACTAGACCTTGAGTTACCATATGACCTTCTTCTAGGACAGCCTTGTATTGATGCATTATGAGTAGTTCCCTCGACATTTCACTATTTTCTCAAATTTCCTCATGAAGGAAAGGAGGTTACATTATATGTTGATCGTGAACCCTTCTACTTTTATGCAAAATTAGAGGAGAAATATAACAAATTGTAGTGAATACCTAGCAATGACATATCATTCCACTCCTCATACTTGACCCTTCCACACCACCATAAACCTCAATTAAATCAACATCAAATGAGCAACCAAAAACTAAAACCAAGGTTCAAGTACTTGACAAAGGTAATGGAAATTATAATTTCAAACAAGCGTTTTATATTGGAATGATTCTGCCAACACCCAAGCTTTATGGAGGACCTAAGGGGTATGTGTAGGATCATGATGGGCCAAAATGTGGTGATATGATGGGTATGTGTAGGGTATGTGGTTGACGATTTTTTTTTACCCAAAATTGATGAAACAAAAAGGATTTTTAAAGGAGATTTCAGCTTTCCACCAATATAAATTATGCTTTACTTTGAATCTAATAAATAATTATTATTCATTTTCTATTTGAATTACGACTAAAGTCCTAATTGATAGGTTGATTGAAAAACATCTATAGCTTTCAAGTGGTATCACATTCTATGCTTCGCATACTATAGGATTAAAAAAAAATGAATTTCATGAAGTTTTGACCAAGTTAAGGTGGTCAAACATACGAGTTTTTATATTTTTTAAAAAGTTCTAATAAAAAATTCATAATTAATTATTTACTCGGAAAAAAATTACAAAAAAATATGCATCACATTGGGACATGAGTCTCTTATTTTTTCCTTGAAATTTAAGTACTACTGCATTGAAAATTTAAATTTTCACCAAATAGATTTAAAAAATAAAAATAAACCTAGTAGTTTAGAAACTCCATTAAATTTTCTATAGATTCTATTCTTACATTATTTTGAAATAATATAGATAACTTATTCAAATTTTTATGTCAAGTTGCCTAACTCTATTTTTTCCGAATTTTTTGCCACTTAAGGGCCTATTTTTTCCATGATGATCCTACACATACCCTAAGGAGATCAAAGATGTTCAAGCAGTGACAATGGTAGTCAAACCCATAATTTTTACCAAGTGAGGAGATATGAAGGATGAGGAGATATTCAAAGAGGACTTTTCATCAATGATTTACAAAGAATACAAAGAAGAACTAGAATAGCCATAACCCCTTTTGATTGATCCTAGCAATAAAGGCTATTTGCTAGCTAAACAAATGGGATACACTAGAACAAGTGGCCCTGGGATACACAAACAAGGTAGATGGGAACATATTATAGTGGAATAGAGAAAAATAGCATGGGACTAGGATATGGATCAATAGAAGTGGTTACTCCAAAAAATGGACATACCTCTTTTAAGAAAGGAGCTCCTTCTATTGGCATTAAGACATTAGATATCTAGCATTTTATAAAATTTTATATACTAATTGAAGACGTATTTGAGAACTTTGACATAGGTATAGTCCCTACCCAGCTTAGAAAAACTATATCTAAAGACCATACTTATGAAATAAAATCTAATGCATATGAGTGGGATTCCACTGAATGCGATTCCTTCACTTCTAGTGATGATGACCTAGATACCCAATGGGAAAATGATGCCACAACTATATTAACCATCTTAACAACTTTAGTAAGATTTATAGATAACGATGATAGTATACCCCTCTGCTACCCCCAGTTGATAGATTGGGACCAACAATAGCATACACCTTTTTTGAATCAACTCTAGAATGATGAAGCAATCATAGAGTTTATGGGATTTCAAATTGATATACCAATAGAAGATCATAAAGCATGGTTTCTCTTGGAAATCAAATAGGAAGCATATTTGAATGTAGAGATTGTGTCCTCTAGTCACAAAATAAAAAATAAATAATATAAAAATCCAAATGAGATTCCTTAGAGAAAGCCAAAATGTTGCTCTATCAGATCCTAAAAAGAAGAAAAAAAAAAGGATGAATTTGAAGGTGAAAACCTCTTTGAGGCACCTAAAGATGGAGGATTCAATTTCCCTATATATGAATGTCAAGAGAAGTTGACACTTCGAGTGGAAGAAGCATAATCCATCAATGTTGGCACAATAGAGAACCCAAACATCACATAGCATGTAACATCACTTGATCTTGAAAAGAAAGTGAATTTCACAAAGTTCATCAAAAAAAGAAAGATAAACTTTATGTGGACATATGTAGACATGTCAGGACTAGATCCAACATTAGTTGTACACCACTTGGTTGTATTTCCTAGAGATAAACCTATCAAGCAAAAACTAAGGAAAATGCATCCTCAAATAGCACTATTGGTAAAGGTAAAACTAAATAAATTACTGGATGCTGGCTTAATCAAATCAATTGATTATCTTGAATGGATATTGAATCTAGTACTAGTGTCAAAGCCCACTTGTGGCATAAGGATCTGCACAGACTTTCGAGACCTAAACAAAGCTTTCCAAAAACATGACTTCCCTCTTCCAAGCATTAAAATGATCGTGGATCTAACAACATGACATGAAATGCTCTCCTTAATGGATTTTTTCTCTGGATATAATCAGATAAAATTATCCCCTAATGATCAAGATAAAATAAATTCACTTGTGCTTGGGGAACCTTATGCTAGAATGTTATTACATGCGGCCTAGAAAATGTAGGGGAAACCTATGAGTGAGCGATGACTACAATTTTCCATTATATGTTGCATACAAGTATGGAAGACTATGTGGATGACATACTAGCAAAGTCCATCAAAAGGGAAGGCTATTTGACCAACCTTGAAATTTTTTTTTATAGTCTAGAATAGTATAACTTGAGACTCAACCCAAAAAAGTGTGTATTCAGAGTAACATCTAGAAAGCTAATAGGGTACATAGTATCATGAAGGGGCATTGAAGTAGATCCTAAGAGCATAAAAGCCATACAAGAGATGCCTCCACCAAATACATTAAAGCAACTGAGAATTTTACATGGGAAATTACAATTCATAGGTGATACATCACATAACTGGTGGACAAGTGTCATCCATTCACTCATATATTACACAAATACATCATATTCAAGTGGGATAGCAGATGTGACAAAGCATTCCAACAAATGAAAGAGTACTTAATCACTCCTCCAGTCTTTATGCCACCTATTCTAGATAGAGAAATGATACTCTATGTGTCTAAAACATAATCAACATTAGGAGCTCTAATAGCATAGCTAGATGAGAATAACAAAGAAAGAGTGGTCTACCACACCATCCAAAAATTGGTGGGATACAAGTTGAACTACTTTCCCATAGAAAGAGCATGTATCTCTATCATGTTTTTGACACAGAAGTTGAGACACTATATCTTAAATAGAAAATTAAAGTTGATTTCAATGATATATCCACTAAATAACCTATTAGCATTGAAAGCAACTCTAATAGGAAAAAATTCTAAATGGGTAATGATTCTGAGTGAGTTTGACATAGAGTGCATAAATAGAAAATACATCAAAGGATAGATCATAGCAGATCAGCTAGCATAGGAACCAATGAAATATCACAAGCCTCTTACAATAGATTTCCCAAATGAAAGCATATTACCGATATAACAATCAAGGCATTAGACCTTATGCTTTTATGGGTCCCACACTCAACATGGCACTAGAGTAGGTATCCTATTTATCACACCATAGGGAGATAGTATACCTAAGGCATACAAAATTGCTTTCCCATGTACAAATAATATCTCTAAGTATGAATCTCTAATCACAAGACTCAAGATGGCTATTGAATGGAGGATTAAAGAACTACAGGTCTTTAGAGACTCTCAACTAGTAATTAGGAAAATGAATAATGAGTATCAAACAAAAGATGACAACTTGATGCCATATAAAATAATGGTGGATAGTTTCAAAGAATATTTTCTCACCATAACTTTTGAACAAATTCCCTTGATCAACAATAGAAAAGTCAATGCAATGACAACAATAGGTTTAGTTCTTGATATTCCATAGAACATCCCTAAGTATGAATTCCTTATGGAGAAATTACTCATACTGGCATTTGATATCTTAGAATTTGAACTAGTGTGTGTTGTTGTTGGTCCTAATTCACCATGGTACCAAGACACATTCAATTATATCCAACATGGTATTATACCACTTGACCTAACAACAACCCAAAAGAAGACCTTTACATGTAGGACTTCCCAATTCATGATCCTAGGAGATACCTTATATCATCAAGGTTTAGATGGTATGTTACTATGATGTATTAACACATAATAAGTACAAACTGCCTTACAAGAGGTACACGAAGGAGTTTGTGGGTCCCACTCTAGTGGACCTAACCTTGTACTAAAAATTCTAAGAACAAGGTACTATTGGCCCTCCATGGAACAAGAGTGTATTTAGTATTCCAAAAAATACCACCAATGTTAGCAACACAATGACCTTGTTCATGCACTAGCACATGAGTTAAGACCTATCACAACACCATCGCCTTTTTTGTAATGGGGATTAGACCTAGTAGGTGAGATCTCTCCTACTTCCTCTAATGGGCATAAATTCATTATTACAACAACTAAATACTTCAAAAAATGGATAGAAGCAATTCCATTAACCTACATCATAGGAAAAGAATATCCAAGTTCATCTTGAATTATCTAATTTGTAGATATGGAATTCCCCAAATCATCATAACAGACAATGGAACCCCATTCAAGTTCAACCAATATGTAGAAGAGCTTTGTTCCAAGTTCTCTATGCAGCAAAAATTCTTCATGCCTTACTACCCCCAAGGAAATAGCCAGGATGAAGTGTTTAACAAAACCATCCTAGAGATACTAAAGAAGATTATTAATGATGCTAGTCGGGATTGGTATTTGCAATTGAACCCATCCCTATAGGCTTATGAAACTAGTATCTAAACACCTGTAGGTTTCACACCTTTCTCACTAGTCTATAGATCAAAAGTTGTCTTACCTATTAAATTTGAAATCCCCTCACTACGGATATCACTAAAAAGCATGTTCAGTAATGAAGGGTATCAGGTATCCAAATTAAGTGAGTTGGAACTCCTAGATGAAATGCATTTGAGCATGTTAAACCATCTTTAGGTTTATCAGAATTAGCTCAAAAAAAGATACAATGAAAATATTAAGAACAAAGACTTTTAGGTTGGTGACTTGTCACTCAAAGAAAATCAGAAGGTACATCTGAATCAAGGTGGAAAAGGTAAGTTTGAACCCAACTGGTTAGGCCCATTCATTATCACAACAAGCTATGGTTCAGGATCTTATTAGTTGGCTACTCCTAAAGGAGGACCATTAGCCAAACCATTGAACAACAACCATCTCAAGAGGTTCTATACTTGAAACATGTTAGAATACCCTAGGAAAAAGGGTAAAAATCCAAAAAAAAAAAAAAGAAAGAAAAATAATAAAGAGAAATGAAACATTGTTTAAGTGAAAATACCTATCTTTTGACAATTCTCCAACAACATCCCTAGACATGCCTTAACGGATCCATTCCTACAATAGACATGATCAATAATGGATAATAGTCTGAAACCTAAAAATAGATATGGCAAGTGATACTGCAACAATGTTTTATCTTTTTATAGTCTTATCTTTCTAATTTATTTTTGACTCATTCCCAAGATCTCTTGAGGATATCCATAAGGATTTAGGGAAGAAGGAATGTGGGAAATTGAGCTTCATTTTGGTTTGTTGTTTGTAATATGTCTTTGTGATACTACCATGGAAAATACTTTCTTTATTTAGTGTATGGAAGTTTTTTTGAGACAATTCGTGTAGCAGTTGCATGTCAAGTATTTTATACCTCTCTATGTAACTAGTCCAAAAGGTTTTAACACAACCCAACTATGTATTTTACACAAAGTTTCTATATGTCTAGTATGATCAATAATATTCTTTCTATGTTGAGTCAAATTCCATGCAATAGATACAAAGCCAACTTGGTTATTAATACCTTGGTGCATCGTATCTATTTGGTACACCAAAAAGGATTGTTAAAGATACAAAGCCTCTATGAAAAGAAAAGGAAACTCATAAAATAACTAACAACATAAAATTTATATGCATCATCCAACATTTCTTCTAACTAACAACTCCATTGTACATCACAATATCGTTAGTCCCATATCCATCCTACATCCACAAATTTTTCAATATATATCATGATGATAATAAAGCAATAAAAAAAACATGTATCATGTATAATCATACATCACATACATAGTATATCAAGATCGATCATATACATAATAAAACATCATATATCATAACAATATATTGATCATCCATTCATCCACATCATATGCATACATCAAAAAGGTACAAAAGCATGTATAAATCATGCATCATTATCCATAATCATCACATGACACATAATGAAGCCAAATAGAAGCATGTATATCTCATATATATCATCATAAAAATTAAGAATGTTAGGTACATCATATAAACATGTGTGATATCATAATACAAAAAAATACATATGTATGAGGCCTTGGTTGGGCCAATGAATAATATACAAAATCATGTGTACAACATTGTCTCTGAAACAATAAAATATCACAAAGATCAAGGAAAAATATCATATTACTCAGCTGGAGGAGGAGACCTTTGAGGATTCTAGTTTTGATGGGGAGAAGGTTGTGGCTTATCAGGCTGTCTAACTAAATTCCCACTTGACTCATCACCTATAGGAGTGCTAGGATCTCTAGAACATGATAGCAGCTAAGCCCTACGTACAAATTCCTTATCAAGAGTATGATGGTAAATCACCCTCTATAATGGCTTCTCTCACTTAGCCTGCTGTTGAGTCATATGAATAGAGCCAACCAGGGAAATCTATATAGAAAATCTCTACTGATGCTCTATTGCTAGCTCTTGCTGAGTAGCGTCCCTCTCTTGTCTAACTGTATCTCACTCCATAGTCAGAATGGCAACCTAATCCTTTGCTTACTGTCACTGCATGATGTCCATGTTGCAAGAATGGAAATATTGAAGGTATTGTATTGATGTCAACCAATCAACTGGTTATCAACTAGTTGTTGTTGGTTGTATATGTCAAGGATATTGAGAAAATTATAATGAAGATATGTTTTAGGTGTTCAGTGGTTGCTTTGGGTTTTGGTTCATGATGGAGCTTCTAAAATTTTGAAGAATTTTCTCATTCCCCATGGGCTTAGTCTACATTTTAAAACCCTTGTCCTCAAGAGTGAGTAGGGTTTTTTCTTATGAAAGTACTAAAGTATTCTAATTGTGTGTTGACCTAGTACACTGGTTTCTAGTTCGTTAAGTCATCTTTTGAGCTATTGTGAACGTTTGTTTACTGACCCAGTTTGTGAGATGGGTGGAGCCCACTAACAGAGAAATTTCCATCTGAGGTGGTTTAATGCCATTGGCTGAGGACACATTAGTGAAGCACCGCTACATTTCAAACATAGTCAACCGAAATGAAGCCATTCAATTTGCCATCTCGGCATGAGATCAATGACCTATATTCAAAGTTAATAAAATGACATGTGATAGCCATTTTCACTCTACAACCAATTGGAATTAATGATATACTCTCTGCGGGTGTGATCAAATTGATCTTCGTGCATGTGGAGACTTAATTACTGGCAATCATGAAGTGCAATCTACATATTTCCATGCACTTGATAATTAAACGATGACAATGTGCATGCCAACCAACTACCTAGATTTTGTGTGTGTTTTTCATTTAGCATTGGTAATTCATAGCATCACTTTTCTCAATAAATAGAAGTGATGAGTTGCTATTTTCCCCATAGAAATTAAGTTGTCAAGTCCTGAAGTTGTTATAGAGAGTGGAGGTTGAGAGTGTATGTTCTTTGGTTGCAAAATGAGCAAGCTTGGTTCTTCATCAATTTTAGTATGGTCTTCTTGGCTCGAGTCAGAAAAGCCCCACAATGGAGACTTGAGACATAAACACTATGATTGCAAGGATACGTGGGAGAAGGAATCTTCACTGGTGATTGCTAGATGCAGCCGCTAATTGAAAAAATAGGATGAGAGCTTGGACGAGGTGGGAACAAAATGAGAAGAAGTTGTTGGGCCCTATAGCAGGACTCATCAGAAGCTTTGGTATGGCCGCGACTCATTTGGTTGACAAAATTATCCTATTGATGTTATTGGTAGTTCGGAGGAAACTGAGATAGATACTGATTCTAGATACCGCTGGTATCTGGTAACCTTGGGTTGAGCTCTATCCCCTGAGATGGAGGTATTCTCAATCCCTCCTTTGGTTGTCAAGACTTCGAGTGGGAGGGATGTTGCTATGATGAAAGAAGATAAGGTCAAGGAAGGGGTTAAAGTTTCATCCTCAACCCTTGCTACTACTCAAAGCAACCATGTGTACTGGGGTGCACGTGTTGTTGGTAAGGGGTCTTCTAGTTTGTAAAAGGTGGTGGTCAATAAATTTTTGTGTTGATAAATGATTTATGGGGTTGCCACTTTCTCTCTTTGCATGTGTGGCACAATTTTGGGGCATTGAATGTTGAGTGTGTTCCCTCATGGTGGTATGGGCATTGGTTTGATTGCTTGCTTGGCGGTGGAGGAAAAATTTTGTTGCATTTTGCTTCTTCCCCATGATGGCTATTGAAATTTTTCTTTCCTTGTCTCAACTAAATTATCATGTGGGGGAATTTTGGAAATGCAGCTGAAATATAAGACAAAATGATTTTTTTTGTATTGAAATTACATTTGATCCAGTAGCTTGTTTGCTCCCTTATTCTATAAAAGGGAATTTAGGGCTCATTTGCAGGGGATTGAATTCTAGTCAGGTTTTGAGTTGGGTGCTTTTTTGGATAGAACATTAGGCATAAAACAATAAATAGAACAATTATCTTGTTTTGAGCTCTGAAGAACATATGTAATTATCTTAAATAGTTTTATAGAAATGAGTGATATAGAAAATGAATGCATGATTCTAGTATATGTGCTCTCCTAGTGTAAATCTGTGTGAATTTTGAGTGAAATTTCAAGGATGTCTTCATTCATCTTCAAATATTTGTTTGAATGTGTGTCTCTTTTTTCACTTTTATTCAAAAAATCAATTAAAATGCCTAAATGGGGTCATGAATGTGCAATTATTTACAAAGGATTTGATAAGAAGCCATATACTAGAAGTTGTGAGATCCACAATGCAAATTTGTTGTGAGAGTAGTCCATTTCATCAAATTCAAAATCATTTATGTGTTATTGATCTTTGTATACATGACTCTGATGCACTATGTAACAAGGAACTGGTCTATTTTCAAATATTCACATAAAGGGTATATCAATTTTCCTCCTCAATCACCGACTTGAAATCAGAATGCAAATTCACTTTAAAATTCAACTACAATTACATTGAGGCATGTGTATGAAGTATTTCCCTTGTTCCTAGTAGATTAATGGACATTTTCTTGAAGATTAGCCATCCTTTGAGTGAATGATGTTGTTTATCATATATAGGAACTGATATGTGGTTTGATTTGTCATTCATTAAGAATGTCAAGTTAAATATCCCTTAGGAACACCCTCCTTGGTCCCACAGAGCCTAAAGTGTAGAAGATTCTAGTCCTTGATTGAATCTTGTTAGTTGGCCATACACTGTAAGGGTCTTGAATATAAGAATTGGCTATTCTTTAGAGATTCCTTAGGTGTACTAGAAAAACACCAACAAAATGGCAACTCTGTTGGGGAAATTTCTACTCCAAACAAATATATCAAATGCAAAGTCAAAGGGTTAAGTGAACCTGAACATCTTGGTTGGAAAATAAAAAATTCTTATACCTGGAAAATACTCTGAATTCAACAAAGATTGAGGGATCCGATCAATACTCTACTGTGGAAGATAGCCCAAAATATATATTACTTGTAAGGAAACTTCATCTCAATTGAATTTCAATCCTCTAGAAGGAGGTGGCGACTCTAACTCAAAGAACATGTTAAAGCACATATTAATTGATCGGATTTGCAATCTAAAAGGGAAAATATCAATTATCTGCTGCAAATTACCATGTATTTTCATAGAACTTGAAAAAATCAATGTGCATTATGGGTAGATCAAGATAAATTTTCCATACCTAAGAAGTAAATGACTCCCTAATGAGTGAGTTAGCACTAGATGAGGGAATGATAAAAATATTTTAGCATGCCTTTGTGTATAGGTTAAACTCCCATGTTATGATGAAAAGAGCATGTTAAATTGTTAAGATCTTAGGTAGCATTTTGTAAGAAATGCAAATTCTAGAGGCTTAGGATCATATTTGTAAAAGGAATTGAAGTAATATTGTATAATTGTTCAGTATATTCACAATTCCTTTTCAAGAATTAAAACTAATCTGTCAATTCGTGTCATCCTGTTTAAATATGGAGAAAAGTATGCAAGGTGAGCAATCATTGTCTCACCAAGGAAGCTTCAATACTGATAGGTATAGAGCTATCAACTTTGACAATATTGGTGGGTATCCAAATATTGTACCACCAAAAATAAGGGACAAGATTCCAAGGTTCAGTGGTGAAAAGAAAGAATCAACAAATAAGCATGTACAAGAATTTTTTGATATGATGGGTGATTATAAGATAGATTGCAAGGATGTGGTTATGAAATTATTTGTTCAATCTATGAAGGGAGATGTAAGAGTCTAGTTCTCTTTTATGCTCGATTCCTCTATATATTGTTGGAATGAGCTTAAGGTGGCCTTCATTGGTCAATTTGGTGAAAGGATAAACCCAAGTGTTGCAAGAATAATTTCATGGAAATTTCTAGGGATAAAGGGGAATTGGTCCTTGCTTTCAACCTTAGATTTGTGAAAGTCATGAACATGTGATACCAAATGATGTAGAGTGTTTGGTTGTATATTTGGGAGCATTTTATAGAAGAATGAGTTTCTTGCTATGGGATAAAGAGCTTGCTACTTTACAACAAGCTTACCAAGAGGCCATGAATATTGAGAAAATTTTGAAATACTCAATTTGTTAGTGTAATTAATTAATTAATTATTATACTATAATAAATTAACTTAGATCTTGCATTTAATTAATTAAGTCCTAGGTTGCATTATTAGATAAATCATAAATAAATGGGATAATATTCCCTTCCTTGTTTGTAGGGATACGATTCCTTCTAGAAGATGAGTTGTCCTTCTAGAACTTATCTCAACATTTAATAATCATCTAGATAGGGTTCACATGTTGTCACATGTTGTTAGATCAAGACACATGGCAACATCTCATGCATCTTAGGTTTTATCTCTTGCCTATATAATCAAGCATCTTGTACATTTGTAATCAATCCAATATCAATTAATCATATCAATAGAATGTCTATTATGCATGCCTAGTTGCAACAATTTCTGGGTCCCATTTTGGATAGGAATTGAAGGAAGGATGAAGGTGGCTAATGATGTCTCTGAACTCTTCTCAAATGTCTCCTTGCCCAAAGATGAAGATGCCACAATCAATGAAGAGGGTGACAAACTAGGACGATGCAGAAACTGATGGTGAACAATATCCAAAGACCAAGATGATGATGATGATGATGATGATGATGATGGGTCCCGAATACAAGGCCATGTTAGGTACCCATGTACATGAAGATGCATAAAATCTCCCACAACTAGAGAAAAGGGGAAAACCCAGTGGGAACAGAACCCCTCTCCAAAAAGGAGATGAAAATGCAAAAAAGATGTGAGATAAGATGGGAAGGATGGAGGACTCCCAAATACCCCCCAAGTACACCATCTGTCACATGGATACAATACAATAGATCCTCCATAGGAGGGAAAGAGAAAGACTAAATACCCCCCCGAAAGATGTGATCACCTGCAAGAATGGTAAGTGTCTGAAGACAGAACATGATCCAATGTCGACAAACAACTTGTCTCCCTTGCGGAAGAAACAAAACCAAGTGCAAGTGTAGTGATGCTTCCCATTCCATATAGGAATTGAAGGAAGGAAGGATGAAGGTGGATGATGATTTCTTTGAACTCTGATCAAATGTCTCCTTGTCCGAAGATGAAGATACCACAATCAATGAAGAGGTTGACAAGGTTCCCTCAAATGCTTCTTCTCCATCAGAGACAGTTGGTATCCCTTCACATTAAGTGATTCCTTGTCCAGAATCATTAATTGAGGCTTCCACCATCATCATTTATTATGACACCTTCTATTTTCCAGACTTGGCATCATAGGATGGCTTTGTTTTTGGTATCACTGACTTGGCTACTTCTACAGGTTTAGAGGACATTCACGAGGGGGTATCACTCCTCTATTCATATTCCACCTTGGAGATTTTTCTTGAGTCTTCTCATTCCTTTGTCTCAACCTTGATTGGGAATCTAGAGACTATCTTGGAGGCACTTAGTTTCTCTTCATATATTTCATATCCAAGACTTCTTCCCTGTCATTCCATTCAGGATTCAAGGTTTCTTCAGCATCTACCATTGGATTTTCTTCAAACTTCTTTTAGTGGTTTTGAGGACACCTCATTCAGGGGAGGCTATCAAGTCTCCATAAAATTCATCACATCTCAGTCTTTGGATATTTTTCACCATCAGTTTCCGCATCGTCCTAGTTTGTCACCCTCTTCATTGATTGTGGCATCTTCATCTTCGGGCAAGGAGAAATTTGAGTAGACTTTAGAGACATCATCATCCACCTTCATCCTTCCTTCCTTCAATTCTTATCCGGAATGGGAAGCATCTCTACACTTGCACTTCATTTTGTTTCTTCTGCAAGGGAGACAAGTTGTTTGTCAACATTGGATCATGTTCTGTCTTCAGACACTTACCATTCTTGCAAATGATCACATCTTCTAGGGGGGCTATTTAGTCTCTTTCTCTCCCTCCTATGGAGGATCTATTGTATTGTATCCATGTGATGGATGGTGTACTTGGGGGGTATTTGGGAGTCCTCCATCCTTCCCATCCTATCTCACATCTTTTTTGCATTTTCATCTCCTTTTTGGAGAGGGGTTTTGTTCCCAATGGGTTTTCCCCTTTTCTCTAGTTGTGGGATATTTTCTACATCTTCATGTACATGGTTACCGAACATGGCCTCATAGCCGAGACCCATCATCATCTTGCATAATCATTGCATTTTCCTCCCTAAGTTGAACTTATGGGGGGGTGTTAGTGTAATTAATTAATTAATTATTACACTAGCATAAGTTAACTTAGGTCTTTCATTTAATTAATTAAGTCCTTGGTTGCATTATTAGATAAATCATAAATAAATGGGATAATATTCCCTTGTTTGTAGGGATAAGATTCCTTCTAGAAGATGAGTTTAACTTCTAGAACTTATCTCAACATTTAATAATCATCTAGATAGGGTTCACATGTTGTCACATGTTGTTAGATCAAGACACATGGCAACATCTCATGCATCTTAGGTTTTATCTCTTGCCTATATAATCAGGCATCTTGTACATTTGTAATCAATCCAATATCAATTAATCATATCAATAGAATCTCTATTGTGCATGCCTAGTTGCAACACTTTCTTGTGGTTGATCATCTTTCCTGGCAAAGGTCCTCCATTGAAGACTGCAACTTCAAGGACCATGTTCATCCATAATCTCAACACAATTATGAGGGAACATGTAATGATTAGCATGACTAGCTTTAAGATAATTCTAGCTCTAAGCCAAGTCCATCAAGAAACAAAAGTATTTGTCAGGAAGAGGATCTTTTAGGTGTTATACCCACATTACTTCCCAAAGATGCAAAGCATGAGTGAGCATCAACCTCACATTAACCAAGGATGGGAAGGAATGGTTTGATTTCCTCTATTGGAGAGTTGTATGAAATGAAGAGACATGGAAATGAGTCACCGTATGACTTGTTTTGAAGATTCTTGGATGGTTTGATGGAGTAACCCAATATTTTTAGACCTAATGATCTAATGTGTATTAATTTGTTTTGTGAAGCCTACATATTAGGACTGAGCCACTGGTTTGAGGATAAAAAGCCCCATAACCTTGATCAAGTAGTAGATTGGATTAAAATTATGGAAGAAATTGAGCATGGTCATATACACAGTTTTTTGCTAGAATGGGAGAAATAACTGCCACAGTGAGGAGAATCAAATATTGAAACTGATAGATCAAGGAGAAGCATTAGAGTCTAAGCAGCTAATTGTTGAATGTTGTCATTTTACTAGCAACATGGAAGCAAGTGCATGTGATAGTGATGAGAATGAAAAGACATAATGTGAGAACAAGGAGATGGTACCCAATTATCTTCCTTGGGATGTCATAAGTTGTGAGGAAACATAAGAGGTATGTGGTGAAACCTCACAAATTCAGTCGAACAACACTCATCATGCATTGAACTATGCTGAGAATACATTTGGTCTCAGTAATATGACACAAGTGAGGAATCAAAGTGATGAGGTTGAGCTGAGACAGTCCTCCATTGAATATGATTCTTCCTATGAAGTGGAGATGGAATCCCTTGCTTCTAGTAGGGGTATGTTAATATCTTGGAGGGTGTGTGCTTTCTAGGAAGTGAGAAATTTTCCTCATGTGAAGAATTCTTTGAATGTGGGTCAATTTTCTTGAATAGAGATGATGAGGAGGATATTGAGAATGTTTCCCTCTGCCCCTCAAGTGGCTACACTAATTTTGAGTATACTGATAATTAGAGTTGTTTGGATCTTGATAGTAAAGATGATGAGATACATCCAATTATCATGGATGTATGGAAAAATACCTTGTTTAATCAACCTATATTGGATTGAGAGATTATACATGATAATTCTTATTGGTTTAGAAGCAATCCTCTTTTTGAAGATGCCCCTGATGAGTATTTGGCAAGCACTACTATTGGATGTGTTATGGATGGTACAAGAAAAAATCAAGGTGATATTAAACTTGGAAATTGTGCCTCTAAAAATATTACCCCTAACTTGATAATCTCCCAGCTAAATGGAGGTTGTGACAATGCAAACACTAGTGAATTGGTTTTCCTACATGTAATTGAGAAAATTGTACTTGAGAAGCACCTAGAAGCTGATTTAGATTTGTTGACACCCAAATGTGATAGTATCTTACATGATGATGGCATGAATATTCATGCAACATTATTTTATGCTAAGGAGAAAGAATTACTTGATGATTCTACAAAGTATGCAAAGACTTCAACATTATTTCATTCTTGTGAGGAGTAGTTCAAAGTAATAAGTAACCAAGGGAATGATACAAGTTAGTATGAAGCTACAATGGAGTTCTTTGTAGACACTCCTTATCTTATGGATCTAATTATGGGACTTCTTGCATCCCATAAGGAAAATACTTGTGATAAACGAATGCAGGATGAGTTGGACAATATTTTTACTCCTCTTAAGCAACTAAAATATTGGCTAGGTATGTGCCAAAGTGTCTATGAAGCTTTCAAATTTGATGAGAAAATGGAATGTGCTAATAAATCTCAAGATAGTGTGGAATATGAGAGTTTCATCTTCCCTGTTCAACTTGACAAGCCCATCTTGGAGACAGATGAAAGTAGTCAAGATAGATCAAATGTTCTAAGAAGGGTTAATTGTGATGGTGCTAGTGGTTTGGAATTGCACAATGTCCATATAAACCCACTACCAGTCAAATAGGCCCAAGTATTTGATAGAGGAAAGGATCATCCCTAAATTTTTTAGGTGCCTAGTGCCTCCATTTTCTAGAAATGAATTTCCTTGTATATTTTGTAAATTTTGTACATAGGTTGCTCTAGTTTCTTTCCTTTCTATTGTGTTTACTTGCCTTGTCCAGGTAAGCTCTTGGGTTTTGGTCTTCTACCCTGGTTTTCTTCAACCTGATATTCAGATTTTTTGCTATATCCACTGGTTGTATATGTCCCCAAGCATGAGCCATTGATGGAACCTCTAAAATTTTGAAGAATTTTCTCATTCCCATGGGCTTAGTCTGCATTTTAAAACCCTTGTCCTCATGAGTGAGTAGGGTATTTTCTTGTGAAAGAACTCAAGTATTCTAATCATGCGTTCGCCTACTACACTGGTCTCTAGTGAACATTAAGTCATCTTTTGAGCCATTGTTCATGTTTGTTTACTGGCCCCTTTGGTTAGAAGCACCAGTCACCAATTGTCCCATCAACCTTAGTATTTTCCTAACTTGGGTCTTAATTTTCCATCGATGACTTAAGCTTAAGTCATTAGCCTACGAGGGTCATGTCACCGTTGGCCTAACAAAGGCACTTTATTGAATTCTAACCTTGTCGTGTGTGTAGGTTCTGAGATTCAAGGCTGTGGGAAGAGATCTTTACCATACCCTACCAGCTCACGGGTGATAAATATTGGCTTGCTAAAATCCATGAGGTCAGTAAAATGAAGACACGTGTCTTCATACGGATGTGGGGTGTGGTCTCCACTACCAAGCTTATGGCTATGGCTCAGAAAATGATAGTCGAGATCAAATATCGATAACAATCTCCACCGTTCCCCGCTGGTTCAATAGAAAAAGTTGAACACCAGTTAAAAGTAGCGAGATTAGTGAGATCTCGACACATGGACCGATCTACCCAGTTTGTGAGATAGGTGGAGCCTGCTAATAGAGAAGTTGCCATCCAAGGTGGGTTAATGCCATTCACCAAGGACACATTAGTGAAGCACCACTGGATTTCAAGCCTAGTCAACCTAAATGATGCCAATCTAATTTCCATCTTGGTGTGAGATCAATGGCCTATATTCAAAGTTAATAAAATGGCATGTGATAGCCATTTTCTCTTTGCAACTAGTGGGCATTAATGATATACTCTTTATAGGTGTGATAAAATTAATCTCCATGCATTTGGAGACTTAATTGTTGGCAATCATGAAGTGAAATCTACAAATTTCCATGCACTTGATAATTAAACAATGACAATATGCATGCCAACGAATTGCCCAATTTGTGTGTGTTTTTTTCATTTAGCATTGGTGATTGATATCATCACTTTTCTCAATAAATAGAAGTGATGAGTTGCTATTTTCCCCATAGCAATTAAGTTGTCAAGTCCTTAAGTTTTTATACAGAGTACAGTTTGAGAGTGTATGTTCTTTGGTTGCAAAATGAGCAAGGCTGGTTCTTCATCAATGCAAACATGAAGATCTTCTCGGCTCCAGTCATAGAAGCCCCACAATGCAGACCCAAGATAGAAAAATGTGATCACGAGGATACCGGGGAGAAGGAATCTTCACTGATGATTGCCAAATGCAGCCGCTAATTGAAAGACCAAGTCAAGAGCTTAGAGGAGGTGAGAACAAAATGAGAAGAAGCTACCAGTCCCTCTAGCAGGACTTGTCGAAAGCACCGGTATGGCCATGGCTCATTTGGTGGAAAACATTCTCCTATTGATGTTACTAACAACTCAAAGGAAATTGAGACAGAGACTGATTCCATTTACCGCTAGTATCCAGCAACCTTGGGTTGATCTCTATCCCTTGAGATAGAGGTGTTGTCAATCCCTCCTTTGGCTGTCAGGACTTCGAGTGGGAGGGATGCTACTATGATGAAAGAAGATAAGGTTGAGGAAGGGGTTGAAGTTTCATCCCCAACCCTTGCTACTACTCAAAGTGGTCATGTGTAATCGGGGTGTGTGTTTTGTTGGTAAGGGGTCTTCTGGTTTGTAAAAGGTGGTGGTCAATAAATTTTTGTGTTGTTGATAAATGATTTCTAGGGTTTTTGCTTTCACTCTGTGTGTGTGTGGCACAATTTTGTGGCATTGAATGTTGACTCTGTGCCCTCATGGCAATATGGGCATTGGTTTCATTGCTTGCTTGGCGGTGGAGCAAAATTTTGGCAATAATTTTCTTCTTCCTCATGACGGCCATTGAAATTTTGCTTTCCCTATCTCAACTAAATTATCATGTGGGGAAATTTTGGAAATGCAGCTAAAATGTAAGATGAAATGAAATTTTTTGTATTAAAATTACATTTGAGTCGGTAGCTTGTTGGCTCCCTTGTTATATAAAAGGGAATTCAAGGCTCATTTTCTGGGGATTCAATTCTAGTCAAGTTTTGAGTTAGGTGCTTGTTTGGGTAGAACATTAGGCATAAAACAGTAAATAGAATAGTTATCTTGTTTTGAGCTCTAAAGAACCTATGTAATTATCTTAAATAGTTTTACATAAATGACTGATATAGAAAATAAACGTATGATTCTAGTATGTGTGCTCTCCTAGTGTAAATCTGTGTGAATTTTGAGTAAAATGTCAAGGATGCCTTCATTAATCTTTAAATATTTGTTTTATTATGCATCTCTATTTTTTCTTTGATTCAATCAATTAATTAAAATTCCTAAATGGGGTTATAAATTTGCAATTATTTACAAAGGATTTGATAAGAAGCCATATACTAGAAGTTGTGAGCTCCATAATGCAAAGTTGTTGTGAGAGTAGTCAATTTCATCAGATTTAAAATCATTTGTGTTATTGATCTTTTTATATGTGACTTTGATGCCCTATATAACAAGGCATTGGTCTATTTTCAAATATTCACATAAAGGGTATATCAATTTTCCTACTCAGTCACCGACTTGAAATCAAAATACAAATTCACTTTAAAATTCAATTACAATTACAACGAGGCATGTCTATTAATTATTTCCCTTGTTCATGGTAGATTAATGGACATTTTCTTGAATATTAGCCAACCTTTGAGTGAATGATGTTATTTATCATATATAGGAACTGATATGTGGTTTGATTTGTCATTCATTGAGAATGTCAAGTTAAATATCCCTTAAGAACACCCTCCTTGGTCCCATAGAGCCTAAAGTGTAGAAGATTCTAGTACTTGACTGAATCTTGTCAGTTCGCCATTCACTATAAGGGTCTTGAATATAAGAATTGGCTATTCTTTAGAGATTCCTTAGGTGTATTGGAAAAACACCAACAATTCAAATTTACTCCTAATTTTTTTGTAGTTTAGAAATGTTGTTCATGGTTGTTAGAAGATGTTATATCAAGATTTTTGGTTATTGATTTGTTGTACAATGCAAGTTTTTTTCACTAGTTGCGAATTGTGGTTCTTTGTGTTTGTAGTTGAGGTCTAGGAGAAATTTTTTTTTTTTAAGTCTTATGACTTATGGTTCTAAAGTTAAGTTTCCCTGATTGTATTGAAGATAATTTCGGTAGTTGGAAAGTTTGTGCTTAAGGGTTCTATGTGTTTTACACTGGTTTGGCTGACCTTTTGTGAAATACTACTTTCAAGGTTGATGAAGCATGTTGGATCTATTTGGGTCCCTATGAAGCATGTGTTTGGGTCATGCTTATTCTAATTCCACCCTAGTATTTTTTGGCCTCAACCTAATTTGAATTTGTATTTGGATAGCCAACTTTGGATATGTTTCAAATTTGAAGATGGTATAAATGCACGATGAGTTAAGTGATAGAAAATATACAAGAGTGAAGAAGAAGAGAAATAAGAGAAAAGAGAAAGTGTGGCTTGGTTTGATATTGATTCTATTCAGTAAGTGTGTGTCTTGCAAATGTGGAAGATTAGTGCAAAGCTTAATGCTGAGTTTCTAGATATAGCGAGCAAAAGGTGAACTCTATCATTCATGCAAGTAGATCAAGTGATTGTTGTGGAATGGTTTGTTGCATTGGGATTGTAGTCTCTCTGTAACAAGTCATCTTTTTCTTCTTTGTATTTATATGGTAGTGATCCCTTCAAGTTGTTATACCTTGTTGGATAGTGAGTCCTTGTTCTAGACAGTGAGTCCTTATTTTAGGCAACGATCCTTTTGTAATCAGTTTTGATATTCTCTATAGCGTAAGTTAGTCCTCACCATTGTATTTCCCTCATTGGGGTTTCCATGTAAATTTAGTTTTATTGTGTTTATGTGTTGCATTTGAGTTTTTGCATTGGAATTTGATGATTAATCATTTAAGCAGTATTAAGTAATAGTTCTAATGCTTGAATTAAAGGTTTAAATATGTGACAAGTGATTCACCCCCCTCCCAATTTTTATATTCAACAATTGGTATTAGAGCAAGGTTCCTTGGTCAAGAGCTTAACCACTTGAGGAAGGTTTGAGATGGATGGAAAAATGGTTTATGATTATCCAAGGTTCAATGGAACTAATTATGGCATCTGGAAAGTATTGATGGAAGAATATATGGAGTATTGTGGATATGATGTGGAGAAAACTTAAAAAAATCCTTACACTCCTACTAATGGTCTGAGTACACTTGAAGAGATCAAAGCACATGAAGCAAACAATAAGGAAAAGTATATCTTGAAGAATAGTTTGGTACATTCTAAGTTAATTAAGGTTCAAAATTTGAAGACAGCTAAGGAATTTTGAGATTCTTTGGAAATAGTACATGATGGTGATGAAAGGGCCAAAGAGGTGAATTTACAAAACTTGGAAACACAGTTTTATCTTCTACATATGTCTAAAGATGAGAAAATTAAAGCTTATGTACAAAGATTAGATGAGATAGTGTTCAAAGTTGTGAAGACTTGGTGCAACTACAAATGAAACTAGGATTGTAAAGAAGATTCTCAAAAAATTTCCTGATCCTTATAGTGAGAAGGGTAGTTTTATTGAGTACACTGTAGATTATAAGACATGTACTAAGGTTCTGTTGTTAGGATTTTTGACATCTTATGAGATGAGGAAGTTGAATCTAAGGAATAGATGCAAATCAAAGACTACTTTCAAAGATACAAAAGCTGAAGATTTGGATGAAGAAAACTTTGATGAAATAGAAGCTAACTTTGTAAGAAGAATGCGGAAAGGATTTGGTAAGTATAAAGGTAAGTTTACCTTAAAGTACTTTAGTTGTGGAGAAATAGGTCATTATGTTGCAAAGTGTCTAGAAAGAGCTAAAATAAATAAACAAAAATTATGAGAAAGAAAAGAAAGGAAAGAAGATTAACAAAGCTTACTATGTGAATGAGAATGCTAGTATATCTGATGAGGATTCAAAATATGAAGATCCTAATGACAATGAATGCTTTCTCTTGGCAATTAAGGATGAACCTACTTCTACTAATTCTTTAAAACAAGTAAAAGAAAGCCCACCAAAAAAGGAGATAAATGAAGGTACAATTATCTCTTCCCTACATGCTAAAAAAGAGGGGAATTATTGGGTAGTTGACAATGGTTGTTCACATCACATGACTGGCGATAAAAGTAATTTTTTTAAGCTTGAAAAATATGATGGAGGATTGGTTATGTTTGGAGATGATACTAGTGCTAAAATCTATGGGATTGGTTCAGTGAGTTTTGATGGCAAGCATCATACTAGCGATGTCTACTATGTTAAGGGTTTGAGGCATAATTTTTTGAGTGTTCTTTAGATGTGTAGAAAAGGATATGATCTTGTGTTTAAGGATGAGATATGTGAGATCTATAAAGGATCTAAAACATTAATCGCTACAGGAAAGAAATTTGAAGGGAATATCTATCAACTTATGGGTGCTAATTGACAATGTTTTATGACTAAGATTAATGGTAGTTGGTTATGGCATATGAGAATGTGTTGCATGAATTTTGATAACTTGACAAGGATTAGTGTTGTTCAAGCCATGAGAGATATACTGAGAATTGAAAAGCCTGTTAATTCTATTTGTAGGAATTCTCAGTTTGGAAAGCAAGCAAGAAATTATTATAGATCAAAAGAGTAGTCCACTACTAGACTACTATATTTAGTTCACCTGGATCTTTGTGGTGCTACAAGAGTAAAAAGTATACTTGGTGAAAGGTACTTTATGTTTTTAATTGATGATTATTCTAGATATACATGGATTACATTTCTTAGAGAGAAATCAAATGCATTAGATAGATTCGAGGCATTCAAAGGTATGGTTGAAAATGAAGTGAACTTGAAGATAAAATGCTTCAGGTATGATAGAGGTGGAGAATTCACCTCCCTTGAGTTTAAAGAATTTTGTGAAGTGCATGGAATAAAAAGATAGTTATCTACTCCAAGAACTCCTCAGCAGAATGCAGTTGTTGAAAGGAAAAATAAAACAATTCAAGAGGTTGCTAGATTAATGATTACTGAGGCTGGTTTACCAAAAGTTTACTTGAAAGAAGCTATTCATACTACTATCTATGTATTTAATCAAGTTCAAGCAAGAGAAAACAATACAAAGACTCCCTATGAGCTATGGCATGGAAGAATTCCTATTGTTAAATATTTCAAGGTATTCAAACTCAAGTGTTATATCATAAGAGATAAAGAAAATTTGGGTAAGTTTGATGCAAGAAGTAATGAAGGAATTTTTCTTGGATATTCTACTAATAGCAAGGCATACAGATTTTTCAATAAAATACTAAGAAATATTGTAGAGAGTTTTAATGCCAAGGTTGATGAGACAATGAAGAATTCTGTTGACATTGACGTATATGGATCTGATGAGCCTTATTGTGTAAGAATAGAAGAAATTATGGAAGAACAACAAAAAGATGAGAAAGGGAAGCAGGATGAACAAAATGAAGAAGATTCTCTAGTGATGTCCCCTAAGACACTAAAATATGTATAGAGGAATCATTTAGAAAGTCTGATTATTGGAGACAAGACAAAAGGTGTGTTGACTCTAAAACCAGAGCTACTATTGAAGTAAATCTATTTTTACTTTTTGAGATTGAACCAAAGAATGTAAGTGAAGCTTGTAAAGATGAACATTGGAAGGAAGAAATGAAAGAAGAACTTATGCAAATTGAGAAGAATCAAACTTGGGAATCAGTCCCAATACTGACAAATAAAAACATCATTGGATCAAAGTGGGTATTTATAAATAAGTTGAATGAGAATGGAGAAGTTAGAAAAAAAGTGAGTCTTGTGTGTAAAGGGTACTCACAAGTAGACGACATATATTTTTAGTAAAAAATTTCTCCGATAGTAATAATGGAAGTTATAAGGATTCTCTTGGAATTTTTTTCTCATAAATACTTTAAGGTCTATTAGATGGATGTCAAGTCAACATTTTTGAATGGTGAGCTAGAAGTAGTTTATATGGAACAATCAAAATGATTTCAATTAATAGATCAACTGGATATGGTTTACAAATTGAAGAAAGCTTTATATAGGTTGAAGCAAGCTCTTAGAGCTTGGCATGTGAGGTTAGATAGGTATTTGATTTAGCAAGGTTTTAACAAAGGTATGGGAGACAATAATTTGTACTTTAAGATTGAAAATGATAAAATCTTGATTGTAGTAGTGTATATTGTTGACATTATCTTTGGAGGAAATGAAAATATGTGAAAGAAGTTTGTAGAAGAGATGCAAAAAGAATTTGAAGTGTCTATGTTTGGGGAGATGAATTTATTTCTTGGGCTATAGATTAATCAAATAGAGAAAGGAATTTTTATTTCATATTTTAAGTATGTGAGAGAGATGTTGAAGAATTTTGGGATGGATGGTTCCAAATTGGTAAGTACTCCTATGGTGACCGGTTGCAAATTAGGTAAAGATGATGATTCACCTAAGGCTAATCAAAGCAAGCATAGATCTATGATTGGTGGAATATTGTGTTTGACTACTATTAGACTAGATATCATGCATATTGTCTATCTTGTGGATAGAATTCAAGAAGGCCCTAAGGAAACTCATGCTATTACTATTAATTTTTTTTTAGATATTTGAATGGCACTCTGGATTATGGATTGTGGTATCCTAAAGATATTGACTTTACACTTAGTGCCTATATAGATGCAGATTGGATTGGATGTGTAGATGAAAAAAAAAGTACAAGTGGTGGTGCATTCTTTCTTGGATGCAGATTGGTGGCATGGTTGAGTAAAAAGAAAGATTCAGTCTCCTTGTCTACTGTTGAAGTTGATTATATTATTGTTTCATCTTGCTATACACAATTTCTATAGATGAAATAGACATAAAAAGATATCATAGTGGTATATGTGTTAGAAACCAAGATCAGATTTGCAAGCCAGAATAGACCTTCCACAGAAGACAAAATCAGAAAAAATACAGAAGTTGCAAAAAGATGTGCAACATGATTATTCAAGAATTCAATAAATTACAAGATATGATTTGCTTTATAAAAGAAAAGATGCATAAACCTAATCTTATCTTGAGCAACAAGATGGCTTGATAAGATAAAGATAAAGCCTAAAACTTAGGAATTAAATATTTCCTAAGTAAACTTATGCAAAGTGTAATTAATAATTAATTACACCAACACCCCCCCATAAGTGCAACTTAGGGAGAAGCAAATAAAGCATGCACCTAAAACTAAGATGAATGCAAGAAAGCATGAATGGGTCCCGACAACAAGGCCTAATCAGGTACCCAAGTACAAATGCAATATGAGGTAGAGAAGGAAAACCCAGTGGGACAAAACCCCCCTACAATGAGATGACCACTGCAAAGAAGCACTGGAAGAACACTGTGGAGTAACACTGGAACCACAATCTGACAAGCAAGGAAAGATACTGCTATCACATTATACTAGCCACATTTTTTTAAATGCCAATTTTTTTATTTTTTAATAATTTTTTAAATTTTTTTTAAATCGATGCCTCGTAAACTGTGCCTGGGGGTTGTACGGCCCTTGGGCAAAAAAAATTTCTTCTCCGGTCAATAGTGTCCAAATCGAACAAATTTTATATCAAAATAGGGGTTTTTGGGCGCTGTGAATCCAATGGCGAGGTCCGTTTGGGCGCAAAGTGCTCCAAAAATTAGGCGACCCCCAGATCTATCAGAAAAATCATCGAGCTTGAAACCCTCGCAGATCTGGCAAATGGTGATGAAAATAAATGAAATAAAAGTCATTTCTAACTTTTTCCAGTGCTCTGAATCCAACGGAAAACCCCGATCTAATCCAAGACACTGCATAAATGTACTCAAGGATTGAAACCCTCGAGGGACCTCGAACGAGCTCTGCACTGTGTTCCTCCAACAAAGTTGAGAAGGGGCTGCGAATCGAGGCTCTGATACCATGTTAGAAACCAAGATCAGATTTGCAAGCCAGAATAGACCTTCCACATAAGACAAAATAAAAAAAGCACAGAGGTTGCAAAAAGATGTGCAACATAATTATTCAAGAATTCAATAAATTACAAGATATTATTTACTTTATAAAAGCAAAGATGCATAAACCTAATCTTATCTTGAGCAAAAAGATGGCTCGATAAGATAAAGATAAAGCCTAAAACTTAGGAATTAAATACTGCCTAAGTAAACTTATGCAAAGTGTAATTAATAATTAATTACACCAACAATATGATGATCCCATTTCTATTTTCTATGATAATACAAGTACAATTAACATTTCAAAGAATCTGGTGATGCACTCAAGGATGAAGCATATATCTATTCAATTTCATTTCTTGAGAGAGAAGGTTATGGTGAATGAATTCAATCTTGAGTATGTTCTGACGAAGGATCAGATTGCTGATATTTTCACGAAGGCTCTTCCTAAAGATACTTTTGAGTATCTCTAAGAGAAGTTAGGGGTTATTTCCTCTTCTTTCTCGAACTAGATTCATATGGAGGTACATCAGTCTGATGGATCTATGGATCTATCTTTCTTCTAGGCTAATGTTTTGGTGGCTACCTCTTAGTGGTAGCAGGTAGTATTAGGTGTTGTTATTATGACTATTCTATTTTTCATGTCAAAGGAGAAATCAATGTAACATATTCTTTTACCTTTTCCATTTATGTCAAATGGGGGAGAAGAAGAATGCAAAAAAGGAAAGGAAGAATGGAAGAAGCATGTGAAAGGAAAGGAATCATTTAAGAAATTATCTACTAAGGGGGAGAAATAGAAAAGTGTATTAAGAGCTTGTATGTTTTCTTTGATGGTTTTTTACATCATGTGTTACCATCAATGACAAAGGGGGAGATTTTTACAAGAATGGATAGATTGAAGGTGTTGTAATTGATGTCAACTAGTCAACTAGTTATCAACTAGTTTCTATTGGCCATATATATCGAGGATATTGAGAAAATTGTAATGAAGATATGTTGCAGGTGTTCAGTGGCTGCTCCAGGTTTTGGTCTAGATTTACTCCTATGTTTTTTTGGTTAAGACATATTGTTCATGGTTGTTATAAGATGCTATGTCAATATTTTTGGTTATTGATTTGTTGTACAGTGCAAGTTATGTTCACTAGTTGTGAATTGCGGTTCTCTATGTTTCTAGTTGAGGTCTAGGAGACATGTTGTTGGTCCAGATTTCTCTTTGTTGAATAATTATGACTTATGGTTCTAAAGTTGAATTTCCCTAATTCTATTGAAGAAATTTTTTGGCAGTTGGAAAGTTCGTACTTAATGGTTCTATGTGTTCTACATTGGTTTGGTTGACCTAATGTGAAATGCTACTTTTGAGGTTGATGAAGTGTGTTGGATCTATTTAGGTCCCTATGAAGCATGTGTTTGGGTTGACCTCATTCTAATTCCACCTTGGGATGTTTTAGCACCAACCTAATTTGAATTTGGATTTGGATGGTTTACTTTGGTTATGTGTCAAAGTTGAAGATGGTATAAATGCAAGATGAGATAAGTGATAGAAAATATACAAGAGAAAAGAAGAGTAATAAGAGAAAAGAGAAAGTGTAGTTTGGTGTGACATTGATTCTACACTATAAGTGTGTGTGTTGCAAGTGTGGAAGATCAATGAGATGCTTAATACTAAGTTTCTGGATGTAGTGAGAAGAAGGTGAACTATATCATTTATGCAAGTAGATCGAGTGATTGCGGTTGTTAAATAGGCGCATGAGAACTAAGAGGGGGTGTGAATCAATTGTCACACAAATTTGAACTTAAAATTTTATCACTTATCAAGTATTCAACCACACTATTTTGTTTTTAACTATGAGCATGAAACATAGATAACAAAAAGTAAATCAACACAATGAGCTCCAAATTTTTATGTGGAAAACCCAATAAGGGAAAAACCATGGTGAGGGTTAACTCACACTATATAGTATTTTAAAAGAGGCTCACTACCAAAAGAAGGACTCACTATCCAAGTACAAAGATTCACTACCTACAAAAGGGACTCACTATCCAACAAGAGGCTCACTGCCTACAAAAAGATTATACAAAATAGAGTAAGGCTTTACAACCCAAAATGAACTGGAAAGATGCACCTATTATGTTCTGATATAGTTCTAGATATGCTTGTAACTACTGCCTTTCTGAGCATACCTTCACATTCATTAATTACTCACTATTTCTTCTACCACTTTCCTACAAAATTACTTGACTTCAACACATACACTCACACACTCATAGATTCATGCACATTTTTCTATATCAAAAAAACTATTCACCATATATTTATATATATTTGATCTCCATCACAAGTACTAATTAGGTTGGCCAAAAGTAGATGCAATTTATTTATAAAGGATATCAATTGCCAGCTCCAAAATTTCACCACAAAATATTTCCAAACATGCAAAACAATCTTTATCACATTACATTATGTTGGCTTGGACCAATAAATAAACCACACATAAGTTTTTCATATCATATCAAAAATTATCTTAAGAAGTCGGCTAGGAATATTCTTCAATGCAACCAACAAAATAATGTCACTTCATCGTATGAGTAAGAGAACATGAAATAACCTGATCATTCATGCCTTTATCATCCATTAGTAGTTTCCCAAAACCACAACCAAAAACTATCAACTGCAGAGAAGTGTGGACTATAATACAAGATGGGCAACCAAAAATATCGGATCAACCACCAGAGAGGATAAGCATCGGTATAAGATTACAGGACCCAACTACCAACATACTACCAACATGGTGACATCAATGATAGAAAATAGATAAATTTACTCATTTTTCCAACAATCTCCCCCTTTGTCATTAATGGCAACATGTAAACAAAATTTCTCTCTCCACTATCTCTAGCACTCTCCATCCCAACACCCTCCCCTTTGACATCAATGGAAAAGGGTGCCAAAAAATGAGTGTAAACATGGTGACATCAAAATTTCAAAATATTTTCCAAAAACTTCAAAACTTCCAACAATCTAGAGCATACAAAAATTAAGTGAAGATGACACTCTTCACCTGAAACACCTTATACCTTTCTTTGAGAACTAGATACAACTTCTTCCATTTAAATACAACAAACTCCATTTTTGTGCATGTGCGTTCTAATAATCCCAATAGAGTAAAAGAGGGTGACCAATCTACAATAGAACATTGTTTCTCAACATCTTCAACATCAATAAGAATATGAATAGTTGTTTATGGATTCAATTGTGTAAGCTTTTTTTATTTTGAGAAACACTAGGTCTGCAAATTTCTTTGCCAGCTTATTCCTTAAAAGCTCAAGTTGTTTAGATTTGAAGCATAATTCCCTCCCATGAAGGGTATCAATCAAAGTTATTATATTTCCACAATCCATAAGAGTATGAATAGTTGTTTCTAGATTCGATTGTGTAAGTTTTTTTTATTTTGAGAAATGCTAGGTCTGCAACTTTCTTTTCCAGCTTATTCCTTAAAAGCTCAAGTTTTTTAGATTTGAAGCATAATTCCCTCCCATGAAGGGTATCAATCAAAGTTATTAGATTTCCACAATCCATAAGAGTATGAATAGTTGTTTCTGCATTCGATTGTGTAAGCTTTTTTTATTTTGAGAAACACTAGGTTTGCAACTTTCTTTGCTAGCTTCGATTACAAAAGCTTAACACAATCGAATCTTAAACAACTAACACATTGATTGATACCCTTCATGGGAGGGAATTATGCTTCAAATATAAACAACTTGAGCTTTTAAGGAATAAGCTGGCAAAGAAAGTTGTAGACCTAGCATTTCTCAAAATCAAAAAAGCTTACACAATCGAATCCAGAAACAACTATTCATACTCTTATGGATCGTGGAAATGTAATAACTATGATTGATACCCTTCATGGGAGGGAATTATGCTTCAAATCTAAACAACTTGAGCTTTTAAGGAATAAGCTAGCAAAAAAAGTTGCAAACCTAGCGTTTCTCAAAATCAAAAAAGCTTACACAATCTAATCCAGAAACAACTATTCATACTCTTATGGATTGTGGAAATCTAATAACTTTGATCAATAAGAATTATGGAGAGATGCTCTAACTGGACTTCAACAATTTCTTTAAGGAGCCAGAAGGTCTTTGTCACATCATCTCTTTTTTTTTGTGTAATGATTAGTTCAATCTATAGTTCACCAACTCTTATCCTTTGCTTCCCTTATTTAACTTCAAATATATCAAAATTATTTCCAATCTCATTCACCTCAGCTTCAAGCGCTTCAATTCTACTTTTAAAGTTGTCTACAACAGCAGGCCATCGAAGAAAATACTTGTAAACATCTAAAATTTCTTTGACATTCTTAGTTTCCTCAATCAATCTAGAAAATCTCTCCATAGCCTTTTTGCATCTCCTTTCAACCAAGATTCCCATCTTACGTCCTTCTATACCCTCAAGTAGTATCCTATCTTTAACAATCTCAGTTAGATTTTCTGGCAAGAAATCAGAAACAACAGATACTTCAATACCTTTCTGAAGTAGATAATCTACCAGTGCATCATCAATTTTTAGTCTATCAATATGTGAGGCGACATTCCATAGTTCACCAATCTTCTTCATTTTTCCTTCAACTATCATAGACTAGATATCATTAGGATTAGGGGATTCAGTGCCAGTTAGAGATTCTTTCTCCCTCTCATCTAAAATATCAATGATGTCTTCAGTCATTTCCTTTCTCTTTTCTTATTCTAGAGGGAAATCACTAATAACAACTTCCATTTTTCTTTTTCTAAAGGAAGAGCCCACTTCAAATTGACTTGATGCAGATATACTAGAGCAAGGGTTTCCTCGTAAGGATGAGAAATACAATCTGCACATATTTTCATTATTTTTCAAAGACTCTAGATGTTTGTAAATTTTTTTTCCAATAGGGATACTAGATTCCCACATCACATTAACTTTTCCTAGTAGAGAATTTAGAAAGTAAAATACTAGACATACCAGCAAGGATCCAAAATGAAACAAATAATTCTCAACCAATGACATTTGAACATTTTCAAAAAAAATCTCAAGCAACAGGCTACATAAATCAAATTGTCTATTCTCCTTAACCATCATGTGGGAAATATGTACGACAATAACTGAAGTTGAGCTTTCACGATTTCTAAAATAAATTTTATATGAGATACCATATGAAACATACCTAACGACCAAGTCAACAAGTGTATCAATCAACAATGCTCTCTATTCTTGACCAATGCTAGTCAGTTCCACCACATCTTTATATTTCATAGTTTTGTTTCTAGAAAGTTCTCCAACACTGTATAATCTAGTGATTGCATCAATTGCATCCTTCAAGATCAAGTAGGGTTTTTCCAAAACAATGTTTCCATCCTTAAAACAATTCAACAAGCACATGATAACTTCCTTATCTGCAACCCATGAAAATTCACTCCACAAATCCATTCTTAGGGTTTTTTATATTCTGTAATTTGACTTCACTCAATCCTAGCTCAATTTCCTTCATTTTCCTATGATTGTATTCTTGTGCTTTGAACCTTTTTAGCTTCAGAGAGGTAACACCACATGAACCACTATACATTGCTTGAATTTCTTGAATTTAAATGATACTTCTTTGATTTTCTTCTTTCCTTTTGCAGACGGAGAGAGGGTTCCTAGATTACTTAAATGAATCTTCAAATTTCCTTCAGAAACACTTTGAGCACGCCTCAAGATTTCTTCAGAGCACCTTCCGATGATTTCAGATGCACAATTAACAAAAAAAACATCACAAATTTCTACTTAACCACCATCGAGTTTTCCCTAAGTGCATTAAATCTAGAAAACCTAAAAAGCTACTTAACACATACCAACATATTTTTCTCTGGTTCTTTCAAAACCTCTAAACAAACATTCTTCACATTCTGACCATGTGCCAGCCTTTGACACGCTATACTTGTAGGGGGTTTTTATGATCTTCTGATAATGCTCCCCCTAAGACTATGCTAGGTCTACATTTCAAATAATCCATCTATACCGGATGAGGGTACAAACACATCAGGAGTCTCAAATTTCTCTTCTTCTTCTTCTTCTTTCTTCTTCCATGTCTTTTCCATCTCTTGCTTCATTTCTTCTTTGTCAATTTTCTTTATCGGTTCACTCTTCTCTTCTAGAATAGACTTCTTTCCTTTCTTATTCTTGCAAACTTTATATATTTTTCTAGGTTTGTTGTAGTTATAATAGATCACACCTTTTTTATTAGATTGTCCTCCATTATTCCTTGATCTACACTAATTTTCTCTATATCTGAATTTAATGTAGGCGTAACAATAGCCGTTAAAGGATTGATTCATCATGCCTTCATTACATATGTTCCTCATTACCCAATTGATCAAACTCACTTGAGATCTACATTTTGTAGTCTTAAGTCCAAATTTTCCACATTCGAAACATTTTCTAGAAAGAGAGCCAAAAAATTGGTTTATCCTACTCCTATATTTAGTTGCTCTATGACCATATTTGTTACAATAAAAGCAAACACATGAAAAGAGGGGTACCTCTATCCATTAGGCTCTCTCACAAAATTCCTTCTCTGCTTCCTCTTACCTTGATTCCTCTCCACATCTTTAGAACATTCACTGATATCAGCTCCTAAGTCGCCTTTGTATTTGCATGGTTTTTTTCATGCAAGTAGTTCTTCAAGTTTACCGGAGCTGGATCTGAAATTATTTCACAGGGTTTAGCCTTCTCTAATTCCACTCTTAAGTTTACTATCTCCTGCTCAAACCTGAAGCATTTATTTTATTTTTTCTATACCATTGTATTCAAACATTCTTCAATCCTCTTATTTTCTTCTACTATCACCTTTAGTCCAATTATCTCTTGTTTTAGGTGTTCATTTACTTCTTTGTGTCTTTCCTTAAATTTCTTAAACTGTTACTTCAATTTCCAAACACATTCATTTGATTCATTAAGATTCTCTTTCAAACCTCAGTTTTCTCTTTCCACTTTATCAATATCTTCAAGTGTAGTCCGGAGCTCACCAACCTTAATGATCCTTCTCAAGTGGTTAAGCTTTACATAAGGAACCACAAGCTCTAATACCAATTGTTAAACAGGTGTAGGATAACTGAGAGGGGGAGTGAATCAATTGTCACACAAATTCAAACTTCAAACTTTCACTTATCAAGTCTTCAACCATACTATTATGTTATTAAATATGAGCATGAAACATAGATAACAGAAAGTAAATCAACACAATGAACTCCAAATTTTTTCATGGAAAACCAAATAAGGGAAAAACCACAGTGAGGGTTAACTCACACTATATAGTATTTTAAAAGAGGGTCAATGCCAAAAGGACTCATTGTCCAAGTACAAATGCTTACTGCCTACAAAAGGGACTCACTATCCTACAAGAGGCTCACTACCTACAAAAATATTATACAAAATAGAGTAAGGCTTTACAATGCAAAATGAATTGGAAAGATGCACCTATTATGTGTTGATACAGTTATGGATATACTCACAATTTCTACCTCTTTTATCATACCTTCACATTCATTACTTCTTCACTATTTATTTTGCCACTTTCCTATAGATTCATTGCACTTCCACACATACACACGTACACTCACATATTTGCACACATTTTTCTATATCACAAAAACTGCTCACCATATCTTTATATATATCTAATCTCCATTGCAAGTACTAATTAGGTCGTCCAAAATTAGATGCAATTTATTTATAAAGGATATCAACTATTAGCTCCAAAAGTTCAGAAAATATTTCCAAACATGCAAAACAATCTTTAGCACATTCCATTATGTTGGCTTAGACCAAGAAATAGATCATACTTAATTTTTTCATATTATATCAAAAATTACCTTAACAAGTCGGCCAAGAATAGTCTTCAATGCAACCAACAAAATAATTTCACATCATCGTATGAGCATGAGAACATAAAATAACCTTATCATGAATGCCTTTATCATCCATTAGTAGTTTCCCAAAACCACAACCATAAATTGTCAACTATGGTGAAGTGTGAACTAGAATACCAAATGGGCAATCAAAAATACAAGATCAACCACTAGAGAGGATAAGCACCGGTATAAGAGTACGGGACCCAACTACCAACATACTACCAACATGGTGACATGAATGACAACAAATAGATAACTTTACTCATTTTTTCAATAGTAATGGAATATTGTGTTGCATTGGGATTGTAGTCTCTTTGTAACAAGTCTTCTTTGTATTCTTTGTATCTTTGTGGTAGTGAACCCTTTAGGTTGTTAGCCCTTGTTGGATAGTGAGTCCTTATTTTAGGTAGTGAGGGTTTTGTAATCAGTTTTGATATTCTCTATAGTGTGAGTTAATCCTCATTGTGTTTTTTATCTCATTGGATTTTCCATGAAAATTTGGTGTTATTGTGTTTATGTGTTGGATTTGAGTTTCTGCATTTTCATTTGATGATTAATCATTTAAGCAACATTAAGTATTAGTTCTGGTGATTGAATTAAATTTGTAATTCTATGACAACTGATTCAACCCCCCTCTTAGTTGTCCTATTCAAAAAAATGCATCTCTAGAAGCTATCAACTAAGCTATTTGATAAATCGTTGTTGCATCACCAGGTGGAGGGGGAGGACCAGAGGCCTATCCCTAGTCCTGCTACATGGGATTGTCCTCTTGTTCATCTTATCATGCTTAGTCTAGCTACTCAACAACAATATGAAATTGTTGTCACTCACCATGGTGACCTGTAATCCCTGCTCTCCCCACAGACATACCACCTATAGGATAAATAAACCTTAGAGGCAACCGATGATCCCACCACTGATAAAAATATAGGGTAGTCATAGGATATGCTAAACCAACAAGCTATCCCCATTGAAATGGGAATAGTTCTCTAAAATTAGCCAAGGCTTCATCTCGGTCTATCTACAGCCCCATACATAGACCTCTTGAGTGGTCCTGCCAAAACAAGCCTCATAACCATCTACAAACCAGCCTTGTCTCTTGGAAAATTGATGAAAAATATGATTAGGTAGATATCTCTCTAACAAAGAGAAAATGTGACCAATAAGACACCAAGTCTATCTATAATATGGAAACTTCTCCTAGTCATCATGCCATGCCTCGCATCCCAACCATGGTCTCCAAAAAAATCTTGGCATGTCATCTATAACATGACACTAGTAAGGAAGCTTTCCAAGCTAGGTGTAGTGAAGAAAAACACCATAACAATAAGAATATGGATCCTATGGAGTTTGATAAAAAATACCATCAAGCTTGGTAACTAGGATGTGCTCCTAGGCCCATACATGAAGTAATATCACACCAATGAAAATAGATCTACCTCCTTGATAAGCGAACTTAAGCATATCTTTGTAAAACTATGTGAGACATGAGCCCCATGACCAGATGACATAGAACCAAGGAAACTGGATCAACACTACCCACAAATGGAAACAAGTCTATATTTGCCTCCCAAACCTGAAGATGCCTAACACCAAGTACTTGGTGCATAACATGTGTACCCTGTCGTACAAAATAAGTAACAAGCTCTCCATGAATAAGCACATGAAGAATCATAAACACATCCTCCAAGGTGATGGTGGCCTCCCTAGTAGGTAGATGAAAGGATGAGGTCTTTGAGTGCCACCTCTCCAGAAGAGTGGTCATCATATCTCTATTACATCTTATCATAGGCATGTAACATATGTGTCACAACCCAACATCATATAAAACATTTTTCTCCAACTCATCGAACCCAAAAATAAAATCGAATAGATCACATGGTTCTCGCTCCCTCAACATAAGCGTATTGAGAATCACCTACAACCATTCAACCAAAGATGTTAAGAACTTGCTATGAAAACATGAAGTGCACCTCAAATTACAAACAAACTGACTCAAAAATCTATGCAAAGAAAAACCAATCATTTTATTTTCAAAAGAAGGGGATTTTTTGTCAAAACCATTAAAATTAGGTGAAAGAAGTGACTATTTTGTTGAAAGTGATAAAGAGAGGTAAATACGAGAAAATTCATAAGAAAACTTTTACCACCAAGGAATACAAAATGAAATAAGAACTTCAAAAGAACAAAACTCAAGCAAGAGTGTAAACAAAATCGAAAATGTATGTCAAATGCAAAAAATTTAGGCAAGTGTGAACAAAAAGGTCAAAAGTGAAAAATTTTCAAATAGAAAAACTGCTAAAAATGATGCAAGTGCAGAAAAAATACAAGGTTACTGCTTACACTAGAAAATATTTCATTCATTAATTACACAAAAACCAAAATTCGATAATGTGAAAGGAAAGAGTACATACCGAGGCATCGACACCTATAGGCTGTCCAAACTCATGAACCACATCCATGCACTGTGGGGCTCCTTGAATCCTTTCCATAGCTCCTCGATAATTGAAAAATCACAAAATCCAGAGGCAAGAATTTTGTATAGGCTCAAAGTGAAAATGAGGAGAATTAAGCCCTAATTACCTATTATAACCATTGGAACCCTAATTTTTTTACCTAGAAAATCTTTCTAGGTTCAAATTAGGAGCTCCCAAGAACATCTAAACTATCAATGAAAGTCCTATAAGCTTAAATTTTTCATCCTCTACACATTTGAATAGAAATGAAATAGCATCGTGAGCTTGACCTCAAAAGTGATTTTTTGGCCAACCTCTTGAGGGGGCAAGCCAGTATCCTACCATCATTCCATTGACTATTGAAGCACGGTAGGGCATATAAAATTTTTCAAATCTTGATCTTAACATCAAATTCTTTGAAACAAAGCAACCACTACTTTATCTCAAAGAGGAGAAAAATATAGACATATAAAAATGACAGGTAACACATATAACACATCCTAAATGAAATTTTCTCATCATCGACCTCATTATCACCTAATATCACTAAATTTCACATCAATTACATTAAAAAACCTAATTTCCTCTATTAATTGAATAATAGTACATTATTTAATTAATTCAATTTTTCATCATTTTTGACTAATTCAATAAAATTCATTTATTTAATAAAGTTATAATCTAAATTTATTCCTCTTGATTAATTAAATAACATCAATTATTTAATTGTGTTGCTAATTTAACTTATTCCCCTAAATCAATTAAATAATTAAAACATAATAGTTTAATTAAATCACTTTCCCCTAAACATGAATAATTGAATAAATTATTTAAAACATCATTCAAAAAGGTAAAATCAAACAAATACAACTTTGTTTGTAAAAGTCAAACATGATTTGCATGTTCAACTCAAAAAGTTTAATTAATTAAATCAACTAATTAATTATCCTCACCCACTTTTATGATTGAGAAAATTATGTGATGGAACCCCTGAGTTTTATTCTGGTTCCATTTATCATCCTATAATTTTTTTGCTTGTTCCATCCTTGGGGCTTGGGGTTTTGTTTATCATCACTATTGTAGGCTTTTGTGTTACTTGGGACCCTTCTTAAATAATCATCAAGCTCACATGTTTTCCAGGGTTTTAATTTATCATTGACCTTCTATTGCCCATTGCTAGTCATTTTAAAACATCTTGAGTCATTAACACTCATGGAGTAATTGGCCCTTCGTCCTAGGTCAGCTATTCTTATATTTTATAAGGTTGATTGATTGACCTTATTTGGCCTTTACATCCTTTGAAATTATATGTTCCTAGTATTTTGAGGCCTTTTGCATGGTTTCCTAGGTGTTCCCTTTCTTAAAATAACTTACGGGCACATGCTAATTGGTGATGAGCGATGAGCATTATTTCCTTGGTTTCTCACATCTTGGATGGCTTTGAGAAATTTTGATTTGTATTAGTAATTGGTGATGTTCTCGTTTCTCTAAATGTTTTTGGCTATCGCTAATTGCTCTTGAGTTTTGTGTATTGAATTAGTGACAAGAGATGACCACTAGGATTTTACTTTCATCACTCATCACAGATGTATGTGTGATCATCTTGCTTGAATTGGCGATGAGTGATGGATGGTATTCTCTTTTGTTTCATGTATCGTGGATGGATTTTGAATGTTACATTTTGAATCAATGACACATAATGCAAGTGCTCTATATGTTATTTCTGGCATCCTTTTTATTGCTAAATGCTTGAAAGTTTTATGATGAGTATTAGTGATGTGTGATGACCCTTGGAACTCTTAGTATTCTCTCCTATCACTCATCATAGATTATTTCCAAGATTTGAGTTTCAAAATGGCGATGAGCGATGGAGTCATTTGTTTAAACTTTCTTTCACTAATTTGAATGTCTCTTATGAGCAATTTCTTTTGTGCCTTTGGTTTTCACATAGGTGCACGTGTCTTATCACCTTATTCCCCATTTTTGATGAGATATTGAGTATGAGGTGTGAATTGGTGATAATCAATGGGTGATGAACATGATCAAGGATGGGTAGTAAATTCAATTGTTGAGATCTCATCACGAAGATGTTAGTGTTGCTGATTGGACTTGTGAAAGGTGAAATATATTAGCGATGAGAGATGGCTATAGAATAAAGGACAATGTAGAAACATCCTCAGGACATCATCTAAAGCAAGAAAGAAAGTATCGAGCTAAAAGGGGAACTTTTGATGCAATTTTAAAACAAAATAATCAATGACCATGGTTTGAATGTGAAGGGCTAAATGTCAGTTCACTCACACGAGATTCCTATCAAAAATTAATGGTGATATGTTCCATTTCGCGGCCATAAATAAGGTATTTAGCTTTTTTTTTTGGACATTTGGAACTAGTTAGGAGCAGAGAAGAAAACTAGAAGCTAAGGAAGCAATGTGGAAGGCTCTTATGTGCAATTGCAATAGAAATTGTATCAATCTTTCAAACAGGTAAGTGAATTCTTGTATTTCTTCCTATCCAAATACTAATTTATGCTATTATGAAAGAGTAGTGGGTAATTTGGGAGGTAACATGCTTACAAATTTTTCATTTGAGTATCTTAGATTGGGGTGAGGAGTATTGTGTAAAGACTGGGAATACTTTGATTTGTAAGTTGTCTTGAGTTTTTATACCTGGCTAGGTCTTTTCGATTGAGACAACTATAAACCCTTGTCCTACCACTTTGAAAATATGAGTGAGCCAAACATAGTGAGTCCAACATTAGACCTAAGAGGAAACTAAAGCAAAAAAGGGTTAAAAGGATTAAAATCCAAGATGTTTTATCCGTGATTAACCTTGAGCCACTTGCAACATCTAACCCTACACCCCATGTGGCATCTAATAGGTCCAGAAGTACAAAGAAAGAACAAGAGAGGTTCATAGAAGGGGCCGCTAGAGAAGTAAAGGAGGGAGGGTCATGAATTGGCAAGAGACCTATAGGTCATGTTGATCTGACGACCAGACTAATTGACAAATTGCTGGTGAAATTGGAGAGTTGGCCTAGACCTAGAGTGGATGGAAATTTTTCCTATATGCTTTCAATAGGCAGTATTCTAACAAGTTGGCATGTTACTTATGGGGGATAATCTCAGGAAGCTCGTGGTACCCAATGTATTTTTGGAAGTGGATGTGATGATGGAGTTGGCGAAGAACTATGAACCCATTGATATAAAAATTAGGAGTGAAAATGGGGATGTAGTCCTTGAGCTGAAAAGGGATAAGGTTGTCAAGATATTTGCATTGAATCCCAACTATACTATAGAAATTAAGCATTCAAAGCTATATGGTGAATATAAGCATAAAAAATTTACATACAATAATAGATTGCTTATTTAGCATAGAAGAAGAAAGGAAAAATTTCTCCCTAAAGATGTTGAGCCCTTTGAATGTGAAGAATTTGTAGATTATTTCAAGAATACCTATTATTTCCTAAATCATGTTTTGGTTTGAAATTTTGAGGAAAGGATAGCCCTAGACCTATTGGTGATGACAGTGGATATACAATCTCATAATCAAAATGTTGGTTTTGATTATGTGTCCTATTTTGTTAAACAAATGCATCAAGATTTCATTAATTTCAAGAAAGAGGTTCTCCCTCTACATTTACTACATTATTCTTTGTTAATGTGTATGCTTTTATATGAGGGTGATTATAGCTAGAAAAGAAAGCTGAAATTGAGATTGAGGGACAAGGAGAACAATGTCTTACTAGTCCAAATGTGGACATATATTTGGGATCAAGATTGTCCCAATTCCATCTATTTCGTGTTTTCAAATGTCATAAGGTTTGGTATCTTGGAAAGTTTGTGTGTAGCACCTATTTTAAGGCTCTCTCCATCAATCAAAAGTATCATGCACCAAAAGGTATAGAGGGATCCACTACAAAACACAATTGGATAGATTGGTTTATGCACTCAAAGTATACTTTTATTAGGGCTTATGGATCTAAGGTGGCACTGCAATGCTTGCCCTTGTATGTTTCTAACCGATTAACTTTTATGGAACTGATGTCGAAAATTGATTTTATGGATTATGAATTGTTTAGAAAGCCTAAGAAAGGTACTGTGGTGAGTCCCTAATGTTATTTTTCTTACATTAAGGTTATTGCCCTTGAGGGGTATGAAATTTTTTGAATCATGGTAAATAACCTTAGATTACCTTTTAATGAGGTTAGGATTTTTGATCCTGAAGGGTTTGTAATTGCAAAGAGAAGGGAAAATAATTTACTAGGAGTATCTCACCAATTCTTGTACACAAATTATGTATTAAGAAACTTAAGAAGTGATGAGGTTGTTAAATCTAGAAAAAAGGAATGGACATATATTATGGAGAATAAATAAAACATCATAAGGAGGAATGCAATTTATGTAAGCCCATGTGATGTAATTGAAGATCCTCTTGAGAGAGATTTTACAAAGCTAAAGGATTATCATAATGGTGATTTCAGGGTAAAGATGAAAGAAGTTGTAGAGAGAGCACAAGCTCTCCTAGAATAACTTTAGGTTATGGATTTTCTAGAGAAACTAGCAGATGGTCAAGAAGATAGGGAGGAAAAAATCACAGAGCATGTGCCTAATGATGAGGAGGTGGATAAGAAATTCCCTCCCCCTAATATTGAAGAAACTCTTGATTCAAAGCTTCCCTAGATAGAATTGTTAAATGGGAATATGATAAAAAAAATGATGATGACCCCAGGATCAAGGATCATGATAGTTCCTTACAAATGACAAGTTTGTACAATCTCTAAAATTTAAGGAATTTATGATCCAACAGAGGAGAAAAGATATAAAGAAAGGCTTGAACAAGCAAGAGCTAGTGTTGAAGCTTCTTAGTAGGAAGAGGTAGATAAGGTAGAGAAAGAAAAGATCATGACTAAGATTGTAGCAATCACTCCATCTGAGGCTAGGAAAATTATCAAAGATAGTGGAATCATGTTGTTTCTAGGATGCACTATCACCTTAGCTATTTCATATGATATAGTAAGAAGAGACCCTCAAGCTTCAATGTCAAAGGAGCAACTTGAAGAAAAGGTGTTTTGATCTGGATATAGTTTGAAGTTGCATACTCTTGCAATTTGGTCTATGGCACCCAATAGTAGAAAGCATGATCTCACTAGGCTTATTAAAGAGGTTATGGGTTCCTTAGTGGTAAAGAGAGCCAAAAATATATCACCTATCCAAGCAGCTAAGTTAACTCCTCATGCTGCAATGCTTAGTGTGGACACAACACAAATCTCTTAGAAAAAGTATGATTCTTTGGTGAAGGAATATAATAAGGCCTTGGATGAGATAAAAAAGATGAAAGCCACTCTTGAGTCCAGCCATTTAATAAGGACACTATCTTTGCAATCTTCTTCTTCTTCGGAAATGTCTACATAGGAAAATACTACATTGGCTTTGGGGATTAATGATTTGAATAATTAGTTAAAGAAAAAAAAGGAAAATGTCAAGAAGGATAAATTTGAAGCCGTCAAGGTGGCAAATGAAAATTTTGAGGATGTGTTGAAACATAGAGTGACCAAGTTGGTTAACAAGGTTGATGATGTATGGGCTTCCTATAAGAATGTTCATGATTAAAACATTATGTATTTGCAAGTCCAGGAAGCCTTTAGTAATGAATGGAGAAAATGGAGTACTAGGGTAGGTGCTTTAAAAAAAATGATTTATAAAATGAAGGAGGATCCTAAGGAACCTATAAATATCCCTAAAATATTATAGGTTGTGGACCAAGTATCACTGATTACAACTTTTCATAGAAAATTAGGGACTCAACTCTAGATTAAGTTGAAAGTGTTCTTGCCAGTATTGGCATGGTGTGATGATTTAAGGGTGGCGTTGTTGTTCATGCCACCAAGGTTCAAACCCCTTTGGGGTGGTATTGTTGATTGGTTGTATTCCAGTTCATGGCTTCGGTCAAAAGAATTTACCCCTTGAATAAAATAAAAGTTGAAAGTGTTCAAAGAAATGGAGGAATGTGGCATGCCTACAATTTTAAATCCCAATGGTGAATTACAACAATTTGACACATGAATGAATAATTTGGGAGAGATGCTTGCATTAGCTAAGATAGGATTGACTGTGACTAATTATACCCTACTAAATTCAAATGTTGGCATGATGGTGGTGATTTGATTTAGGATCTATGACAATTGCTTACAAATGCTTAACTTACAACGATTAATTCAAAGCTTAGCCAAACAAATGAATATAACAAAAATGCTTAAATGAGCATAGCATGATAAAGATAATAAACTTAATGAAAGAAATAAAAGAGATAGAAGAAAAAATGCAATTGATAATGAAGTTCACAAAATGGTTGTCTTTGGGCCCCTCTCTAATAGAGTGACCAAACCTATTATGCTCCAAAAATTAGGATTACAATTACATTACAAGATACATTCCCTTCAGCATAGCAGCGTAAGATTCCCCTGTTGTACAAAAATGGCTCCAAAGTCTTCTAAACATACTCTCCTTCTCATCACCTAGAATTTCCTTTCTAAAAAGCCCATACCCCCTTTTATACATAAAATTTCAATATAGGGTTAAACTAACATAATTACAAAATAGCCCCCCTTAACAAAAAAACCTCTTAAAATATTATATTTGGCCCTCTAGTATTTCATTGATTTGGCCTTTAGTCACTTGGTGGGGTTAATTTTTAACAACTTAAGGTTATTTGTTTAAGGATTAAGACTCAGTAATTCATTAAAACTAACCCACCCTACTTATATGCTTAACAAACCAAATGACATAGTGGTGGCTATATATTTTAGTGGTTGGAGGTTATGGGTTCAACCCCGCACCATTTTCATTTTGTTAACCAATTTTTCAATTAGAATTAACAAAATCAACTGGTGCCCATTATGGGTAAAACCAAGTGTGTGGGCGTAATGGCAAGAGTAGTGGGTGTTATGGCTGAGGTTAGGGGGTTGAACTCCCTAGCCAATTTTTGTTAAACAAACCAACACTGGTGGATGGAGGAGAAGGGTAAGAGTGCCATGTGGCACCCAATGATTGGGTCACATGGCATACACTAATTGGGTGACCATGATGATGTCATCCCCATGCTATCATAGACCTGCCACATCACCTACTAATTGTTCCACTCTCTAAGCTATTGATTGAGCATATGGGTGCCACATGTCAAGCTCTGACTGGTCTAACTCACTATTCATACCATACATTCTACCACGCTCAAATGCTTACATCATCATCCATACGACCTAGTCAACCCTGATAACCACCAACTTTGACTTGTGATATCTTTGACGTAAGGACTCAGATTTCAGTAAAACAAGTAGTGTTGGGATTGTGTCAATGAGCTCTTCAATTTAATATCAATTCCAACTGATTTCAAGTTGATCATTTTTTTCACCTTTCTACCAGGCCTTAGGTAACTATTTGACAAAACTTTGGCTGTCATAACTTGAGCATATGAGCTCCTTTTGACCCCATTCAAGTTGCATTAGATTCTATTTCTTGAGCTCTTCACGATGACGTTGAATTATGGAGAATATGAGACACTTTAATTTTTAGTGAAAATTATCCCTCTGGATCAGTCCTCTCCACTAGAGAGATTTTGGACCTCTGAAATCTTGATTACTCAGAAAGTAAGTGAGGCTAAAGCTCCCTCAATTTACCAAATCTCCATCCATATTTCCCTACTTGCATTGATCCCTTTCAGTCCCACTCTGAGGTATTTAACTACTTCTCTTCATGAAGTCCTGGCATTTATGTCGAGAATGAAATCCTCTAGCAACTTTGACATGTATTTTGGTGAAAGATCATCAATTGGTGGAACCTGAATGTCTGTGTCTTCATCCATTATCATTGGAGGCTCATACAACTTTATATTCTCAACATTGACAACTAAATATATATGCATGTATGGAGAAAGATTGAGGTAGAAGGCATTGGTACCAATCTTTTCCAAAATCTTGAAAGGACCATACCTGATTGGCTTGAGCTTCCTTTCTTCACTGTGCATTCTTTCCTTGCTAATATGTAACCAAAATCTATCTCCAACCTAGAAATGGTGATCGTGGTGATGCTTATCATGGCGAGCCTTGTATTTGGCTTGGCTCTTCTCCAACAGTACTTCCATTGCTTGATGAATTGCTTGGAATTTGTGGATGAACTTCAAAGCCTTCTCTGCATCATGGCATCCATCTTCAACATCATCTTTTCCAAAATAAAAATCCATCGATATTTTTGGCAGATAATCAAAACAAGTTTCTAAACAGTAGATTTTTGGTACCCTAGGTCTTTCTTGCACTTCTAGGGTTTTTCACCTAAAAGGAGAAAGTAGGGACAAAGATCTAGGTAGGTTCATTCAAATTATGTTATGTGTGATGGAATTATTTCTAAATGTAATGATCTAATCACAATTAAGTGATCTAAATGATTGATTATGGATGCAAAATCTATGAAATGTGACTTGTTTGAAAACATGTGTAATGCAATAATAAACTAGAAATGAATGGAAAGCTAAACATAAATGAATGAAACTTGAAGTGTGCACCTGAAAGCTTGAAGGAGATTGGAAACTACTTTTGAAACTCTAATAATCCTGATTTTTTAGGCTTGAAGGGATTCATTCACCATTTCGGGTGAATCAGTCTCAGTTTTTCCAAACTGAGTCATAACCTGTTTCTAACAAAAGGGTACTCAAAAATGAAAAAAACTCAAAATTGACCTTGGATTCAGACTCATTCACCACCCATGGTGAATGAGTCCACTTTTTAATTTCTAGATTTTCAAAAGTGGAATCTGGAGCTTCAAATCTACACTTTGATTTCCTACAAGTGTCTGCTTCCAAAACAATAATTTACAGGTCAGAAAATGAGTTTTTCTTGATATTTTGACTTGTTGAATGAAGATAAGACATGAAATTTTTTTTAACTTGATCTCCAATGATTCCAAAGCTTTCAAGAGTCCTAAATCTACAAATACACAAGACAAGAGAGAGAGATATTGAATATTAGGGCATGGGGATTTTCCTTGGTCAAACCCCATTTAGGTAATTAAACCAAAATGATGAAAGAATAGAATGGAACATGCAATAATGGAATAGATGACCTTGCCATGAAGTTGATCTTAGATTTCTACAGCTAAAAATATAGAATATTCCCTTGAATGTCTTAGAAAGATAACTTGATGACTTGCAATGTGAAAGCCCTAGCTTGCTTGACTTGAGGATGAATGAATAATAAGAGATAAGAGAGATGAAGGAGAAGATGGAAAATGAGGCAAAAATCACTTATTTATATAGTCATGTGCCTTAGTATCCCAATGATACCTTATCATAAGCTAACATCAAGTGATTTTGTATAAAAACCGAAAGGAAATTTGAAATATTCTTATTTTGGAGCCAAGGGGAACTCATTCGCCACCCATGGCGAATGGGTCCCACCTGGGACCTAAAAATGGGTGTTATGAATTAAGTCATATTTAATATTGTTTGTCAGGTTTACATTCAAAACTGCACTTAATTAAAGAATATAAGGGCATAAAGAAGTCAAATAAAGCATAAGAAAAATGTAAATAGTGAAATTATGCCTAGAAAAGCATGAAAGCTTGTTACAATACAACACTTCAAAAAAGGACTTGATTAGTGATGAAAAGGTGATTTTTAGGTGAATTGTGATGAATAGAGTTTAGAAAAGTGTAGAAATGATTTACAACACTTTACAACACCTTCACAAGACGTCATTAAAAGCATTTCATTCAATTTCCAAGGGTCCAAGACCTAGTGTGGATGCATAAAATGCCTCAACACCTGAATCAAGGCCTTATTAAGTCCAATTAACCATTAATTATTCCTATGTCAAGAAAATGGTCCTTTTCTCTATGACACATTTAGCCCCCACTTTAGTGAGAAGATGAACTTGCTTCAAACTCACACTGAAGTAGACATTCAAGAGAGATTCACATGTATAGATGTAGATGAAAAAGAATGACAAAGATAAATGGAGGTGGTCAAGTCCCTAGGATCAAAGCTCCTAAGCCAAACCATCAAGATACAAAATAATGCAATGGCAAGAACTAGGAAAAAGAGAAATGAAAGTGAGGTGGATCAAGTTTTGATCATTTGTCCAGCTAGTTGTGGATCAAATCTAGGCTATTTATTTAAAAATGTTTACTCACTCTAGGGTGATGAAACTCTTTGCTATCCGCCAGGTGAGAAAACCTAAAAATATACTCACTTTGGGGCCACGAAACTTCTGGTTGTCCGCAGGGTGAGCAATCCAAAAAGGTGAAATACATACGCTAGTTGGTGTACATTCACAAACACACAGGTGGCTATGGGGAAATTTGTGCTACTAGATGGGCTTCCCGCTCAACCATATCAAAGTTATACCTCTTGATAACTTTAACAAGGTGTCACAAAGAAGATGATTTCATTTCGAGCTCTATGAAGTAAGTAAAACTTTGTATGCTTGACACTCATAAACATTCTTAATGCATAATAGTGTAAGGATTGTTTAAAGGGATTTTTCTTAGTTTGTGCAATGTCCCATCTTAGGAAACATCATGCTCAATTTATCCAAGAGAGGATAAGTGCAAAAAATCTCATCTTGTTTACAAGAGAGGACAAGTCCAAGGTCTTATCTTGGGGAACATTGTATGAAATGTGTCCAAAAGAGGAAATCACAAGAAAAAGAAAATCACATAATGAAATGTGAGTGGTGATGTATGCCCCCACTTTAAAGTGGTTGTGAACACCAGTACTATGAGAAATTTCTTTAAAGTAGAAGAAGTAGACACACGAGCTTACTCAAAAATCCCTACGCCTATTCATATGTTTTTGATAAGCTACATCAAAAAAAGGTAGTATGTCATATGTGAGCCAACTTAAGGCATGTCGGCCACATCCTAAGATTTCTCTTATGTATTCATGAAAGGTTAACAACTAGTCGAAGGAGGCAACCACAAGTGACATATGAGGGTAAGGCTACATAACCCCTTTCCGCCACTGAGTGCAGGACAAGGGTGAGCCAAAGTGATTAATGAAATGTATGCTAGAGTGAAAATCAATAGCAATTACAGAAATTAGGTGCCCCCACATAGGGAAGGATACAAAACTCATAAAAATGTTAAATTTTATGATTCAAAGCCTTACATTCATTAGTGGTGTGACCATGAACTCTATGGTAGGCATAGAAGGAAGTCTTGGAAGAGCGTTTCTTTTGAGTTCTGGAGGGAGGGTGATCAAGTGATCTTGGATGAGTCTTGAGAAGATGTCCTCTTTACAAATGGTAGAAGGTGGTCTTGTGGTTATTTTCAAAGATACATCTTGCTTAGTAGTAGATGTCATACTTATGCAAGTGTCTCTAGATTGCAAGATTTTATTCTTCCCATTATAGGAAGGTATAAAATCTAATGAATTACAATCATGAACATTTTGCAAGATGACATTGACATTAAGTGAATGTGTAATTGTGTTTTGCATGTTTGTTAAAGGATGATGTTCAAGACCACTAGTTCTTAAGGATGATTTAGGAGTGTGTTGTGTGAGATTTTGGATGTTGAGTGATAGTGTGTTGATCTCAGACAAAATACAATGACCAAGTCCATGAGTTTTTTGTTGTGTGTTAGGCTCTATAGGGTTGTGGATGCCTTGTTCTCGAGCACCACATCATTTTCCACTATATATAAGTTATTTCATGATCTCATACCCTTTTCCATAAAGTTGTTTCATTACTTGTAGATCGAGTGGTGGTTGGTCATAAGCGCCATCAAAGGTGACTTTGTAGTTTTCTTCTTTGTCTAAAGTAGTGGAGGCAGATTCTTTTGAAAGGTCTTCCAAAATTTTCATTGTCATGATGGTTGGTTGTCCTTGTCTCTCATCTTTCTTTTGTGTAAGTATGTATTTTCCCATAGATGAAGGTGTGAATTGTAAGGATCCCCAATCATCACCAAATAATTTAGATGGCCATTTCTTATCGTTGTGTTCAATTTCAAGAGGATCTATGTTGGATGTTGGAATCAATGTTCTCAGAGGACTTGTAGCACCTTTTGCAAGGTGCAAGAAAATTTCAAGCTTAAGATTTGCTTCAAATTAATAAATTTTATTGTTATAGACATATTTCATTATACGATGAGGGGTTGAAGGCATTGCATTCATCTCATGAATCCATGGTCTACCTAAAAGAAGATTGTACAAAAGATCATAAGGCATGACAAGAATAGGAGTTTGCAAAGTAACCACCCCAACCATAATAGGAAAAGTGATTACACCAAACAGTTTCTTTGTTGAATTATCAAATCCTTGAACATATATGGAATCCAGTTTTATTTGTGACTAGTCAACATCTAATCAATCAAGGAGATTCAAACTACACATATTAAGGGAAAAACCATTATCAATAAGGGTTCGTTTTATCCCTATCCAATTGTATCAATCAATAATCATGAATGCTTCGCTTTGTTTTTTAAATTCTAAAGGAGGGAGCTCGTGTTGATGGAAATTAATGTCTAGATTATTTTAATTCACTTGATGGGTTAAAGCTACTACATCATTTGGAGTTGTACTAGGAGGAATTACAATTTGTTTTAAGGATGTTTGAAGAATAGTGTGGTAATTTTCCGAGTTCTAAAGTAAATCCCAAAGGGAAATCTTTGTAGGAGTATTCTTTAATAGTTCAACAAGATCATACTCCTTTGTGTGTGGGAGGTAAGGAGGGTGCAGTTGGTTGCAATGGTTGCATATTATTTTGAGTTTTATATGTATGAGCAACAATATTATAACTTGGTGCTGCGACACATTAGTTTGAGGTGGGTAGAGGGTGAGTTTAGGTTTATTTTGAGGTTGTTGTTTGTGTGAAGGTGGGTAAAGAGTAAACTTGGGTTTAGGTTTAGGTTTATGTGAAGGGGGATAAAGGATGATTTTAGGTTGAATAATGTTAACATCCCATAATAAGTGAGATTCTTCATTGTTTTTGAAGTGCATGTTATCTTTGTCTTGGGTCATAATATCCTCCCTAGAAGGGGAGTTTGTAGGAGAATAACAAACCATATGTGAGTGAAAATAAAGATTTAGTTCATCCAAAATAACTTCATCAAAACTAAGGGAGTTATTAATGGTTGAATGTGTTTGATGATTGATAGTGGCGAGATAAGGGGAAGATTGTATTTGATTGTTGGTTGTTTCTAAGGTCTCATTCTCTTGTTTCATATTGTCTACCATACTAGGAGAGCTTGCTTGTAATATGTTCATCTAAGTTTTAGGTTTGTAAGGTAGCTTCATCACAATGGGAAAGGCATCGAGAGAGGAACCATTATTATTTTCAAATAGATTTTCCCAAATGGGAGGAGCATTAGGGAACTAGGGATCACTAGTTTCATGATTTGTAATAAGGATATCTTCTAACACCAAGCTATCCTCTTTCCATCAAGGAGGGATATTAGGAGATGGACAAGAGTGATTTTCATGACCATGGAGACTTGGTAAGGTGATGTTTAAGAATGTTTCTAGGATCTCATGTTCTTGTTCTCGAACATCATCCAAAGGGGAATAAGGAGATGGAAAATGAAGACCCTCCAAGCTTGTAACTTCTTGCACTAATATACCTTCATCACTAATAGGAGAGGTATCAAGAGAAGAAAAAGTATGATTAGTTTGATTTTCTACACTACCATTCTCACCAATGGGAAGTGTAAGATTAAGGATTATACCAATTGTTTGATTAGTTTTCTTAAAGTCTTCATTATGAATCAAAATTGAACTCATAAGAGGGTATGTTGTACTTATACAATCCACTATTGACAAAATCAAAGCCACATATTTTGAAGGAAAAAATGCTATGATGAAAAGGAAAGAAAGTACAATGCAATGACTTAAAAGGAAATGAAATTTTTAGTTTTGAAGTAAGCTAATTTTTTGTTTACACAATGCAACAATCTAAAAATGAAATGTTGTGAATGCAAAAGTGAAATTAAAAAATGCATGAAAAGAGCTAATTGAAGTGGGATTTAACAAAATGCATACTATAGAAATCCAACTAACTGATATAGGTAGGTTAAGGCATAAAACAAAAGCTAAAATATAGAGTTATGAGTTCTGGAAAATGCAGTTTCAGGGGTCAAAAGGGACTGATTTTCCCAAGGTGGCGAATGAGTCCTAGTATGGACTTTTTTTTTCAGAATTTTCATAAATTTGTGAGGTATTATTATGGTTTCTAAGTGATATGATGTATACCTAAGTGAAAAATGCAAAATTTTAGAAAATCTAAATATATTTAGATGCTAAAAATGTAACCTAAATGCCCTCTTTTATGAATGCAAAATTTAAAAACGTAGTATGCAAATGAATCCATGCAATTCCTAATGCAAGGTCAATGAAAACTAGACCTATGATGATGAAGGACTCCAAGTCATATAAGTAAGTGTTTCAAAATTCAGGTTCACCAAAATGAACCGTAGATTTTTGGCACCTTAGGTCTTTCTTACACATTTATGGTTTTTCACCTAAAAGGAGAAAGTAGGGCCAAAGATTGAGGTAGGTTCATTCAAATTATGTTATGTATGATGGAGTTATGTCTAAATGTAATGATCTAAGTGCAATTAAGTGATCTAAATGACTAATTATGGATGCAAAATCTATGAAATGTGACTTGTTTCAAAACACATCCAAATCAGATAAGTGTTTAAAGATTCAGGTTCACCAAAATGAACCATAGATTTTTGGCACCTTAGGTCTTTCTTACACTTTTAGGGTTTTTTACCTAAAAGGAGAAAGTAGGGCCAAAGATCTAGGTAGGGTCATTCAAATTATGTTATGTATGATGGAATTATGTCTAAATGTAATTATCTAAGTGCAATCAGGTGATCTAAATGATTGATTATGGATGCAAAATCTATGAAATGTGACTTGGATGCAACAATGAACTAGAAGTGAATTCAAAGCTAAACAGAAATGAATGAAACTTGAAGTGTGCACCTAAAATCTTGAAGGAGATTGGAAATTGCTTCTGAAAATCTACTGAGGCTGATTTTTAGGCCTAGAGGGACTCATTTTCCATTCTAGACAAATCAGTCCCAGTTCTACCAAATTGAGCTGAAACCCATTTCTAAAAAAAGGGTACTCAAAAATGCAAAAAACTAAAAATTGACCCTAGAGTGGGACTCATTCACCACACATGATGAATGAGTCCACTTTTGAATTTCTAAAATTTCAAAAGTGAAATCTGGAGCTTTTGATCTGCACTTTGACTTCCTATAGGTGCCTGCTTCCGAAACTCTGATTTATGGGCCTAAAAATGAGTTTTCCTTGATATTTTGACTTGTTGAATGAACAGAAGACTTGAGAAACATTGTAACTTGATCTTCAATGATTCCCAAGCTTTCAAGAGTCCTAAATCTACAAACACACAAGACAAGAGAGAGAGATATTGAATGTTAGGGCATGGGGGTTTTCCTTGGTCAAACCCCGTTTAGGTAATTAAACCAAAATGATGAAATAATAGAATGAAACATGTAATAATACAATAGATTACTTTTCCATGATTTTGATCTTGAATTTCTACAAAAAAACATGTAGAATATACCCTTGAATGTCTTAGAAATATAACTTGATGACTTGCAATGTCAAATCCCTAGCTTGCTTAACTTGAGGATGAATGAATAATAAGAGATAAGAGAGATGAAGGAGATGGAAAATGAGGTGAAAATAACCTATTTATATAGTCTTGTGCCTTAGTAACATAACGATACCTCATCACATGTCAACATCAAGTGATTTTGAATAAAAATCTGAAAGGAAATTTAAAATATTTTTATTTTGGAGCCAAGGGGGACTCATTTTCCACCCATGGCAAATGGGTCCCACCTAAGACTTGAAAAATGGGTGTCAGGAATTAAGTCACATTCAATATTGTTTTTCGGGTTTACATTAAAAAATGCACTTAATTAAAGCATATAAGGGAATAAAGGGGTCAAATAAAGCATAAGAAAAGTGTAAATAGTGAACTTATGCCTAGAGAAGCGTGAAAGCTTGTTACATAACTTTACAACACTTCAAAAAAGGACTTGATTAGTGATGAAAATGTTATTTTTAGGTGAATTGTAATGAATAGAGTCTAGAAAAGTGAAGAAATACTTTACAACACTTCAAAACACCTTCAAAAGATGTCATTAAAAGAATTCTATTCAATTTGCAAGGGTCCAAGTTCTAGTTTGGATGCATAAAATGACTCACAACACCTAAATCAAGGCCTTATTAAGTCAAATTAATAATTAATTATTCCCATGTAAAGCAAATGATCCTTTTCTCTATGACACATTTAGCCCCCACTTTAGTGAGAAGATGAACTTGCATCAAACTCACATTGAAGTAGACATTCAAGAGAGATTCACATGCATAGATGTAGATGATAAAGAATGACAAAGATCAAAGGAGGTGGTCAAGCCCCTAGGATCAAAGATCTTAATTTAGACCATTAAGATACAAAATCATTCAATGGAAAAAACTAGGAAGAAGAGAAATGAAAGTGAGGTGGATCAAGCTTCGATCATTTTTCCAACTAGTTGTGTATCAGCTCTAGGCTATTTGTTAAAAATGTGTACTCACTCTTGGTTATCTGCCAGGTGAGAAAACCCAAAAATGTACTCACTCTTTTGGTTTTCTGTGGGGTGAGAAATCCCAAAAGGTGAAATACATATGCTAGTTGGTATGCATTCATGAACACAAAGGTGGCTATGAGGAAACTTGTGCCACTAGATGGGCATAAGAAAAAATTCATTTGCTTGACACTCATCAACATTGTTAATGTAGAATAGTGTAAGGATTGTTAAAAGGGATTTTTCTTAGTTCATGCAATGCCTCATCTTAGGGAACATTATGCTTAATGTATCCAAGAGAGGATAAGTGAAAATGATCTCATCTTGTTTCCAAGAGAGGAAAAGTCCAAGGTATTATCCTGGGGAACATTATACCAAATGTGTCCAAGAGAGGAAATCGCAAGAAAAAGAAAATCACACAATGAAATGTGAGTGGTGATGTATGCCCCCACTTTAAAGTAGTAGCGAACACTAGTATTGTGAGAAATTTCTTTAAAGTAGAAGGAGACATGAGAGCTTGCTCAGAAATCCCTATGCTAAGTCATCTGTTTCTGATAAGCTACACCATGAAAAAGGTAGTATGTCACATGTAAGCCAAATTAAGGCATGTCATCCACATCCCAAACTTGCTCTTATCTATTCATGAAAGGTTAATGACTAGCTGAAGGAGGCAACCACAAGTGAAATACAAGGGTAAGGCTACATAACCCCTTTCCCCCACTGAGTGCAGGATAAGGGTGAGATGAAGTGATTAATGAAATGTATGCTAGAGTGAAAATCAATAGCAATTAGAGAAATTAGGTGCCCCCACATACAAAAGCATACCAAACTCCTAAAAATGTTGGATTTTATGAATCAAAGCCTTATATTTATTAGCGGTGTGACCATGAACTCTATGGTAGGCATAGAAGGAAGTTTTGGAAGAGCATTTCTTTCGAGTTTTGGGAGGGAGGGTGATCAAGTGATCTTGTATGAATCTCGAAAAGATGTCCTCTTGATCAATGGTAGAAGGTGGTCTTGTGGTTTTTTTCAAAGATACATCTTGCTTAGTAGTAGATGTCATTCTTACGCAAGTGTCTCTAGATTGCAAGATTTTATTCTTCCCATTATAAGAAGGTATAAAATCTAATGAATTCCAATCATGAACATTTTGTGAGATGACATTGACATTAAGCGAATGTGTAGTTGTGTGTTGCATGTTTGGTAAAGGATGATGTTCAACACAACTAGTTGTTAAGGATGATTTAGGAGTGTGTTGTGTGAGATTGTGTATGTTGAGTGATGGTGTGTTGATCTTAGACAAAATACAATGACGAAGGCCATGAGTTGTTTGTTGTGTGTTAGGCTCTATAGGGTTGTCGATGCCTTGTTCTCAAGCACCACATCCTTTTCCACTATATCCAAGTTATTTAATGACCTCATACCCTTTTCCATAAAGTTGTTTCATTTCTTATGGATCAGGTGGTGGTTGGTCATAAGTGTCATCAAAGGTGACTTTGTAGTTTTTTTCTTTGTCTAAAGAAGTGGAGGCAGATGCTTTCAAAAGGTCTTCCAAATTTTGTGTTGTCATGATGGTTGGTTGTCCTTGTTTCTCATCTTTCTTTTGTGTAAGTATGTATTCACCCATAAATGAAAGTTTGAATTGTAAGGATCCCCAATCATCACCAAATAATTTAGATGGCCATTGTTCATTATTGTGTTCAATTTCAAGAGGATCTATGTTGGATGTTGGAATCAATTTTTTCAAAGGACTTGTAGCTCCTTTTTCAAAGTGCAAGGAACTTTTAGGCCTGAGATCTGATTCAACTTGATAAATGCTATTGTTATAGACATATTTCACTATATGGTGAAGGGTTGAAGGCATTGCATTCATCTCATGAATCCATGGTCTGCCTAAAAGAAGATTGTATGAAAGATCATAAGGCATGACATGAATAGGAGTTTGCAAAGTAACCGCCCCAACTGTAATAGGCAAAGTGATTACACCGAGTGGTTGCTTTGTTGAATTATCAAATCCTTCAATAGATATGGAATCAGTTTTAATTTGTGACTTGTCAACATCTAATTGATTGAGGAGATTCATAGTACACACATTAAGGGCATAACCATTATCAATAAGTGTTCATTTTATCCCTATTAGTTGTATCAAGCAATGATCGTGAAAGCTTCATTTTGTTTTTGCAATTCTAAAGGAGGGAGCTCATGTTGATGGAAAGTAATGTCTAGATTAGTTTAATTCATTTGATGGGTTAAAGCTGCTACATCATTTAGAGTTCTACCAGGAGGAACTGTGATTTGTTTTAAGTTTGTTTGAAGAATAGTGTGGTAATTTGGTGAGTTCTGAAGTAAATCCCAAAGGGAAATCTTTGCAGGAGTATTCTTTAATTGTTCAACAAGATCATAATCCTTTTTGTGTGATAGGTAATGAGGAGCACTAGGTGGATTGGGTAAAGGTAAGGAGGGTGGGGTTTGTTGTGGTGGTTTCAGATTATTTCAAGTGTTATATGTATGAGCAACAGTATTATAACTTAGTTCCTGTGACACATTAGTTTGAGGTGGGTAGAGGGTGAGTTCAGGTTTATGTTGAGGTTGTTCTTTGTGTGAAGGCGGGAAAAGAGTAAACTTGGGTTTAGGTGAAGGTCTATGTGAATGGGGATAAAGAATGAGTTTAGGTTGAAGAATGTTAACATCCCATAATAAGTGAGATTCTTCATTGTTTTCAAAGGGCATGTTATCTTTGTCTTGGTTCATAATATCCTCCCTAGAAGGAGAGTTTGTAGGAGAATAAAAAACCATATGTTTGTGACAATCAAGGTTTGGTTCATCAAAAATAACTTCATCACAACTAAGGGAGTTATTAATGGTTGAATGTGTTTGATGATTGATAGTGGGGAGATTAGGGGAAGATTGTATTTGATTATTGGTTGTTTCTAAGGTCATAAATTCTCTTGTTCCATATTGTCTACCATACTAGGAGAGATTGTAATATTTTCATCTAAGTTTGAGGTTTGTAAGGTAGCTTCATCACAAGTGGAAGAGGCAACGAGAGAAGGACCATTATGATTTTCAAATAGATTTTCCCAAATGGGAGGAGCATTAGGGAAGGGGGGATCACTGGTTTCATGATCTGTAATAAGGATATCTTCTAACACCAAACTATCCTCTTTACATCAAGGAGGGATATTAGGAGATGGAAAAGAGTGATTTTCCTGACCATGGAGACTTGGTAAGGTGATGTTTAATAATGTGTCTAGGATCTCATGTTCATGTTGTCTAACATTGTCCAAAGGGGAATAAAGAGATGGAAAATCAAGACCCTCTAGGTTTGTAACTTCTTGCACCAATATACCTTTGTCACTAATAGGAGAGGTATCAGGAGAAGAACAAGTATGATTTTTTTCATTGTCTACACTACCATTCTCACCAAGGGGCAATGTAATATTAAGGATTGTACCCATGGTTGGATTAGGTTTCTTAAAGTCATCATTGTGATAATCAAAATTGAACTCATAAGAGGCAATGTTGTACTTATACAATCCATTATTGACAAAACCAAAGCCACATATTTTGAAGGAAAAAATGCTATGATGAAAAGGAAATAAAGTACAATGCAATTACTTAAAAGGAAATGAAATTTTCAGTTTTGAAGTAAGCTAATTTTTTGTTTGCACAATGCAACAATCTAAAAATGAAATGTTGTGAATGCAAAAGTGAAATTTAAAAATGCATTAAAAGAGCTAATTGAAGCAATATTAAACAAAATTCATGCTAAAAAAATGCAACTAACTGATATAGGTAGGTTAAGGCACTAAACAAAAGTTGAAAAATAGAGTTATGAGTTATGGAAAATACAATTTTAGGGATCAAAAGGGACTGATCCGACTAGGGTGGTGAATGAGTCCCAGTATGGAACTTTTTTCAGAATTTACTTAAATTTGTGAGGTATTCTTATGTTTTTTGAGTGCTATGTTGCAAACCTAAGGGAAAAATGTAGAATTTCAGAAAATCTAAATGAATTTAGATGCTAAAAATGCAACCTAAATGCCTTTTTTTATGAATGCAAAATTTAAAACCTACAATGCAAATAAATCCATGCACGTCCTAATGCAAGGTCAATGCAAACTAGATATGTGATGATGAATGAATCCAAATCAGATAAGTAAGTGTTTAAAAATTTAGATTCACCAAAATGAACTGTAGATTTGTCACACTAGGTCTTTGTTACACTTCTAGGGTTTTTTACCTAAAAGGAGAAAGTAGGGTCAAAGATCTAGGTAGGTTCATTCAAATTATGTTATGTATGATGGAATTATGTCTAAATGTAATGATCTAAGTGAAATTAAGTGACATAAATGACTGATTATGGATGCAAAATCTATGAAATGTGACGTGTTTGAAAACACATTGTGCAATGCAACAGTGGACTAGAAATGAATGCAAAGCTAAATAGAAATGAATGGAACTTGAAATGTGCACCTGAAAGCTTGAAGGAGACTAGAAATTACTTCTGAAACACTACTGATGCTGATTTTAAGGCTTGGAGGGACTCATTCACCATTCTGGGTGAATCAGTCCCAGTTCTGCCTAACTGAGCCAAAATCCATTTCTGACAAAAGGGTACTCAAAAATGTAGAAAACTCAAAATTGACCCTGGAGTGGGACTCATTCACCACCCATGGTGAATGATTACACTTTTGAAAATTTGGATTTTCAAAAGTGGAATCCAGAGCTTTCGATCTACACTTTGACTTCCTATAGGTGTCCACTTCTGAAACTCTGATTTAACGGTTTGAAAATGAGTTTTTCTTGATATTTTGAGTTGTTAAATGGAGAGAAGGCTTGAGAAACCTTGCAACTTGATCTTCAATGATTCTTGAGCTTTCAAGAGTCCTAAAGCTGCAAACACACAAGACAAGAGAGAGAGAGAGAGAGAGATATTGAATGTTAGGGCATGGGGGTTTTCCTTGGTCAAACCCTATTTAGGTAATTAAACCAAAATGATCAAAGAATAGAATGAAACATCCAATAATATAATATAATAATTTTCCATGATGTTGATCTTGGATTTATACAATAAAACATGTAGAATCTACCCTTGAATGTCTTAGAAAGCTAACTTGATGACTTGCAATGTAAAATCCCTAGCTTGCTTGACTTGAGGATGAATGAATAATAAGAGATAAGGGAGATGAAGGATAAGATGGAAAATGAGGTGAAAATCACCTATTTATATAGTCTTGTGCCTTAGTAACATAATGATATCTCATCACAAGCTGACATCAAGTGGTTTGGAATAAAAACCTGCAAGGAAATTTGAAATATTTTGATTTTGGAGCCAAGGGGGACTCATTCACCACCCATGGTGAATGGGTCCCACCTAACACCTGAAAATGGGTGTTAGGAATTAAGTCACATTTAATATTCTTTGTCGGGTTTACATTAAAAGTGCACTTAATTAAAGCATATAAGGACATAAAGGGTTCAAATAAAGCATAAGAAAAGTGTAAATAGCAAATTTATGCCAAGAAAAGTGTGAAAGCTTGTTACACGACTTTACAACAATTCAAAAAATGACTTGATTAGTGATGAAAAGGTGATTTTCAGGTGAATTGTAATGAATAGAGTCTGGAAAAGTGTAGAAATGCTTTACAACACTTCACAACACCTTCATAAGACATCATTAAAATCATGGTATTCAATTTGCAAGGGTCCAAGACTTAGTGTGGATGCATAAAATGCCTCACAACACCTAAATCAAGGCCTTATTAAGTCCAATTAATCATTAATTATTCTGATGTCAAGCAAAGGGTCCTTTTTTCTATGGCACAGTCTCAAAATGAGATATATTTTTAGAAGAGTGTGCTACATGGTTGTAAGCATGTTGCACATAATGAAGAGTCTCATCCCATAGCTTAGGATGCTTACTACAGTAATATCTTAGTAGATTCACAACTATCATTTTTACTACCTATTTCTGTCTGTCAGACTGCGGATGGAAGGTTGTACTCTTCTTTAGTCTAGTTTCCATGAGCCCCCATAATGCTAACCAAAATTCCCCCTAGAATCAATAATATACATTTGATACAATAGAAGCAGGTAACCCAAAATGAACCCATACAAATTGAAAGTACATATGACCTGTTGATTCAGTAGTGATGTGTTTCTTACAAGGCATTGGAATACACATTTTGCTAAATTGATCAACTACTATATATAGATAATCATGTCCCTTCCTAGACATAGGTAGACCCCTAACAAAATCCATAGACATAGTTTCCCATGGACTAGATGGTACAGGTAGAGGTTTGTACAACCCCAATTTCCTATTACTAACTTTACTTGTTGCACACATTACACACCATCTAATATATTTAGATACACTTTCTTGTATATGAGGCTAGTAACAATATTTTTGTAGTTGAGTTATTGTTTTTCTTACCCCAAAGTGTCCAACAATCAATGAGGTGTGTTCTTTTCTAATTACCTGCACTTGTTCATCTTTTGGAATGCATAACTTTCCCAAGTGATACAACAGTTTATCCTACAGATAGTAATCTTTCTATTCTACATGTTTTCCTTGGATTAATGCTACATAGATATCCTTAAAGTTTTCATCATTAGCATATTGTTCTTGAAAACTTTCATGAACCATAGAACTATTTTGAAGGATTATCAAAGAATTCATAATAGGAGTCCTAGACAACATATCTATTACTTTGTTATGGGCATCTTTCTTATACTTAATTACCAAATGAAACTATTGCAAATAACCCATCCACTGAAAATTCCTACGTTGTTGTAGTTTAGATTGTGAGTGCAAATACTGAAGTGGTTGGTGATCATTGTGGATTACAGTTTCTTTCCCCATTGACTAGTGTTTCCATTTTTTAACACTCTGAACTAAAGCTCCTTATCACAAATGGGATAATTTCTTACTGCTCCTAAAAAGGTTTCAAAGTGGTAGCAGATTGGTTTACTTGCATGAGTACTGCTCCCATGGAAAACCCACTCACTTATGTCTCGATCTCAAATGGTTGATGTAGATTTGGTAAAGCCAGAACTAGTGCGACGATCAACTTTTCCTTCAAAGTGTTGAAAGCCTTCTGCTGTGGACCTCCCTACTAAAATTTTTCATTCGTATCGGTTAATGTGTGCAATGGTGATGCAATATAAGAGAAGTTTGCAATGAATTTTCTCCAATACTAAACTACCCCTAAGAAAATTTTGACTTCTATGATTGTACTTGGCTTAGGCTAGTTTACAATAGCTTTGAACTTCACAAGGTCTACTTTCAATTGACCACCCCCTACGACATAGCCTAAGTACACTAATGATGTCTTAGTGAATTTGCATTTAGGCATCTTTACATAGAATTTTTCTTTTCTCAATACATCAAATACTTTCTTCACATGACCTACATTATCTTCCCAAGTTTGAGTTAATATAAGAATATCATTTAGATAGACTATGACAAAATCATCAATGAAAGGATGAAAGACATCATTCATGACTCTCATAAAAGTATCTAGCACATTAAAAAGCCTAAAGAGCATGACCAACCACTCAAATAGTCCCTGTTTTGTCTTAAATTCAACTTTCCAAATGTCATCTTCTACAATTCTTATATGATAACCACTTCACAAATCTAACTTAGTGAAATAAACTAAATTTTTCAATTGATCAAGTAAATCATCTATTCGAGGAAGAGGATACCTATTTTTTACTATTATCTTATTCAGGGCTCTGTAGTTGATGCACATTCTCCAAAACCCATCCTTTTTGGGAACCAATGCAATTGGAGAACCATAAGGAGATGTATTGGGATGAATAACTCCTTTCTCAACCAACTCCTGAATCTGCTTTTTTATTTCCTCATTTTGCATAATTTATACTTGGTACATGCCGATGTTAGGAAGTGGCACATCCTGCTATAATTGGATTTCATGTTGTATCTCTCTCTTGGGTGGCAATCCCTTTGGATCTTGAAATAAGTCATCATAAGCTGAAACAACTTTTACCATTTAAATTTTATGTTTTGGATCACACCCCTTGAATGCCTCATATTTATCATCTTCTTTGGCTTTTATAAGCATTAATATAAATTTCTTACTTGAATTGACCAATCTTTTCATTTGACCAACATTGACTAGTGCAAGATTAGTCCTAACCTTATGTGCATGTACAATGTATTATATCCCATACTTAAAAATATTATACTTATTCTCCCCCCTATAAAAGATTTCTTTTCTTTCATACAAATAAGGACTCGCTAACACAATCCCACAAATATCCAAATGAGCTATGTCTACCTATACCTCATCAACAAACTTTGCAGTGATAGAAAATCTCAATTTACATTGTTTCCTGACCTATAGTTGAGCATCATTGCAAACCCATCAAAGTGGATATTGCTTTGGATGAGGTGTTGTAGCTACATTAAGTTTCTTTACCACCTCTTCAAATATTAAGTTGACTTGAGAACCCCTATCAAACAATGTATCAACCTTAGTATGCTTTGTTACAACCCGAATGTGAAACAATTCATTTATTTGCTTATCAACTTTAGGAGAAGATTATTTACTTGTGTAACATCTAGAAAATGAAAAAGAAAGGTTAAAAGCACACAACAATGCAATCTAGGATCTAATGCAATATAAGCTAAACAACAGAGAACAAAAGAAAGCTAAAAACATAAATAAACTGAACAATCTCACCCAATCTCTACGTAATTCCATGTATAACCTTGATTTCCCTTCTCCATTTTGCCATTGTAGTATAATTTCACTTAGATTTCTCTTGTGCAAGTATAGCCTGTGATAGTGACTTAGCAAAACATTGAAGAGTCAAATAATAGATATGCTTCTAAAATTCATAAGATTTCAGGAGAGATTGGAATGATGAAAGATAGATCAATTTATAGAAAATTGATCATTCAAACGACGGGTCAAGATCGAAAGATCAACAGACGATTGAGATCAAAAGATTAGACATGAATTCTAATGACTGTTAGTAGTGACATGAGTGATACAAATTAGAAACAGGAATAAAGATTATATAAATGATTTAATCTTTGAGTTTTGTATTCGAAAACAAAAGAATAGTTCTCGTACCACAAAATCTAGACAAACCACTAAGACATTAAATCAACATCCTAATTTTTGAACGGACATCCATTATCTGTAATAATGGAGTTGGGAATGCCATACCGACAAATAATATAGTTGAGTATGAATGATGATATTTGTTTTCTGGTAATTTTAGTAAGAGGGACTACCTCAATCCACTTGGTAAAATACTATGTAGCTGTGATGATGAACTTATGTCCGTTCGAGGAAGAAGAATGAATCTTGCCCACTAGATTTTTGAACGAACATCCATTATCTGTGTTGATTTAATTTCTTATTGATTTTTGAATGGACATCCATTAAATCAACATCCTAATTTTTGAACAAACGTCCATTATCTGTAATATGGAATTCCCTCTTATTATTTGTCCGTATGGCATTCCCAACTCCATTATTACAGATAATGGACATCTGTTCAAAAATCATGATGTTGATTTAATGACTCCACTAGTTCTCATACCACCAAATCCAGACAAACCACTAATCTTATACATTGCCACAACAGAGACATCTCTGGGGGCACTGCTAGTGCAAGAAGACTCTATAGGAAAGGAACATGCAATTTATTACATCAGTAGAACACTAACAAGTCATGAGCTCAACTACACTTCTATTGAGAAGGCTTGTATGGCAGTAGCTTTTGCTTCACAGAAGTTTCGGCATTACATGTTAACCCATACAATCAATTTGGTTTCAAAGATTGATCCACTCAAGTATTTTATAAGTAAAGCATCATTGATAGGAAGGTTAGCAAAGTGGGTAATGATTCTGAGTGAGTTTGACATCCATTATGTTGATCGCAAGGCAATCAAAGGACAAGTTATCGCTGAACAATTAGCTGAAGCACCACTACAAGCAGATCATCCCCTGCACATTGAATTTCTAGATGCTGATGTCTTTACTGCAGAATCTAAACAACCATGGTTCTTATATTTTGATGGTTCTTTCACTCAAATGGATTGGGGGTAGGCATACTTTTTGTCACCTCTCAAGGACACACCATTCCTCAATCATTTAGGTTGACATTTCCATGCACCAATAACATAGCTGAATATGAAGCATTAATCATCGGACTTAAAATAGGACTGGAATGGAGAATTATAGAATTACAGGTGTATGGTGACTCACAGCTGGTCATTTATCAGATCAATGATGATTATCAAACCAAAGATGACAAACTAATACCATATAAAAAGATGGTTGATGACTTCAAGAAATATTTTGTGGACATCAAATTTACACAAATTCCAAGGCTTGATAATAAAGCAGCTAACGCCATGGCTACGATAGCATCATTGTTACAACTCCCAGAAACTTAGAATTGCTATGAATTTCTGGTGGAACAATCATTTACACCTGCTTATGATACACCTGAAAGCCAAATCATTTGCCACTTGGTAGGATTCGATTCACCTTGGTACAAAAAAATTTATGCCTACCTCAAAGATGATATCTTACCACCCAATTTATCCCATAACCAAAAACATAATTTTATGCCCCAATCTGCTCGCTACACTCTTATTGCTGACACTTTTTATCGTCGTGGTCTTGATGGTACTTTACTTCGATGTCTTGAACATGAGGAATCTGACAAAGCTTTACAAGAGGTTCATGGTGGCATCTGTGGTACTCATTCGAGTGGACTGACCTTATCCAAGAAATTGATTAGAATGGGTTACTACTAGCCTACAATGGAGAGGGAATCATTCACTTTTGTGAAAACATGCTCAAAATGTCAGATTCATGGGAATCTCATTCATGCTCCTGCACATGAACTTCAACCATTCACGCCAACCTGGCCATTTTCTCAATGGGGGTTAGATCTAGTGGGCAAGATTCATCCTTCTTCCTTGAACGGACATAAGTTCATCATCACAGCTACAGAGTATTTTACCAAGTGGATTGAGGTAGTCCCTCTTACTAAAGTTACCAACAAACAAATATCATCATTCATACTCAACTATATTATTTGTCGATATGGCATTCCCAACTCCATTATTACAAATAATGGATGTCCATTCAAAAAATAGAATAAGCAAACTGTTACTGCAACTTCCCCGAAATCGTCTTATCTCTCTCTAACTCCAACATTTTGTTGTTTCCAATGGCTCTCAGATCAGCAGATCAAACTCATCAAAATGAACAGCTGAAGAACAAGATTTGAAAATGCACATTATGCTAAATGTAAGGCTATGCTAACATGATAATATCGCTGTGATGCTCAAAATGATGTGAATGCATAAGCATATATGTTCGTCATGCATAGGCGTGTATCTGTGTGTACGTGTAGGTAACCAAAGCTTGGATTTGTATCAGTATGTATAGAGTCTTAGAAAGGATTCGATTGGCTTATTTGATTAACAGCCCAGATTAAGCTTGTTCGAATGGATGGTGGAAGATTTTCAAAAGTGGAGAGGGAGATAGAAGGTTTCCCTTTTCCTTCAATTTCCGTCATTGAGATCTGAAGGGAAATTGCCATTTCAAAGAATGAGTTTAGAATGAGTTAGAATTAAATAAAATTTATTTATTTAATTTGTAAGTGAAGATCGATATAGAAACTCGCATAATTAAATAAATTATATTTAATTATGTTTTAGAAATGAATTTAGAGTGAGAGGAAAATATTAAATTAAATATTTAATATTTAATTTGATTATGGGATGAAGAGAATATTCCATTATTTCAATATTCAAATATTCAAATTTTAGAATGATATGATAATTAAAATAAATAATCGTATTTATTTAATTTAATTAAGAGGAATGTGGGATGAAGAGGATATTCCATTATTTGAATATTCAAATATCCAAACTTTAGAATGATATGATAATTAAAATAAATAATCGTATTTACTTAATTTAATTAAGAGGAATGTGGGAAATGTTAATAATTAAATAAAATTATTTATTTAATTAAGGTAGAAGAATTAGAAAATGAACAATATAAATAAATAATTAAATTTATTTATATGTAGATGACTTTAGGGGAATTAATTAAATAATTCATATTTAATTAATTAACAAGCTTAATCATGACCATTTTTAGACATATACATTTTGCCCCTCTTTGAAGTGATGTGTAAAACACATTGGTTCAAAGAAAATAAGATTTTTGCCCTTGATATGCTTTCGATGTTTCGACTGATGATGCTCCCTCGGGAGGTAAATCACGGATGAGAGAGAGAGTGATTTAGCTCTGGACAAATGATGGAAAAAAAATGTCCCATTTTGAAAACAAAGTCAAAAGGTAGCAAACTTACCCTTGTTTGACCTTTAAAAGGTAAAAAAGGAGAAAGAGACAAATCATTTGCACTTTTTAACTTGGTGAATACTGTAGCTCTGAGAGTGACCTTGCGACATGGAGATTCCTTATCATCGTCACCGATTCGAGAGATCTTGCCGATACCAAAGGCCAGTAGCATACGGACCACCGGTGAGTCGATCTAACCACCTGTGCTTTTGAATTTTTTCGCATTTGAATCAAAATTTACTGTTTTTTTGTATATTTTGAATATGAAAATGACGTTTTAGCGCTTTTAGGATAGTTTGAGTGCTTTTGATGATTTTTCCAGTGCTTAGGGTAAAAATAATAGCGCATACAAGATAGATTTTAAATAGTTAGCGTCAAACCAGTTTAGCGCATTTGATGAAAACAAAAGCACATATAGGGTATGATAGGAAAATTTAGGAGTAAAGCCCATATAGGGAAATAGTGGAGCATATAGGGAAATAGCGCATCCAGTGATTAAAGTAGCACTTAGGTTGATTAAAGTAGCGCATATAGGGAAATCGCGCATAGGGGATCTGTTTGAGTGCATCGAGCAAAAAGAACAGCGCATACGGGTTTTAGCGCATCTCGTGAAAAGAACTGTGCATATGGGTTTTAGCGCATAGAGTCCACAGAGTAGCACATATGGTAAAAATAGGCAGAATTGATGATTTGATGATAGTAATGCAAAAATGATGATTTATATATTACTTCCTTAGTCAATAGATTATCGTGTCATCATGCTGATATGGATGAAAATGATAGAATAATCGAATGATTGATTGATAACTTTGTTTCCTAGAGTAGAAAACAAAGAGTAATTGAATTGATAACTTTGTTTCAAAAACAAAGAGTAGATTGAACTGATAACTTTGCTTCCTATGAATGAAAAACAAAGAGTAAATGTCAGATAAATGATTGATATGACTCTTGATAAATTTTCTTTATTGCAATAGAAAACAAATAGTAATTGATGGTAGAGCAGATTGATATGATATCCCGCTAGATAGATTGTGTATTGGTTTGCCTGATAGGATTGATCCTGTGAGATGGGTCATTGATATGATGCATTGATACGAGTTATTGATATGGATCTGATATAGTTCACTGATATAGTTCACTTGATATAGGTCACTGATAGATATGAGTCTAATTGATTTTGGTTGAATGATTGGTATGATTTTGATTAATTATCCTTGTGATGAAAATAGGAGGTTTTCAGAAACCTCCAGATTAGAGAGCAGCACTCGGCAGGATGGGATAGGATACCCGAGTTAACACCTGCTGACGTAGCTTTGATAGATACATGTGGTTTGAGATCCTTGTTGGCTATGCTACCGATTTGGGTCAACAAAGGATTGTTGACGGAACTGGCAGAGTGATGGCATTCAGAGCACAACACTTTTCATATGCCGACTGGTGAGGTGACGGTGACTCCGGAGGATGCATACAGGATATTAGGTATCGCAATGGTTGGTGCCCTTGTGTACTATGATCACAAGGAGCTTGGGGGTACAGATGCCTTGAGGAGAGTGTTCGGTGATGCCCATATAGCTGGGTACTGGGTACCATGGGCTGACTTTCAAGGATATCCAGCCTTGCCTGCAGTTTTGGGTGCATTCATTGGAGGTATCCTTTGTCTGGATCACCGAGCAAAGGGATTATCAGTGGAATGGGGTAGGATTTTGGAGCAGATGTTGCTACAGCCGCGAAGATATGCATGGGGGAGTTGCATGTTAGCACATCTATATCATGATTTGCATCAGGTGGTGTATAGGGGTGCTTCCAGTTTGTCGTGTGGTGTGACACTATTGTAGATCTGGGCATGGGAGCATCTTGCTATGACGAGACCAGTGTGCCCCAGAGTTAGGCCTCTAGGTAGGCCCTATGTATATACTTATGCCATGTTCCTTACCCAGCCCAAGCTAGCCAAGGTGGATTACTAGAGATGACTTCTAGATGATATGGATGTAGTGGTATGGCGACCATATCTTGATTGCGATCCATGGGATACAAATGATGTAGAGATGCCATTTGTATGCATTCCTCAGTTTCTGATAGGGAGGACTCCTTTCATTCTTGAGAGTTTTCTAGCGTTGTGGGTGCAGAGACAGTTTGGATTTACCCAGGGGATGCCACAGGGGGTTGCACACTATGCCCGAAGTAGAGATGAGGCCGAATGGGGGCCATGTATTTCTTATCAGATAGCATATATAGAGTTTAGGTCATTAGCGCTTGAGGCATGGGATGACAGGCGAGACATTATTAATGCCAGCATGTCTGATGAGTACTCTCTATATTACCACACACATCCTTTTCCACGGTTTACCAGTCCCAATGAGCCAACACCCATTCTGGTAGTACCACAGTCAGGGGCAGTGAGATAGGAGGATGTGGGCGGCAGCGAGCAGGGAGCAGTTGGAGGAGAGGAGATGGAGAGCGGAGATGAGGAGGATAGTTTTGATGGGGATGATGGAGATGATGGCGGGGATGAGGGACAGGTGTTGGGGAGGTTGAGGATGGATATTCTGAGGGGTGTCCAAATCATGCGGCGGCCTAGGATAGGGATTGGGTGACGGGCAGTGATCCGGATGGGATCCTCATCTCAGCAGGGGCAGATAGCCACACCTCAGGCCCAGGTACAGACACTATAGGGATAGCAGGGACAGTTACAAAGTCAGTTGGTGCAATCACAGGGATTTATTGTATAGCTATAGGCACAGCTGGCATAGGCATAGGCACAGGCACAGGCATAGGCACAGGCATAGGCACAGGCACCTGCCCCAAACCCACAGTTAGCCGAGGTGATGACAGAGAGAGATGCATTTAAACGGAGAGCAGTAGAGGTTGAGGGCATTGCTCAGAGGCTGATGAGCACTATAGAGAGTGCATCATTGTGGGATGCCATTGCAGAGGGCATGGAGATGGCAAGGGAGGCCAAGTATTACAGAGTTAGGTACGAGGAGCTGTGTCCTCCCAAGCGCAGAGAGCCATTTCCCCGATCTTGTAGCAAGATGAGGAGTAGATCACAGACACATACACAAAGCATGTGAGTGACTTGGCCTCGACAGGACCTAGACGTAGGCACCAATGGCAAGCCACCTCCTTCCGAACCAGCTCCATCAGGGGCATCGACCAGTTAGAAGATATAGTTCACATATGTGTACCATTTTTGGAGCATGTATACTGATTTTTTATCATATCTGATGTATTTCACTTTGGACATTTTAGTTTCATTGGACATTTGGACATTTGTATCATTTTTTATGAGTGATGATATGCAACAACAATGATTTTTTTTTTATGATGTGATGTGCATTTTTGAGATGATAATGTGATATGCATTTATTTCCATGTGTTATGGATTTTGGTATGCATTTGAATGATTTGATGACTAACATGATATGCAGGATGATTTGATTATGATGTTTTTATTATGATGATGATGATTTGATAATGTGTACCAATGATGTCATGTAGGTGGATGACTTATGATGTTTATATGGAAATGTATGTATGGAATGTTTATTTCTGGATTTTTTAATGCAGGTAAAAGATGATAATATGATGAAAAATGAATGTTGTGTTCATGATATGCATTATGAATTTGTATGATAAAATGGTATGATATGATGTAAAATAAGATGAATATTGATAGGAGATGAGTAAATAGTGAGGAAATGTATGATAAAATGATATGTGATGAAAATATAATGATTTGTAATTAGAATGAATGGATAAATGAATAATAATGGATTTATAATGATAATGAATTGATAATGAAATGATATGATAAGATAATGATAAGAAAATGAAATGAATGATAATGGAATGAAATGATAATGATATGATATGAAAATGAAAATAATATAACTGATAATGATAATGAAATGATGAAATGATGATGACCATGAAATGAATGATAATGATGTGATAAATAATGATAATGATAACGATAAGAAGATGATGAAATGACAATGATAATGAAATAAGGAAATGACAATGATAATGAAATGATAATGAAATGATAATGAAATGATGAGATGATAATGAAACTAATGTGAATGATAATGATAATGAAATGAATGAAATGACAATGAAACTAATATGAATGATAATGAATGAAATGATGAAATATATGATATAAAGTAAATGAATGATGATGTGATAAATGATAATGATAATGAACCAAATGTCTGCATTGTCCTCTATAAATAGTCCAAAGAAACATGACAACCATTGGCCTTTCAAAACTCTTGATGCAAATCCAATATGCAGTTATGTACAATGACCTAAAATGAAATGCAACTAAATGAAACCAACCATTTTGTTGAGCCTTTTGGCTAGCCTGCTTAAATCATCATAGAGCATTTGAAAATATTGGAAGTATGTACACGCATCAGCGGGGAAATTAGCACCAATGATGACCTGAGTACAACTTTCATGATGTTTAATATAGCAAGTGAACACAAGCATCTAGGTATAATTGAACCGAGATGACCTGAGCATTTCTTGCATGAACAGATAGACTAACCACCATCTGATGCAAATTTGGAACTGTCATCAATGATAAACTTTGGAAAATCATGTCTCATGACATACTTGCAACAGATGGATGATTAACCTCAATACAACAGACAAAGAAAAATCATCCTCTTTCCTTGCCACTCTAGTTCAGTACATCATCGAGTGTGCTCCAGAGAAATGATATCGAAAATTAAACAACCATTGTTTAAAAAATGAAATACTATTATTCCAAGCATTATTCAAATTATAGATCATCCAGATATGAGTCATGATAAGGTACGCAACTGAAAGCTACTGTGATATGGATCAATGATTGGATGTTTTATCGATATAGTTTGATTTGGTTGTTTTGATTTTGCATGATTGTTCTTGATGTCGTTGTCTCACTGTTTCAGTAAAAACCTGAAAGTCAATTGCCCCCAGAATGCCAATGTTTGCCCTTGGTATTGACACAGCTTGTTGAAATGAATATATACAATAAATCAAGCCATGATAAGACATTATCACTCGAGGTAAATGATGATAGCATGGCGCTGGTGTGGCCCTAAGATGATGAAAAAGATGTATGAAAATGAAGGCTGAAAAGTTAAATGCAGAACATGAACTAATAGATGGAGAATTACAAATAGTGTCTGTTTACCAGATTTTCACTATTTGTTTTTATTGTATTTTTCTTGTCAATAGACTGCCCGTCACTAGGTTTTCACGCTATACTTTTTTTTTTTTTTAGGACTTTTTCTAATTTTTTGTTTTAGGACTTTTTTTGATTTTTTTTTTAAACCGCTTTAGACATAATACTTTTTCAGGTGCATGTTGTTGATAGGCTTGTCAAACAGGTCCCCTTCTGGCATCGATAACTTGTAGGCTTCTGAACCATAGACTGCGATAACCACATAATGACCTAGCCAATTTGGTTCAAACTTTCCTTTCTTCTCTCTGTCTTGCTGATTACGTGGGTTTTCTTTCAAAACAAGATCACCTAATTGAAAGGTACGTGGCTTTACTTTGTGATTATAGCTGTGAGACATCATCTGTTGATATACTTTTAAATGATCAGCTGCTCTTTGTCTCTTCTCATATAGGAGTTTCAGTTCTTGGAGTTGGGAAACTCTATATTCATCATCCGTTGTAAGACCTTTCAATGACACTCTGAGTGAGGGAATCTCAAATTCTAAAGGTAGTATGGCCTCTGCTCCATAGACAAGAGCAAATGGCGTTGCTCCTGTTGGTGTGCAGATATTGGTTCTGTAGGCCCATAAGGCGGGATTGAGTTGAACGTGCCAATCCTTCCCTGAATCATTCACAGTCTTCTTCAAAAAAATTAATATTGTTTTATTTGAGGCCTCTGCTTGGCCATTCCCTTGTGGATAGTAAGGTGTTGAATATCTATGTTGAATGTGAAATCTCTGACAAAGTTCATCAACATCCTAATTTTTGAACGAATGTCCATTATCTATAATAATGGAGTTGGGAATGCCATACCGACAAATAATATAGTTGAGTATGAATGATGATATTTGTTTGCCGGTAACTTTAGTAAGAGGGACTACCTCAATCCACTTGGTAAAATACTTTGTAGCTGTGATGATGAACTTATGTTCGTTCAAGGAAGAAGGATGAATCTTGCCCACTAGATCTAACCCCCATTGAGAAAATGGTCAGGTTGGCATGAATGGTTGAAGTTCCTGTGCAGGAGCATGAATGAGATTCCCATGAATCTGACATTTTGAGCATGTTTTCACAAAAGTGAATGATTCCCTCTCCATTGTAGGCCAGTAGTAACCCATTCTAATCAATTTTTTGGATAAGGTCAGTCCACTCGAATGAGTACCACAGATGCCACCATGAACTTCTTGTAAAGCTTTGTCAGATTCCTCACGTTCAAAACATCGAAGTAAAGTACCATCAAGACCACGGTGATAAAGAGTGTCAGCAATAAGAGTGTAGCGAGTGGATTGGCAGATAAAATTGCATTTTTGGTTATGGGATAAATCAGGTGGTAAGATATCGTATTTGAGGTAGGCATAAATTTTTCCGTACCAAGGTGAATCAGATCCTACCAAGTGGCAAATGATTTGGCTTTCAGGTGTATCATAAGCAGGTGTAAATGATTGTTCCACTAGAAATTCATAGCGATTCTGAGTTTCTGGGAGTTGTAACAATGATGCTATCATAGCCATGGCATCAGCTGCTTTATTATCAAGCCTTGGAATTTGTGTAAATTTGATTTCCAAAAAATATTTCTTGAAGTCATCAACCATCTTTTTATATGGTATTAGTTTGTCATCTTTTGTTTGATAATCATCATTGATCTGAAAAATGACCAGCTGTGAGTCGCCATACACCTGTAATTCTATAATTCTCCATTCCAGTAATATTTTAAGTCTAGTGATTAATGCTTCATATTCGGCTATGTTATTGGTGCATGGAAACATCAGCCTATATGATCGAGGAATGGTGTGTCCTTGAGGGGTGAGGAAAAGTATGCCTACCCCCGATCCATGTTGAGTGAAAGAACCATCAAAATATAAGGACCATGGTTGTTTAGATTCTGCAGTAAAGACATTAGCATCTGGAAATTCAATGTGCAGGGGATGATCTACTTGTAGTGGTGCTTCAACTAATTGATCAGTGATAACTTGTCCTTTGATTGCCTTGCGATCAACATAATGGATGTCAAACTCACTCAGAATCATTATCCACTTTGCTAACCTTCTTGTCAATGATGCTTTGCTTAAAAAATACTTGAGTGGATCAATCTTTGAAACCAAATTGATTGTATGGGTTAACATGTAATGCCGAAACTTTTGTGAAGCAAAAACTATTGCCATACAAGCCTTCTCAATAGAAGTGTAGTTGAGCTCATGACTTTTCAGTGTTCTACTGATGTAATAAATTGCACGTTCATTTCCTGTAGAGTCTTCTTGTGCTAGCAGTGCCCCCAGAGATGTCTTTGTTGCGGCAATGTATAAGATTAGTGGTTTGTCTCGATTTGGTGGTACGAGAACTGGTGGAGTCATTAAATACTATTTGATTTGTTGAAAAGTCAATTCACATTTGTCATCCCACTTGAAAGGAACATTATTATGTAGTAAATGTGTGAAAGGTAAACTTTTTTCGGCCAATTGTGCAATGAACCTTCATATATACTGCAGTCGTCCCTGTAGTGATCTCAACTGACTAATGTTCTTTAGTGGAGGCATTTCCATAATTGCCTATACTTTTGTAGGATCTACTTCAATGCCTTTTCTGAAACAATTTACCCCAAGAGTTTTCTAGATTTGACCCCAAAAACACATTTCTTGGGGTTGAGGTGAACTTTGAATTTCTCTAATCTTGCAAATATTTTGGACAATATTTCAAGATGTCCTTCTCTGGTGTATAATTTTTCCAATATGTCATCTACATAATCTTCCATGAAGATATGCATCATGTCATGAAATATTGTAGTCATGGCTCTTTGGTAAGTAGCCCCAACATTCTTTAGACCAAAAGGCATGACGTTCCAACAATAAGTTCCCCATGGACATGTGAAAGCTATTTTCTCCTGGTCTTCAGGTGCAATCTTGATTTGGTTGTAGCCAGAAAAACCATCCATTAATGAATACATGGCATGGCCAGCTGTTAGATCAACTATGGTGTCGATGTTTGGCAGTGGGAAGTCATCCTTAGGACATGGTTTATTAAGATCTCTAAAATCTGTGCATATTCTCATAGTTTTATCTGGCTTGGATACAGGAACAATGTTGCAGATCCATTTTGCATAGTCAATTAGTCTTATGAAGCCCACATCAAGGAGTTTTCTCAATTCTTCCTTAACCAATAATGCAACATGAGGGTGCATCTTTTTGAGTTTTTGTTTCACCAGCTTGGCCCCTGGTTTGATAGACAAGTGATGCATGATAAGATCCGGATCAAGACCAGGCATGTTAGCATAAGACCACGCAAAATTTACTTGATTTGCTTTCAGGAATTCCATGAACTCTGGTATTTCTTTCTTTGTCATTGATGCAGCTAACTGTAAAATTCTTGGTTTTTCGGAAGTCTCAAGATTGACAACATTTGTAGGCTCAATCAAAATAGGCAATCACTCATGGTAGTGCTCCAAGAGAGTGTCAAGATTCCCATTGTCTAGTGCCTCAAAGAGGTTTTCACCATCTGATACGCTCTTTATTTTATCTTTTGTTTGATCTAATATTGCCAAATTCTAGTTTTCACCATTAGATCTTTCTTTTTTGTTTTTACTTTTGTAGCTAGGAGACTTGACACTCTCCTGATCAAAAAATCTATGTCGAAAATTGTTGATGGAACAATCATTTATATCCTCTGTAGAAAGGAATTTTATGATAGCTTCATCACTTGGAAACATAGGTATATCGATAGGTTCGATTGAATCCCAATCAATGAGATCAGGATAAATTAAAGATAGTCATAATGGAGTGGTCTGTAGGATCTGAGGTATGAGGTGGGTCAATGATGATACTGTCCTCGTGATAGTCTTGTTTGTTTAGATCCGACTCAACATCACTAGAATCATGGTGACTTTGTAGTTTGAATTTGCGTGTTTGGGTCCTTGAACCTTGACCTTCAATTAGAGTTGGGGTGTACTGGTGTATTACATCAACCTCTTTATCCCTCCAGAACTCATTATTGTAAATGGTGTCCCATTCATATTCAGCAGAGGTTTTGTCAGAATTGTTATCCAAGAAGTTTTGAATTGTTGTCAAACATGCTTCTCGTAAATCTGAGCCTTCTTGCAATGCAAAGACAGTGCCATGTAGTTTTTTGGATGTGCTTTCTTTGGAGTGAGTATCATAGCCCAATCCAGTTTTCTCTTTTGCAGCGAGTCCACGAAGGTGAATAGGTTCAACTACTCCTTCTTTCCTTTTTCCGATAGGACCTTTATCATAGCCCATCTTCTGCATGATTGAATACCCTTTTCCATATTTGTTCATGGGTAATTTGACATTAAAGACTGCTTCATCTTCATCTTTATAGATCCAGTTTAGAATTTCTATATCCTCAGGATTTTCCATGGGGAATTTTTCTTTGATGAATTGTCCATGAAATTTTGTGATTGGCTCTATTGGTGGTTGCTTTGATGTTGATGTTGCTGATATTTGATGTTCCCTGATAGATGGTTGTCTATGTGATCAAGGTGATGTAGGTAAATTGGCAAGACAAAGAGAGTATTCTCCAACTCCATGATCCTTGAATTTCTTTTTTTTGTCAAAACTATTGGTCAATTGACTGATTTGTGTGTCAATCTTTAGAGAAGTCCTAGCATGAGCTTCTTGATTGTTAGGAACCAAAGTATCTTGACTAGCTTTTAAGTTGGCACAAGTTTGAATATTGGAATTATCAGCTGGTATCGTGATTTCCTGTCCATCATAAGGAAACTTAAGACATTGATGATAGGTTGATGGGACATCTTGCATTTCGTGGATCCAAGGATGAGCCAACAAGATGTTATATGCAAGATCACGGTCCAGTACTTGACAGAAAGTATTATTTATAATAGGGCCCACTCTGATTGGCAGCATGATTAGACCCTTGGATGCTCTTTCTTCATCATCATAAGCTTTTATGGTAATCTTTCTTCTCAAATCAATGTAGTCCTCATAAAATCCTAAAGCCTTAACCAACTTCATGGTACAAATGTTCAAACCAGCACCTCCATCTATTAGAACTCATCTGATACAAAACTTGTGAACCATGACTTCTAAGTACAATGATGAATTATGGGGATGAGTTATGGAAACGTCATCCTTTTAAGAGAATGAGAGGCAAGTGGGTGAGGAAAAGTGTCCTACCATGGCTTGAAATTGGTTCACATCCAAATCAGTGGATACATTCATTTCTAAGACGGCCTTTTCGAGAATTTCCTTATGGGTTGGAGAAATCTTCAATAGTTCCAAGATAGAAATTTGAGCGGGGGTTTTCCGAAGTTGATTGATGAAATCATATTGATGTTGAGGTGCAGGTTCAGTGGATTTTGAAGAGGTGCCCTTTAAGACAACTTTAGCTTGAGCTCTTGTTGTTGTGTTGACTTCTCTATATTCCACCTTCTTGTTGACTTTAATGACATTTACCCGCTCATCATCTGTGTAGAGATGATTGATTATATGATCATCATTGATATGATTCACATTTTTTTTAGAAGACTCACCCTTTTGATAGTTGGGCAAAGGGATACGAAATGCTTGGTGGTCTGCGTTGGATTGTTGATGTCCTTCTATTGTAATTATGTCATTGTCAATTAAGTCTTGAATGGTATTCTTTAAGGCTTGGTAGTTATTTGTGCGATGACCTTTGCACCGATGATAATCACAATAGTATGCCTCATTCCATGATGAAGGCTTTACATTGGGTTCATAGTTTCGTTGAGGCGGCAAAGTAATGACATTTTTGGCCATCAACTCTTTGAATGCAGATTCTAAAGATTGACCTAATGAAGTGAAGGTTCTTCTATTAGAGAAGAATGAAAATCTTTGTGGATTTGTATTCGAGGTGTTCCCTAAGGAATTTTGATTGTTATTGGTTCCTCGGTAACCTTGGTTGTTGGAAGTCCCTTGATTGGAAGTAGAATGTTGATTTATATTGTTCCGTGGAGGGGGAGGATTGTTTCCGTGATTTGCAATCGAGTTGACATTGCTGTTGTGAATGCTTGGAGTACTAAGGACAAATGGCTTGGTCGAGGCATGATTCGCATCAACAACACCATCATTCACCATATTTTTGTTGCGAGTCAAAAATTTAGACTTGTCCTAATTATTATGATGGTTGGATGAGCTAGGATTGTCTTTGTCATGTTTTATTATTCCTCTTTTGACCAAAGCATTTTCAATGGTTATGGCATCTTCAATCATTTTCTCAAAAGGAGGACAATGTAAGTTCAAATGATAGCTCATTTCTGAGTTTAAACTGTTAATGAAGGTAACCATCTTTTCCTTTTCAGGAACAAGACATGGATATCTGGTGAACATTCTTCTCCATCTCTGAAGAAACGTAATGAAAGATTCACCCAGTTTTTGTGCAACTTTGCAAAGATCTATCATGGTGATCTGGTGTTGTATGTTGTAGGCATATTGTGATATGAATAGGTTGATTAATTCTTCAAATGTTATGATGGGAGGTGTAATCTTAGATAGCCATTCCATAGAGTGTACTCCAAGACTCCTAGGAAACAATCACATCAAGTAAGTGTCTTCGTGAGTGAATTCCAATGTCATGTTTTGGAAGTCTCTAACATGATTGATTGGATTTGATTCCCCATTATAGCGATCAAATTTTGGCATTTCACAATGCTTGGGAAAAGGAATCATGTTAAGACTTCGATCGAAAGGATAAGGACAAATGTCCTCCAGAGTATATTTCTTTGTGGTTGTTCCCCCTTGTAATTCTTTAACTTGTCCTTGAAGTGCCTTAATTTGTTGAGTCAAAGCACTAAGATCAGATAGGGGTGTCTCTTCAGGTTTGTTTTTCAAATTCTCAGTATTAAAGTCATGAGGCAATTTAGCCCCTTGTTCGGCTAGATAGTGGAAATATTTTTCCTTATCTCGCTGCAAGATCTTTTCGATGGCTTTGTGAAATTTTGGATCTTGCTCAGCCTCTCTAAGACATTCCTCATCTTGTTCCTCATCACTATCTATATGTGTTTTGTTCATGTCTTTGTATTGGTGGAACAAATTTTCTTCTCTGTTATCCATATCTTTGTCAAAGAGTGTATTATGATTCATGATGTAAAGAGGATTACTGCTTTCACCCTCTTCTTGAACGTTTTGAGTATGACCTTGTTGAATTTCATCCTTCAATTTATTGAATTGAGATCTTGTGAAGATAGGCATATGATTTTGAAGAATTCTTCTAAACTTAGATCCTAGTTTTGACAAGTGCGATGATGATGATCTAAGATGTTCCTAATTTTTTATTGTGGCTTCCAATGATGAAGGATGTCAGAATCCTGTTGGGGAAGTTGAATCAATAATTAGAAATTTTTTTGAGAGATGCACTCTTAAAGTTTTGATCTTTTTTTTCGAAGAAAGATTTCAAAATCACTGAAGGATTTGATTTGGATGTGAAGGATATTCTATAGAAGGTTGTGGTATGTTGTCAAATTCAAGAGGTTGGTTAAAATTATGCTATTGGGATAGAGCTAATCTCTGATAATGAGCTCGTGAATCCAAAGGATCTACAACATACTCATCAATGAATCCCCTAACAAAGTCTTGGTATCTATGAAGAAATCCTCGGTAATGAAGCAAGACATGTCGACTTTTGTACAAGAATTTTCTCTTTTGTAATTTTTTCTTGTATCCTAATGGTTTCTTGGGTTTCCTGATCCTCTTGGAAACTGATTTCTTGGAAAATTTTGTTGATTTCCAATCTCTAAGCATGGGAAAAGTATTGAGAATAATATTAGACCAAAGGTATGAATAACTTTTGAGTGATTTCAGTTGTTGTTCTTCATATTCATTTCAGATGATCTTTTTATCTGAATTAATGTGATGGAAGACACAAAAAACATTTTGAAGAATAGTTTTTTTAAAGGCCCTATACTAACATGAAGTGTTTGATCAAGAAAAATGTTTTCAACAAATGTTTTCACAGGTTTAGCACATGAAAGACAATTCAGACAGACTCACTCTTAATGCTCAAGTAGGTCATTCTAGTAATCAATAGCCCACATCTTAAAACTGTGTCGACTCACACAGCCGTGTCACCCCCAAAGGGATGCCTATGTTTTTGTCCTTTCTAGGCATATACTCAGAGTTATAGAAGTGGATACCAGATCCCCTGAGCAAACGGTCCTTGGCAGTTATATGGTGAGTGTTGTAGGGGTAGATTCCTCCCTCCCCTTGCACTGTGATTATTAGAATGTTCATAAACTAACTTCGCCTGGCCACTATACCAGGTTTGTAGTAAGGATTTACATTCGGTGTGGCAATAATAAACTCCCTTAGGAGACCTCCCAACCTTTAGAACAAAGGTTTTGGGGATGGTTATCTTGCACACTACCAGCAAAAAAGGGTTTCCCCATATTTGCTTTAAATTTTATAGTGGGGCGGAATAGCCTGGCTTTGGCTTGAACCCACTTGAGTCATTCCCATAGGATGAGTACTTTTTCCCACTACGGAAAGCTCTCTAAAGGATGTAATTAAAGTAGTAAAAATTCATGAAATTGAAAAGGAAAGTCTGGTATTCTAATCACCCAGTTAATGGGAAAGCATAGACCTATTGCCATAGACAAAGCAAAAAAATGTTCATTTTAAAACCCAAATCACAATGATCTAATCTAAGTGAAGATATTGCTTCACAAAAAAAATTTATTCAATTTTAATTGCAAGATCATTGTGTGGTGACTATCCTAGATTGCTTCATTTTATCCAGATGTGGCTATCCTAGGATTGCTTCATTTTAAAATCTAGAAAAAGAAAAAGAATTATGTCTGTGGAAGGTGTCAGACTCAGAATTCTGTATTTTTGTTACAATCTATATGCACCAGAACATAAGGTATATGCGCCAGAACAGAAAGTATATGCACCGGAACAAAAGGTATATGCGCCGCAATATAAGGTATATGCACCACAAAAAAGATTCTATATGCGCTAAAATAGTTACTATATGCACCAAAGGAAAGATTCTATATTCGCTAAAATAGTTACTATATGCACTAAAATAGTTACTATATGTGCTAGAACAGTTACTATATGCACTCCAGAATCCTGCAAAACAAAAGAGTCAAAAACCCCATATGTGCCACATAAAATGCCGAATGCGCTTAAACGCCAAATTTTTCTGAAAGTTAACTCCAGAACACGGAAACTGTCAAGAAAAACTTGCAGAGAATGTTAAATTTGTGGGTTCGAGCCCTACGGTGGGTGCCATTTTATGTGTGTGTGAAAAATGTATCAATTATAAATGAATTCAAACACATATCAATAAGACATTAAATCAAGAAAACTGAAAAGGAAAACAGAATAAGCAAACTGTTACTGCAACTTCCCTGAAATCATCTTAACTCTCTCTAACTCTAGTGTTTTGTTGTTTCCAATGGTTCTCAAATCAGCAGATCAAGCTCAACAAAATGAACAACTGAAGAACAAGATTTGAAAATGCACATTATGCTAAATGCAAGGCTATGCTAAGATGATAATATCGCTATGATGCTGAAAATGATGTGAATGCATAAGCGTATATGTTCGTCGTGTATAGGTGTGTATCCGTGTGTACGTGTAGGTAACCAAAGCTTGTATTTGTATCAGTATGTATAGAGTCTTAGAAAGGATTCGATTGGCTGATTTTATTAACAACCCAGATTAAGCTTGTTGAATGGATGGTGGAAGATTTTTGAAAATGGAGAGGGAGATAGAAGGTTTCCCTTTTCCTTCAATTTCCATCATTGAGATCCGAAGGGAAATTTTCATTTCGAAGAATGAGTTTAGAATGAGTTAGAATTAAATAAAATAAATTTATTTAATTTTTAAGTGAAGATGGATATAGAAACTCTCATAATTAAATAAATTATATTTAATTATGTTTTAGAAATGAATTTAGAGTGAGAGGAAAATATTAAATTAAATATTTAATATTTAATTTGATTATGGGATGAAGAGAATATTCCATTATTTGAATATTCAAATATTCAAATTTTAGAATGATATGATAATTAAAATAAATAATCGTATTTATTTAATTTAATTAAGAGGAATGTGGGATGAAGAGGATATTCCATTATTTGAATATTCAAATATCCAAACTTTAGAATGATATGATAATTAAAATAAATAATCGTATTTATTTAATTTAATTAAGAGGAATGTGGGAAATTTCAATAATTAAATAAAATGATTTATTTAATTAAGGTAGAAGAATTAGAAAATAAACAATATAAATAAATAATTAAATTTATTTATATGTAGATGACTTTAGGGGAACTAATTAAATAATTCATATTTAATTAATTAACAAGCTTAATCATGACCATTTTTAGACATATACAATAGTCTTTGCATGACAAAGATAAAGATGGATTAAAAAAACTCTTTGTTCGAATACACACACAAGATTTAAATAATTAAATAGGAATATTTAATTAATATGCATGTACATGCAAATGAGTTAGAACTAGATGACTGAATGATATAACAAAGAGTTTATTCATGCAGGCAACTCAGACATTAAATCAGGAGTTAACTAACTAATCTAAATAGGTCTCAAGTCGAGCGAGAGTGAATAATTAGATAATTTACACAATTATCTAGCTATAGAAGAATGCGTTAAAATAGAATTTATGAATTAAATAATTCATTTAATTCAAGATTTGATATTTGAAGAATAATTAAATAAATCAGATTTATGTAACTAAGTGACGAAGGGATTAAATCAATAATTTAATAAATAAAGGATTTATTTAATTATAGTTGACATATGATAAAGGGTAAATTAAATAAGAATTTATTTAATTTGACAAGAAGGATAAGGTTAATTAGTAACATAATTAAATAAAAAGTGTTTATTTAATTAATCAGATAGAATAAAGAAAATATGAATCGATTAAATAATTAAGATTATTTAATTAATAGAAGAATTAAAGTTAAAGTGAATTAATTAAATAATTAGATTTATTTAATTAATAAAAAAATGAAGACTTTAGAGAATAATTAAATAATTGACATTATTTAATCAAGACCATAGAAATATGAATTATGAATAATATTGAAGTCGCAGGCTTAGACTAGATTTCACTGTCTACATTTGCCCCTCTTTGATACAATGTCATTTCGGCATCATTTCAAAGAAAATCTATAAAATATATGCCCCAGTAATGCCTCGGTGTAAAATAGGTAAAGGTATGCCCCCTCGGGAAAATTGACAAATTTTTGAGAAATTTAAAAAAAAATCAAAATAGTCCTGATTAGTCCATTTGATAGCCAAAAATGCAGTGGAGTTGACAGAATTGAATTTGGAAGTGTTAGGGATAGGTATGGGTTCATTGGAGTTGGAAGTGGATGCAGCCAGTAAAAAGGAATGCCAACAAAACCTTAGGTATAAATAGAAAATGGGGTAAAAACCCATTCCTTTTTACCCACATTGCTCTAAAATTTGAGATTTTTGCTCTACACTCTCAACAAAGATGTCACCTATTCTGCACACCCACCATTGATCATATAGGATCTAGACCTTCAGGCTGGCCGGCATGGGCCCCCCGGTATGTACTTGGATCTTGATTTTTGAATTTTTCATTTTCATGCATTTTCATGTGTTTATTTTCATTTTCTTTCATGCGTTCTTTTTTTGAAAAACCGCATTTGAATGTGTAATCGACACATTTGTCTGTGGTTCAACGCATCTATAAATTCACATGTGATTCTTAGCATAGGTGTTTAAAGTTTCAACACATTTGTTTTTTATTTTGATGAATGTGATAAATAGTGATGTATTTGTATTTAGAATAAATGCATTTTCTTTTTGTTCAACACATTTGTAAATATTGCATCGCATTTGCATTTATAATGGATGTTCGTATACATAGATGCAATTAGTCACATTTTATTATGACTCACATTTGATATTTCCATACACAATTGTTGTTTAAAGTGAGGCATGTGAAAATTTGTGATGCATTTGCAAAATAAAATGACACATTTGGTTTCTTGTGACATAACTGCAAAAGAATGATGCATTTGCAAATAAATGATGCATTTGACTAGTATTTGATATTGTCACTTTGCATTAGGATAGGTGATTGATTCTGACTTGAGGCATGTATAATGCCATTGTAGGTTATTTTGGACCCTGTTTATATGTAAGAGTTGAGACCATCGACTTTTTGCTTTTGGAATAGTTTGCAAAGTGTAGAGAAACCATTTTTATGGCATTTGGGTCTCCTCTATGTGACAGATATGCCCATCATTCAGGAAAACTAGGGGCTACTGATGGCATTATACAAGTAGTGGCACTCAGAGACTTCTTCATTTCACCTACCTACTAGAGAGGCTATAGTTACGTTGGAGGATGTCTATAGGATTCTGAGACTTCCTATTAGAGGCACCAGGGTGATGTACGATACTCAGAGGGGTTTCACTTAGATGTACAAATATTACCCTCACACAGATATTAGACAATTAGGTATTGACCATTATAAGATTAGATGGCATGTATTGGCTTAGAGGTATAGGTAGTTAGACTATCTATTGTGTACATTGATAGGTGGTATAGTCGTCCCTGACCATTGAGGTCATGGATTTCTTATGGGATGGGGAGAGATGCTAGTTGGTATGCTAGAGTGTTAGGAGGTGTATGCTTGGGGCCCTTGTCTTCTTGCCATGTTATATTTTAATTTGCATGATATAGCCTATCGAGAGATAGTCTATGAGTTGTGGTACCAAACTTCTGATGGTATGGGTGTGGGAACACATTTCCATCTTTCATCCACTAGTTATAGTTGATGTGCATCATGGAGCACCATATGCCTTCCGTTATGCAGGGGCTAATACTTAGCACCATATGGGAGATACTGGATACTTCAGACATGCTATTGATACCATGGTACAGTTCACATGGAGACCATACTTGGGTTGTCCAGAGTTGTCAGACGAGGATGATCATTTTCCATATTTCCTTTAGACACAATATCTAATTGGGCATACTGTTTCGCATGTGCATATTATAGAGAGACATTTTCTAGATCGCATGTTGCGATAGTTTAGAGAGGTTTAGGATGATCCTAGAGGATGAGGAGAGTTTGTGAGGTCTTCATCGAGATCCCACTATGGGGTGTAGAGATACCAGTGGCCATGGCTAAGGTAGATATTGAAGCATTGCAGGTAGTGCAGTGGGGGTGGAGAGATGGTTTGGCTGATTCAGGTACCACTGAGGCATATGATTAGTGGTGGGCCATTCAGAGGTTGATTCCCCTTACAAACCTAGATCAAGATGTGTTGATAGAGTGGTGAGGGATAGGACTATGTGACATGCATGGTAGAGGTAGAGGTCAAAGAAGTGGAGGTGGTTGTGGCAATGATGGAAATGGTCATGGAGGTGGTCGATAGGGTGGTGGGAGAGGGAGGTGTGGAAAGAGGGGACGAGGGCCACCTTTATCACCTATCCACAAGGAGGGATAGGAGGAGGAGGATGTACACATGCCAAATATTGGAAAAGGTGAGGAGGAGGTGCATGTTGAGATTGGTAGGGATGATGAGCATGCTGCAAAGGAGGATGTGGGTAGAGAAGAGGTAGAGATTGATGCCCTTAGCTTACTTGGTGTTTATCAGAATGATGACAAGGAGGGGGATGATCAAAAGAGTGAGGTCCGATATAGGATTTTGGAGGAGTTAGAGGATGAGGATGAGGGTTTGGAGAGGGTGAGATAGGATGATATAGGGGTAGTTGATCCTAACACTGATACACTTCGTGCCTAGCTTGCATCTTTGGAGGAGTAGATGAGGGTTTTGATGTCTGAGCAAGTTGTTTTATGGATGGAGAGGGACAAAGCCTTCATGGACAAGGATTAGGCCATAGCTGAGAGATAGGAGACCGAGCAGCAGTTTACAAACATTAGAGCTCCTTGTAGTGGGCCAGCAGAGGAATTTTCTCGAGAGCTAGTCAGAGTTGTTGAGAGGGCTTCATATTACAAGGATTTGTATGAGGCAACAGTTCCTCTAGAGAGACAAGCCCCAAGTTTTTCATAGGCACATAGTCATAGGTCTCAAACTAGGACCCACACCAGGATAGTTATCATAGAGGGTGTTGAGTAGCCACACAGATCTAGTCCATACGACAGGCCACATTCAGGTCATAGGTCATCAAGATTTCAGCATAATTCATCTGCATACTCTAGTCATGATAGTAGTGGTAGTTTAGGATAGGGACATTTCTTGATATGTACTGAGACATTGTATTATGATCATATAACCTTTGGGCTTCCATATTTATTGATACATTATGACATTGTGATGTGACACTGTTGATATATATATATATATATGATTTTGGCAGCGATTCTCATGATATGCAGTTCTCTTTATTGATTATGTAGTTTTTTATTTATACATGTTATGTCTATATGAGATTCCTAAGTGATGGATGATCCTATCTACATTCTTATGTGTTTATGTAGCCTATGATGTGATGTTGATTCTATGTGATGCATCATGTATTAATATCTATGATGTCGATGGATGTTATGTATGTAATTTATATTTATGAGATGCGATATGATGTTATATGTACAATGCTTTCTACATGTGATGCTATACATTTTTTTTGTACATGTAATTCTTATGGCATGTAATCTATGATGATGAATGTCTATTATGCCATGATGTCTTAGATATGATAAATTCATATATGTTTGTATATATCAAATGCAAGATGTATGTATTATTGATGATATATGATTTGGAAATAATATTTCTAACATGAATGTGTATGCAAGATGATTTGTATTTTTGTGTGTCACAAGACTCTATCATAATGCAAGAAAGAAGAACTACTAGTGCGAAAATAAAGATTGAGAAATAATAAAACAAATGAGAAGAATGTTAGTATTAGCAATCTTCGATGTTTCATTGTATCACTAAAGGTGTTTTACTTTATCATCATTGGGCGGGACTAATACAAATGGACAAAAACACCATGATATGACATAGATCAAGGTGTGCAATGTCATCCACTTGCTAACAATAGAAAGTCGCATACAAGGATTGTCGTAACTCATACTAAGGGCACAATTGCCCCAGTCTTTTTGTCAAGACAAACCATAGACAAAAAAAAAATAAAAGACGGGTCATGAGACATCATCACTCCTCTAAATCCTTCATGACACATCCTTGAGGAAACTAGTAACATGACTCAAAATCAACTTTAAAAGACAGTTGATAGACAACAATCAAAGAAAATAGAATTTTGATACATCGTTGCTTCTCTAAATCCTTCAAGGGACATCCTTGAGAAAGCTAGTAACATGATTCCAATCATAAAATGAAATTTCAACAGATAGCAGTCAAAGAAAATATAATTATGATACAACGTTGCTTCTCTAAATCCTTCATGGGAAATCCTTGAGAATGCTAGTAACATAATTCCCATCATAAAGTCAAATGAAATGATAAGATAAATAAGCCATAAAGTCAAAAAGCCAATAAAATATTTTCCAAAACTTTATCTGTTTGTTTGATTTGTTTTGATTGATAAAAGGATTGATTAATAGAGCTTGGTTTCAGAAGATACACATACTAGATAAGATTTTGAGTCTGGTTTTGATGTTATGACTATTTGTATAAGGCATGACAAAGCCTGGTTTCAGAAAGACACGTATCATATAAGACATAGAGTATGATGCCATTGATGTGATAACCTATGTAAGGCTATGTTGATTGTTTGAGAGTGTCGATATGCAAGAAGGACTCATCCTGTATAAGACATAAATTGTTTTGTTGTTATCGGTATTCAGGAAGGACTCATCCTAAATAAAAGATAGGTTGATTGTTCTGATGATGTCTGTTTCTAGGAAGGACACATCCTGTAGCAGACATGAGTTGATCTATTTTGGTTGTTGCTTTGGTAATTTGTTTGACTTGACTTAGAGACATTGCTGACTTGTTCACCAGATTGATGCATGGCTTGATATGATGTGCAAACAATTGACTATGTGTGATGACAAACCCTAAAGGACTAACCTAGTGTGGCCTCAAGGGCTCATTGATTGATGCTCTTGCCTACATTATACACACAAAGACCTCATAGTTTGACTTGAATTTGACTGAAAAGACTGACTACAAGTAGAAGACATGTTTGATAGTAAATGTGATGAACCCTAATGGACTGACATAGTGCAGCCTCGGGGGCTCATTGATTGATGGCCTTGCCTACATTATACATGCAGATACCTCGTAGTTCGACATGACCAATGACCTTGTCATATAGACATATGGATTGAGTTATGATTTTATATGGAAAAACCTAAACGGACTGACCTAATGCCTTGGGGGCAGTTCGGTAGATGGCCTTTCCTACGTCAAGTCATAGAGGCAATGTAGTTCGACAAACGACAAAGACTGACAAGTGCAACTGACTTTGACTCTATTTTTGGATTTTTGACATGTTTTGATGTTTTTGTCTTTTTGAAGTTTTATGATGTTTTTTGTATTTTCTTAGGACATTTTGTGATGTTTTTGGATTTTTCTATGGTTTTATGTCTTCAACAAAGCCAATGTAAGAACCAATATGACGCATGTCAAGTGTTTTCTCCTAGTCGAGTATAAGACCAATTGATTATCAATAGGATAAAATGGGGGATATGAAATGAACTCGATGTCAATCGTTCTAGGTTATGGGAAAGACTAACACTTATTATGATGGTATGTACAAGTGATGGATGGGAGAGATAAGTGATATGTACAAGGAAGTAGACTAAGTATAGAGATAAGGACTATGTACACGGAAGTGGACTATGAACAGGGATGTTAGATTAGAATAATAGTATACAAAGGAGTAGAGTCAACTACACATGGTGCTTGTTTGCCAGGTTTCACCATGGTACTTATCCAAAGTGCCACCAAAGTGGTTTTCACTATTGGACGAATTATGTCTCTTTACTATTTTTTGGATTTTCTAAAAAAATTTATACTACCAAGATGCCTGTTTGCTAGGTTTTCACGTAGGTGACAATTTTTTTTATTTTTTTGTATTTTTGCTTATTAAGACAAGGCTCTTAGAAGCTATGAGTAGAACTTCTTCAGATGGAGACTATTGATTGGTGAGGAAAATGGTTCCCCTTCAGAAGTAGAGAGTTGATACACTCTTGATCCAAAGGCTTCTGTAATAATATAAGGTCCTAACCAATTAGGTTCAAAATTTCCTGGTTTCTCTCTTTCTGCTTGATTCTTTGGGTTTTCCATTAAGACCAGGTCACCAATATCAAAGTTTTTGTTCAAGACCTTCATGTTATAGCTACAGTGAAGGTGATTCTAATATGCTTGGAGATGGTCTAGTGCCTTCTTTCTTCACTCATCTAGGAATTCTAGCTCATGGAGTCTCGATACTCGGTACTCTTCATCATCAATGTACCCTTTCAAGGATACCCTCATGGAAGGAATCTCAACCTCAATAGGAAGAATGGCTTCAGAACCAAATACTAGTGAATATGGAGTGGCACCAGTGGGAGTATAGATGCTTGTGTGATAAGCCCATAAGGTGGGATTAAGCTGTAAATTCCAATCATGACCAACATCATTGAAAGTCTTTTTGAGGATTCTAATGATAGTTTTGTTAGATGCCTCTTCTTGGCCATTACCTTGTGGGTAGTATGGAGTGGAAAAGTGATGTTGAATATGAAATTTTTCACAAAGATGGCATACTTCTTGGTTCTTGAATGGATGACCATTATCTATGATTATGGACTGAGGGACACCATATCGACATATGATACAGTTTAGGATAAACTTAGAGATCTGTGTACCAGTAATGTATGTCATGGGAATAGCCTCAATCCACTTCATAAAATACTCAGTGGCAGTGATGATGAACTTGTGGCCATTGGATGATGTAGGATCGATCTTTCCTATGAGGTCGAGTCCCCATTGGGCGAAGGGCCATGGTGACATTATGGGATGAAGTTCCTATGTTGGTGCATATATCAAGTCTCTGTGAACTTGACATTGGCGAAATTTCTTTACAAAGACATATGAGTCCTTTTCCATAGTAGGAAAATTGTAACCCAGTCTCATAATATGTTTAGCTAAGGTAGGACTACTAGAATGGGAACCACATATACCCCCGTGCACCCCACACAAGGTTGCTTATGCTTCATCAGAATCGAGACATCTCAATAGGGTATTATCTAAGGAACGTCTATATAAGGTGTCTCTAATGATGGTGTATTTGGCTAACTTACGAAGTAATGTCCTATGTTGATTATTTGAAAGGCCAGGGGGTATGATTTCAGCATGGAGGTAGTCATATATTTCTTTGTACCATGGGGAATCAGGACCAAAAATGTCACATACCATCTCAAAATTTGGGATATCATAGGTTGGGACCAAATTTGTTCTACCAAGAACTCAAACTTGGGAACGTTGCTAGGAATGTCTAGAAGTGATGCAATTGTAGCCATAGTGTCCACTGCCTTATTTAGAACATGAGGTATCTAATGAAATTCAACCTCTTCAAAGTACTCCTTGAAACTATCTACCATGCATTTATATGGATCAAGCTTCTCATCCTTAGTCTCATAATCATCATTTACCTGTTTGATTACTAGTTGAGAATTGCCATATACCTGTAGGTTCTTAATTTTCTACTTGACTGCCATGCGTAACCCTGCCACTAGAGCTTCATACTCTGCTATGTTGTTGGTACATGGAAACACAATCCTAAATGACTTAGGGATGGAATCACCATGTGGTGTGATAAACAGTATACTAGCCCCCGAGCCATGATTTGTATGTGAGCCATCAAAGTATAGTTTCCATGTTGTGTTTGTGTCAATTGTGAATATAAACTCATTAGGGAAGTCTGCAACTAATGGGTGATCTACTTGTATTGGTGCATCAACTAATTGATCAGCAATGACTTGTCCTTTAATAGCCTTTCTCTCTACATACTAGATATCATACTCACTAAGTATCATAACCCATTTAGCTAGTCGCCCTGTTAATGTTGCTTTGCTTAGAAGATATTTCAGAGGATCTATTTTTTCAATCAACATTGTTTGATGGTTTAGCATATAGTGCCTTAGTTTTTGAGTAGAAAATACTACTGCAAGATGGGCATGTTCAATCATACTATAGTTGAGCTCATAACCTACCAAAGTCTAACTGATATAGTATTCTTCCCTTTCATGACCTTCATCGTCATTCTATTCAAGCAATGCTCTGAGTGATGAATGGGTTGCTAAAATATAAAGAATCAGTGGTTGTCCTTCAATAGGTGGCATTAATACTGGTGGTGTGAGTAGATATTCTTTGATCAGTTAAAAAGCCTCTTCATACCTAATTTTCCATGCAAAGGGTACCCCTTAAGTAAATGTTGGAAAGGATGTGTCTTATCTGTTAACTGCACTATAAATCTTCGAATGGATTGAAGTCTCCCTTGTAATGTCCTTAGCTAACTAAGATTAGTTGGTGGAGGCATGTCTATGATTCATTTTACCTTGGTTGGATCCACTTCAATGCCTTGTCTAGAAATGATATACCCTAAAAGCTTTCCATATTGTACCCCAAACACACATTTCTTGGGATTTAGTCTCACTTTATACTTCTCTAGCCTTTGAAATATCTTGTATAAACCTTGTAAATGTTTTTCCCTTGTCTTGGATTTAACTATAAGATCATTGAGATAATCATCCATAAGAGTGTGTACAAGGTCATGAAAAATAGTGGTCATGGAATGTTGATAGGTTGCTTGAGCATTCTTGAGTTTGAAGGGCATAATATTCCAACAATATGTTCCCCGAGGACATGTGAAAGCTATTTTAGGTTGGTCTTCAGTTGCAATTCTAATATGATTATATCCTGAAAATCCATCCATAAGGGACAACATCTCGTACCTTGATGTCATGTTCACTATCATGTCTATGTTAGGCAAAGGGAAGTCATCCTTAGGGAAAGCTTTGTTGATATCTCTGAAATCTGTGCAAATGTGGATGCCCCCTAATGGTTTAGTGACTGGTACAAGATTGGAAATCTAATCTACATAGTCAATTGATCTAATGAAACCAATGTCTAATAGTTTCTTGAGTTCTTCCTTGACTAGTAAAGCAATCTATGGGTGCATTTTCATCAATTTTTGTTTCACTAGTTTTACACTTGGTTGTGTTGTGCAATTTTCGCACACACGCCCCACCGGAGGTGGGGACCCTCTTTTTTCTTTTGCATCTCTTCCTCTTGGCTTGGTCAAATTTTGGTTTTGCTCTTCTTGGGAGGTCATTTTGGGATTAAGTCTAGACTGAGCTCAAGATGAGGACAATATTTTGAGGCTCTAGGGAAAATTTTCATGTCTTGGAATTTGAAAATGGGGATTTTGAAGTGAATTTTCAATGCTATATGTAAATATTTTTTGCACCCATGGATAGAGGATGAAAAATTAGGCTGGGTTGCTTTTTGAACTTTTTGAAAATTCCTTCTAGAAATTTTTTTTATGGAGTTTAGGGGATTTTGACCCTATAGGGAATTGGGGGATTTCTGTCCCTAATGGAAATCCTTGAAATTTCTATTTTTGGAAATTTCCAAGACACCCTCAAAATCCCAAAATTTTCCAAAATGAAATTTTTTCTTTTTTCACCCATGGATAGAGGATGAAAAATTAGGTTGGGTTGCTTTTTGAACATTTTGAAAATTCCTTCTAGAAAAAAAGTTATGAGGTTTAGGGGATTTTGACCTTGCAAGAAATTCGGGTATTTTCGTCCCTGATGCAAATTCCCGAAATTTCCATTTTTGGAAAATTCCAAGACCCCCTCAAAAAATCAAAATTTTCCAAAAATGGAACTTGCATATGGATTCATGCCAAAAGGGAAATATGGAAGAGTTCAATTCAAATTTTAAAAGTGGGGCTTGCATAAGAATCCATGCCCAAACTGTCTACAGCTAGAAAGAGTTTCTAGAAGACATGTGAAGCTAATTTCATCATCCAATCAAAATTTTCATTAATGACAGATTGGCATAATATTGTTTTCTCATTGTTCCATGATGTAACTACTTTTATGCAATTGGATGATGATGTACCATGAGCTCCCAAATTAAATGTAACTGTTGCATGCTTCTAGAGGTGTAATTTGTGCCATTCGATTGATTTAATCTTGGCCTTTGATTCAAAATGTAATTTTCTATAAAAGGCCAATGCCTTCTCATTTGTAAGGAGTTAGGCTAGGTTAGAATAGCTAGTTTGAGGCTGTAAAAAGCCAGAATTGGCTAAGTTAGATTTTGCAAATTAGTAGCTATAGGAGAGGAGAGAGATTGTAAATTGTTATGTAATGCTAGAGAAGTTAATGCAATTGGATTGTTGATTTGGAATGCTTTGTGTTACACTTTGATAGTTTATGGTTTCTTGTTCTTGATTCTCGGATGTTAGATGTTAGATTTTAGTTCTTTTGCAATGATGGTGAAATGTTAATGATGTTGATCAATCTCTAGTCCATACTTTTAGCAATTTTCTTATTGTAAGTTGATGTGTAAAGTTAGTCTAGGCCTTATTTTGTGCTAAGTTCAATTGTGGATGCTTGTTTACATTGTACCAGTTATTGGGTATGTGAATTAATGTTCAAAGTCTAAAAATATTTAGTTTCCTTAGAAGATTGCAGCATTTTTGTGGAGTTGTAGACTTGTCCTTGATCAAATAGAGATTGGTTTCATTAGGGATCTGTCCATCTGCAGCATTCATCATTGTTGTGATTGACCTTAGGTTTTAGTCTTAGAAATCTCTTTGAAACCCTTATCTCTTTTGTTGTTTATTTTTAATCTGGGTTAGTTTTAGGATAAAAAGCATCACCATATTATTGGATATGATGAAAGTACGCTTCCAGCATTGTTCATTTGTAAGGCCCCTTGTGATTACCAACATTTTCACATATTATCTGAGCTATTTATGCATTGTCAAGACCTGACATTAGAGACCTTGGGGTTATCTCTTGAGGCTTGTTGATAGAGATTTACCTTTCAAGAGAGATAGGATATTTGTATCTTGTCTGAGTTGTTGCTATGCATAAAACACCATCAACAGGTTGTAAGGGCAAGTGATGTAGAACAAGTTCAGGATCCAACCTAGGCATGTTTGCATATGACGAGGCAAAATTTATCTCTCTGTGTAAAGAAGTTGTGGAATTCTGGCTGCTCTTTTTTTGTCAATGATGCTGCAAAATAAACCAGTCGAGGATTCTCTTTTGTGCCTATATTGACTTCTACTGATTCTTCAACGAGCATGGGTGACTTTTCCTGTGCAAAGGGAAGAATTTTCAAACCTTCATCCTTAGGTGCCTTAGAGAGGATTTTTCCTTAAGATGCATCCTTTATTTTTGATTTTTCATTGTCTAGAGGTGCCTTTCGGTTTTCACCTAGAGACTCATCTTTTTTATCTTTTTTATTCTTTTCCTCATTTTTGCAACTGGAGGGTTGAATAGATTCCCTAAAATATGCTTTGTTGTCCAATTCAATGGTAAAACCAGCCTTGTGATCACCACTAGGTATGCCTTCTCTCAATCCCAGGAACTCAATAATTGCTTCGTCGTTCTCAAAAATGTCTAAGATGGGTGTGTCTTGTTGGTCCCAATCAATGAGTTGGGGATAAACTAAGGGCATGTCATTGTTAGAGTTATCAAAGTTTAACAGATTCAAGGTAAGGATTGAGTTTTTCATATGGTCACAAAATTCTTGTACTAAGTCCTTTTTGCTCTTTGGTTTAGATCTAGGTGGATTGAGAGGTGGGCCTAATGCCAAGGTTTGGTTATCTGAAACAAATGTATCAAGTTTCCAGGAGATAGGATCAAGAAATTCCCAATAGTAATGTTTAAACCATTCCTCTTTTGTCATATTCTTTGGTGGATAGGAATTCAATGGATTTGGTGAGGATTTCAACATTAAGTCAAGTTCTCCAAATAGCTTGTCAAGGTTCATGGAAGAGGTGGAGGATAGGGAATCCCACTCATATTTGTTTGAGTCTAGGGAATCATAGTAATATTGGTCAAATGGCTCGTGAGATGTCTCAATATCTTCTGAAGCATTTACTTCCTTGATTAAGGGTAATGTGGTACTAGGAATTCCAATTTGAATCAATTCAAACCCAAGCCCTAAGCCTTTCGGCCACTGAGAAACAAAGATTGGTTCAATCCTCCCATCTTGATTTAAGTCTAAACCGCTATGTCCATTATATCCCTTGCTCTACATGATTGTGAAACCTTTGCCATATAGATTTGTAGGAATGTGAGCAAGTGAGAGAGGTTCTTAATTATCTTTCCTATACAACCAGGAGGTGACATCTTCTATATTTACAGCTTCTTTGCTTAATTTTCCTCATTTAGTGAAAGTTGTTGTGGGAGGAATGTGTATAGTAACCATAGATTGTCTCCTATCTGGTGTAGGTAAACCGTATGACTTAGGAGGAATCAAATGGCTAACACAATAAGATGTCTTCATGTAGTATTCTCCACAACCTTTGTCTTGGATCTCAACCCTAGGAGTGGCAGGAAATAAAGGTAAGTGGATGTTCTAGTGACAGTGGATGGATTGACATAGTGAGATGAATTGGATGATGAAGCCTCTTGGTTTACTGGCACTTGGCGTTGGGGTGTCTCTTTTAGATTGGTGCAATATTGTAATGGATCTGGGTCACCATCTATTGTTATTTCAGTGCCATTGTAAGGTAATTTGAGACATTGATGATACGTGGAAGGGACTGTCTTCATGGCATGAATCCATGGTCTACCTAGCAAGAGGTTGTATGGAAGGGTGAGATCCAAGACTTGGAATTTTGTCTCCATTACTGGAGGACCAATTCTGATAGGAAGTGTTAGCACCCCCTTTGATTTTCATTCCTCATCATCATAAGCCTTAATGACAATACTTTTGGTTGTGTTTATGCATGCTTCTAAGAAACCTAATGCCTTAATCAATTTTAAAGTGCACAGATTTAACCTTGCTCCTCCATCTACCAAAACTTGTCTAACTTTGGTGTCGTCAACAAGGACTTCAAGATGTTTAGTTGTTATGAGTTGTCTTTTTAGTTGTGTAGTCTTTTTCAAATAACATGGCTTGATGATTATTGGTCAAGTAGCCTACGATTTCCTGGAAATGATTGACATTGAGATCATTAGGGACAGTGGTGCTTTGTAAGGATTTGTCTAAAATGGATTGATGCTCAAGGGAGATACGTAATAGTTCCAAGATGGATATTTGGCTGGGGTCTTCCCCAATTGATCAAGCTATAGTGCAACTTGGAAGTTTGCAGTGTTTACTGCAATGGACAACCTTGGATAGTGATTTTATTACGATGAGTGTTGATAGCACACTCGGGAGTTGGATTTATGGTAATGGTATTAATATTCTCATTGACGACGCGAAGGTGATTAATGATTTTTCCACTATTATAATCATGATTGATATTTGCATAGTTGGATGACATATTGGTTTTGTTACTCAAACTAGGGATATTTCCTTTCCCATGGTCATGTAGTGGATTAGAAAATACTTTGTGATCAGTGTTTGATGACTTTTGTTTCTATCCGCTAACTTCAATAATTCTCTTTTCGACAAGATCCTATATGATATTTTTTAGTTGGCGATAATTTTGTAGGTTATGTCCCTTAGTTCTATGATAATCACAAAAGGAATTTTCATCCCACCAAACTAGTTTAAAATGTTCTAGATCATATTGTCTTGGCTCTTGAAGCTGTATAAGATTGTGTTGTAACAGTTGTTTGAACACTGACTCGATGGGTTCCCCCAAGGGAGTGAACTCGCATTTTTGAAATCTCCTATGTTGTGGACGTTGGGTGTTTTGGACAGTGTTGGGAGGTTGATTAATAGTGTTAAGCATGTTGGCAAAGGGGTTATTTCCTCACAGTGTAATGATTTGTCCTGCTTGTAAGGTTTTAGCATCAACTACCCCATCATTGGTAACGTTTTTTTTCCAAGACCAAAATCTATTTTTGTCATTGGGGGTGTTTTGCACTGTTGGATTTCTGTTAGATGTCGGTGTCTTAAGTTCTCCTTTTTCAATGGGATCCTTTTCTATTATGACTCATTTTTCCACTAGTTCTGAAAAGGATGTGCAACAATGTACCCTTAAGTTACTCCTTAGTTTTGTATTAAGGTTTTCCTAGAACATAGTGACTTTTTGTTTTTGAGGTATCTTGACAGGACACTGGCTAGCTATAGTCCTCCATCTCTAGAAGAAAGGGATGAATATTTCTCATTCATCTTGTGTTGTGTGACACAAGGTTGATATATTTATCTCGTGGTATATGTTGAAGGAGAATTTCTCAACAAATTTCTCAACCAATTCACCCCATGATTTGATGCCATAGTCTAGACCTGAAAACCACTTGACTGCAATTCCTACAAGACTTCTTGGAAATAGTCTCATAAGATATGTGGGTTCATAAGCGACATCTATACACATGGTAGAAAATTCCCTTATATGTTCTATCATATTTTGTTTGCCATTGTACTTAGGGAGATTCGGTATGGCATACCCGTGAGGGAAAGGTGTCATGTAGAATGATTTATCAAAGGGAAATGAGCATATGTTCTTTGTTGAAAAGGTTTTCTTAGTTGACACCACCATGTTATCCATTTGTGTTTGTAGTGCATGCATTTATGTTTGTGAGATGTCAACTTGGGTTAATGATGTGTTGGGTGGATTACGCGGATCTATGTATGTATTCTAAAATCCAAGGTCTCATGATGGGTTTTGATTGAATGTTGGTATTTGATATGGATTTGGATTCAAAATGTTGGTGAATGTGTTCTAATTTAGAATCTATGTGAATGCGTTTTGACTACCAATCTGAGAGAATGGATTCTAACTTCCAACCTGGGAGAATGGATTCTGATTGCCATATTGAAAAGAGGGAATTCCTCTTGTCTGTGTAGTTTGCGGTATAGTACTAGAAGCATGAACACTAGGTATGGCTGTTGACTATGGTATGGTATTGGTGACAATGAGATTTAGTGTAGAAGCTGACGTTTTAGATCTTTTATTCCCAAAAAGAGGACCAAAGGGAGTGGATGATGATGCCCCTACAGTGAAATTAAATCCCAATGTCATGCTAGATGTACCGAATGGAGACGTATGGACTGTCATACTCTATGTAGGTATGTTTGATGGTATGGTTGTATTAACCTGAGGTATAGAGATACTAGCAGTTGTTGCAATTGTCCCTTGTGTAGGTTGAGTTTGTAAAGTGTTGATATCAAATCCTATAGGTAAGATAGCGCCTTCAGCTAAGAATTTGGCTAAGTAGCATTGGCGATCATTTTCTAGATACTCATCTACAAAAGAGGAAAACTCAAGGTCTTTTGTAGCAGCCTCTATGTCTTCCAATCTAATGTGTCCTTGAGTGTCTCTAGTTGTGAATTTGTCTAATAAAGTCCTATGAGGTCTCGACAAGAATGGATTGATGAATTTGTTTGGGTTTGACATCTTTTCTCTCTCTTTTCTCTTAGACCTAATTTCAACCATGTATGATAAGCTCAATATGCAAGGAATGCAAAACTACGTCTATGGATAGTATGACTCTAGTCTATGTTTTTGAGATTTTCTGAATGCAAAATAAGGAATGTTCTAAGATGAAGCTAGTCTAGAATGACAATATCTAAAGATGCAAAGTCTAAGCAAGCTTCTAAGGTAATCAATTTTGTAAACCTGAGATGAGGATACCAACTACCTAAAGTCTAACCAAGGTGTCAATTTAGTTATGTTAAGGAACCAATGTAGGACTAGGATCAAAGATAAGTTGAGTTTCCTAACTAGACTGATGAGCTATGAAGACTCTCTATAGGACAAAGGATATGATGATAGGACTAGCTTCACTAACAGATTTCATTGATGCTATGATTTTTCTAGAGTGTAGAAAGTGGACCTATTCTAAAGTTTGTAAAAGTGATTGTCCTAAAAGTTTGATTTAAAGATAAAATGTAGTCTAAGATGAAAAACTCAGAATTAGGATGACTATAGTAATGACTAAATGATACCTAAAGGATGCAAATTTGAGAAAATAACTTTAGGTTTCTGTCCAAGGACTGCTGTGAAAAGACGGATCAAAGACTGGTATGACTATGTCGACTAGACCGACTATAAATGTTGGTTTTATAATACTTAGGAAGATGCATCATATAATATGATAGATGCAGTTATGTTTCATAGTTGTGGTGTTCTGGTAATCAGTTGTACATTTATAGTAAAATTCAATATTTGGTATCAGGCAGATGCGGTGTAGTTTCTCACAGATGTGACTCGTGATGGAAATTGTGACTCAGACTATAACAAATACATTTTTTCTAAACTCTGTGCATTGGAAAAGCTCTATGATAGTGGAAAATGTGTCATTCTAGACTGCAGTTGTAGCTCACCTTTTTAGATGCATCACAGAATGCCACAAGTGCGTTCTCCTAAATTAGATGTAGTTTTTGACTGAGCAAATGCAAGCTAGTCTAGCAGATGTGACTCTAGGCTAAATAGATGCGACTCGATAGAACAATTGCAACTCTCTGGTGGATAGTTGTGACTCTGTTGACAGTTGTGTGTTTTTAGTGAATGGAGATATAAAACTGACACTTTTTTTCATGATCAAGTTCTAACAAATAAAAACAATCATAAGAAAAAGTGTTTTCAGTTTGATTTTGGACTCAAAGAATGTTTAATTTGACAATAGGCAAGCACACCCTAGGCTGTGTAGGATAGTATTTACTAAATTCTCACTTGGGTTTCCCCAACTATTATTATTCAAGGTGGATGATTAGTAACTTGACCCCTCTGGCTCCCCTCTACAACTCATTAACGTCATTCGGGGAAACCAAGCTACAATACCCATGAACATCCCATGGAATACTTTAATCTCTACACATGAACCATAAGAATATGAGGTAGCTTCATAGGTCTGACCTACTGCACCAGTAAATAGAAGGATTTTGGACACTACAAACAAAGGTGTTTAATTCGAGCATTACGTTTGTAGGGCATGATCCATGTGGTGAGAGTCCCTTTTTAGATCCATATCATCGGAACCATACGTGTGATTCATTGGGCTTTCCCCAAGAATCCACTTTTATATACTAGTTGAAAGTCCCTCAAGTTCAGGGTGCTACTATTTTGAGTCGTCCTGGGGTGAGTACTTTTTCCCACCAGAACAGGCCCAAGTTCTAGAGACAGTAACCGTTTCTCTTACACCTAGGATCACATGGATGCATAAGGGGAGAGGATACTTCGATATACTGAATCGTGAGGGTAATAACACAAATGTGTTTTCGTACCAAACACTATCGACACTTGTTAATTTTAATCCAAATGAAATATTTTCTACACTACCAAACAATCCATTTCAAAAATTTAACTAGGGTCATCAACGTGCATTCTGTAGAAAGATTCATTAGTAGTTTTAATATTGGTCTTCGACTATCAATCTACAAAAACTTCGTTAACTCATCAAGACACATGCTGAAAATAGAAGATTAGTGAAAATAAAAACATGAAAGGAAACTATAAATTGAAAATCTAAACCTAAAAATTTACCAGTCAAATGTGTCATTTTCTCTATCAAATGTGTCTCAGGATTTTACCAGTCAGTTGTGGCTCATAAACTAATAGATGCGTAAGTATTTATCAAATGTGTCATTTTCGATATTAGATGCGGTTTAGTAAGTCAATTGCATCATTTTCGATATTAGATGTGTCCAGTATTTCAGTTGCATCATTTTTTCAAGTAGCTGCATCTCTGAATGTCAATTGTGTCATTTCATCAAATAGATGCGTTGTTCCATACAAAAACCTGTAAAAATTGAATAAAAGTCTACGGATACATGAAGATGGTGTCGTCACGTCGAGTTCACCAAATGTAACATCTAGAAAATGTAGAAGAAAGGTTAAAAGTACACAACAATGCAATCTAGGATCTAATGCAATCTAAGCTAAATAATAGAGAACAAAGGAAAGCTAAAAAAAAAAAAAAACTAAACAATATCACCCAATATCTACGTAATTCCATGTATAACCTCAATTTCCCTTCTCCATTTTTTTGTTGTAGTATAATTTCCCTCAGATTTCTATTGTGCAAGTATAGCCTATGATAGTGATTTAGCAAAACATCGAAGATTCAAATAATAGATATGCTTCCAAAAGTCATAAGATTTTGGGAGAGATTGGAATGATGAAAGACAGATCAATTTATAGAAAATTGATCATTCGAACGACAGGTCAGGATCGAAAGATCAACAAATGGTTGAGATCAAAAGAATAGACATGCATTCTAATGACTGTTAGTAGTGACATGAGTGATACAAATTAGAAATAGGAATAAAGATTAAATAAATTATTTAATTTTTGAGTTTGGTATTCGAAAATAGAAGAATAGTCTTTGCATGACAAAGATAAAGATGGATTAAAGCAACTCTCTGTTCGAATACATGCACAAGATTTAAATAATTAAATAGGAATATTTAATTAATATGCATGTACACACAAACGAGTTAGAAATAGATGACTAAATGATATAACAAAGAGTTTATTCATGCAAGCAACTCAGACATTAAATTAGAAGTTAACTGACTAATCTAAATAGGTCTCGAGTTGAGCCAGATTGAATACATAGATAATTTACATAATTATCTAACTATAAAAGAATGTGTTAAAATAGAATTTATGAATTAAATAATTCAGTTAATGCAATATTTGATATTTGAAGAATAATTAAATAAATAAGATTTATTTAACTAAGTGATGAAGGGATTAAATGAATAATTAAATAAATAAAGGATTTATTTAATTATGGTTGACATATCATAAAGGGTAAATTAAATAAGAATTTATTTAATTTGACAAGAAGGATTAGGTTAATTAATAACATAATTAAGTAAAAAGGATTTATTTAATTAATCAAAGAGAATTAAGAAATTGTGAATCAATTGAATAATTAAGATTATTTAATTAATAGAAGAATTAAAGTTAAAGTGAATTAATTAAATAATTGACATTATTTAGTCATGACCATAGAAATACGAATTATGAAGAATATTGAAGTTGTAGGCTTAGACTAGATTTCAATGTCTACAACTTGTACTTGTCACTTGCATTGGAAAAACTTGTATTAGAAGAAAGAGATATACCTTTCCCTTTACCTTAGATCCTGACAGCAACAATCTTTGTCTCATCCTCGGAGTCAAATCCAAGATCTTGTTTAATCACTGTAACAATCTTTTGCTTGGCTTTATTGCCTCCATATCTTTTCAGCCTTAACTCTGGATGCAACTTCCAACACTTCGAAGCATCATTACCCTCCATGCAATGGGAGCATGTGGGATTATCAACCTATTTCTTAAGTGTAGTTGTCTTCTTCCCTTTTCCTTTGTCTTTGTGTTTGTCTTTACCCTTAGGCTTACCCTCAAACTTAGATGGTTTCTTTGAGAAATTATCACTGAAAGTGTTCTCACCCCTTGACTCTAAATGAGTGAATTGGATAGATACTTCATCAGTTTTATTAGGACTCAACATTATAATAGTATGTTTCAGGTAAGAATGCAACCCACCTATGTACTTAAGCAGTGTATCCTGAGTATACAAGGGAAAATTTAAAGCAATAGCCCATTTTCTAAACTCAAGGGTGTAATATTTGATAGATTACCCCTTACCTTGCGTAAAGGTCTACCAATTCATGGTTACTTGCTACATATAACCTAAAGGGTAAAATTTATTTTTAAGGGAAGCAACAAATTCCATCCAAGTCATACTAACATTACCATGGTGAGCAATTTCTTCCTGAGTCTTACTCTCCCACCAGGTGAGAGTTGTACCTCACAACTGGAGAGTGGCCAACTAGATCCTAGAAGCATCTTCTACCGGTCCTTGTATCCTATAGTACACTTCTACTTGTTGGATCCAATCATCTAACTGTATCAATGGGTTATTTTTAGGTATGTTAGTAGATTAAAGCACAAAACAAAAACCCAAAGAAGCTATCAAGTACAATGAAAGCTAAAATCAAATGAAATGATTATACCTATCGCTCGTTGCTTCCATGATTCACCTTCATAGAACCTTCTAACTTGTTGATTGTTGCCCTCAAATCGAGTGTGTGAGCAATCTTTGACTATGCCAATGTCCTAAACAAGCTTTGAAAGATTTGAATAAAGACTATGCTTATACCTATGAAAAATGACTATGCCTAAGACTCAAAGATTATGCTAGGATGAAATATCAAGAAACTATAAGCCTACGAAGTGTAAGTCTAAAATGTGATAAAAATTGGCATTATATAGAAATTGCAATTTTGGACGGACGAATGAGATTAAAAGTTGACAAAGCTTAAAATCAGTGGATGAGATTTAATGTGACAATCCCTAATTAGGGTTAGTGAAAAATTATTAAATGAGTGGTCAAAATGTCATTTGAGAAAATCAAATCGGCGGTTGAGAATAAATGTGACAGTTAGCCAAAAAGATAAAGATTTTCAAAAATCAACAAGATAAAGACTGCTTGATTTGTAAGATTCAAAAAATCAATAAGATAAAGGTTGAACTGAAAAGAAGATTTGGAAAATCAAGAATTTGCTCAATTACTTGATTTTTGGAAGAAGATTACCATTTTGAATTAAATTAATTCAAAATATGGATTTTGTGTGACAATAAATAATCGTTTTTTAGATTATTTACTAAAATGAAGTGGTAGTTAATGAAAAGAGATCATTTTAAGTAATTAATTTATTTAAAATGAGAGAAATGTTAAATAAGAAAATTAAATAATTAAAGATAATTATTTAATTTAGAGGATTATGACTGATAATTAAATAAATTAATAAATTCATTTAATTATGAGAATTAGTGACATATTAAATAAATAAATAAAATTCATTTATTTAATTGTAAGAAGATAATAGACTATTAGTGATGTATTGAATAAATAAATAAAATTTATTTATTTAATAATCATGAAGAATAAACAAACAAACATTAATTAAACAATTATAAATTATTTAATTAATAGTTGAATGTGGACCAAGGACATAATTAAATGTCATAATTATTGTAGGATGAAAGTGGTAAAATAGATCTTGTAGGCCTAGGTCATTTTTAAGTGTCTACATTTTGCCCCTCTTTGTCATAATGTAGCATGTCACATTGTGACAAAGAAAATAAGTCAAAAATATGCCCTAGTGCAAAATAAGATGAGGAAGAATGATGAGAAGGGTAGTGGTATGCCCCCTCAAGATGACATATGGGTTCTAAGAACACGGGTGTGCTCTTGAAATTGATGAGAAGACTAGAATATGAAGAGACAAAAAAATGTTAGTGTAAAAGATATGGATGATGATATGGATGCAAGGCCTATATGAGATGGGCGAGAGAAGATGACAAGACTAAAGGAGATGCATGTTAGTTCCTAGACCAAATCCTTCAAAACATTACCATAGGACTTTAATATTTATTGCTCTTAATCATCATTGGGCGGATTATTCTAATGGCCAACAAACACCATGATATGACATAGATCAAGGTGTGCAAGGTCATACCATCAAGTAAGACAAGTAGTCACAGACAAGGATGATCATGACTCATACTAAGGGTGCAATTGCCCCATTATTTTTGTTGTAACCAACCACAAGCAGAAAAAGACAAAAAAGAAAAGTCATGAAATGTTGTTGCTTCTCTAAATCCTATTTCCAAGACATCTCTGAGGAACTAGCAACATGACTACCTGAAAGAGACAAGATGAGACAATCATCATGATATGCTGTTGCTTTTCTAAATCATGTTGTTAGGACATTGCAGAGAAACTAGTAACGTGTGACTGTCCCAAAAAAGACAAAGATAATCATCATGATATGTCGCTACTTTTCTAAATCCTATTGCTAGGACATCGTAAAAAAACTAGCAACATGATGAAAAATAAAACCAACCATTATGATACGTCGTTGCTTCTCTAAATCTTGATGTTAGGACCTCGTTGAAAAACTAGTAACATGATGAAAAATCCAAAGACAAGATAAGACAATCATGACACATCACTGCTTTTCTAAATCCCGATGTCAGGACCTTGCTAAAAAACTAGTAACATGATGAAAAATCCAAAGACAAGATATGGCAATCATGATATGTTGTTGCTTTTCTAAATCCTATTGACAGGACCTCACTAAAAAACTAGTAACATGATGAAAAATCTAAAGACAAGTGCCAAGTGTTTACCAAGTGTGTTTGAATGCTGAGTGTTTTGATGACAAGATGTCAAGTTTGACGATGTCGAGATGCCAGGGTGTCAAGGTTCTGACGATGCCAAGATGACAAATGCCGAAGGTTGCCAAATTTAGGAAGGACACATCCTGAATAATGTTGATGTTGACAGGATTGATCCCTAAATGTCAAAAGAGATCCCTAAAAATTTTAGTGATAGTGATAGTGATGATGCCTAGGAAGGACACATCCTAAGGCATAAACGATAGAGGTTGTTCTTCAGAAGGACACATCTGAAATATATCGATGTTGAGAGGAGTGATCCTTAAATGTCAAGAGGATCCCAAAAAAATGTCAGATGACAATGACGATGCCTAGGAAGGACACATCCTAAGGCATAAATGACAAAGTTTGTTCTTTAGAAGGACACATCTGAAAGATACCTATGTTGAGAGGAGTGATCCTTAAATGTTGAGAGGATCCCTCAAAAATGTCGGATGACAATGACGATGCCTAGGAAGGACACATCCTAAGGCATAAATGATAGAGTTTGTTTTTCAGAAGGACACATCTGAAAGATACCGATGTCGAGAGGAGTGATCCTTAAATGTTGAGAGGATCCCTCAAAAATGTCAGATGACAATGACTCTGCCTAGGAAGGACACATCTTAAGGCATAAATGTAGAGGCTATTCTTCAGAAGGACACATCTGAAAGATAACCAAGAGTTGACAGTTTGACTGGTTATGATAATTTGACTTGTTTTGACCAAATTTGACTGAAGTTGACTGAATTGACTTGTGTTGACTACATGTCGATGTTAACATGTTGATGTGATTGTCATGTTTATTAAGGAATTGCTAGAGTTTGTTTTAAGAGTTTTTTTGTTTTGAAATGACTCTTTTGACTTGAAGACATTTTGACATGTGTGCCAGTATAGTGCCATGAACCCTAATGGACTGACCTAGTGCGGCCTCGAGGGCTCATCGACAGATGGCTTTTCCTACGTCATACACTCAGAGACCTCGTAGTTCAACATGACCAATGACTTTGTCTTAATGACCAAAGACTGCATCATGATTTTATTTTGACAAACCCAAAAGGACTGGCCTAATGTCTCATGAACTCAAAAATGAGTCTTGCCTATGTAGCAAATGCGCAGAGACAACGTAGTTTAGACAAATGGCAAAGACTTGACTAATATGATTGACATGACAAAATGTGACTTGAAATGACTTTTTTTTTTTGGATTTTGACATTGATTTGGATATTTTTTTGTTTTTGACATGTTTTGATGTTTTTGGATTTTTTTAGGACATTTTTTGATTTTTAGGTCTTTCTTCAAGACATTTTTCAATTTTCTAGGTCTTTCTTCAAGATATTTTGTGATGTTTTTGTCTTTTTTTAGGACTTTTTGCAATGTTTTTGTATTTTTTCAAGACTTTTTGTGATGTTTTTGTCTTTTTTAGGACTTTTTGTGATGTTTTTGGATTTTTCTATTTTATGATTTTTTTTGTCTTTTGTCTTTTTATGATTTTTATGCACTTTTGACAATTCATATTTTTTTGTCTTTTTGAAATGTTTTGAGCGGATCGAGACAAATGCATGTGAATGATGCTTATGCATGAGAATCGAAGGACAAACATGATTGTGCCCCTAGTCAAGCTGAATACCAATTGACAGGTGATGACGATGTTGTTTGATGTGGGAAGGACACATCCCGAAACAATGTGAGGATGGCGATAATGTGAAAGATTAAGGTCTACAGCTAGGCCAGGAACAAAGTCAAATAATGTTTTGGATAATGTGCTTGTATAGATTAGATTTGTTGCATTTGGAATGACTTGGTTAGGACTAAAAGGGATGATGGAGTATCCTTAGACTATTTGACAAGGGAAAGCCAAGATAGGTGACAAACATGAAAGGACAAAAAGTGAGCTTGGTAAAGGATGGGGGACATGAGACTAAGGGAATTGTCATATGATATTCAAGGACTATGTCATATAAGGATAATGAGGTTTATGAAACTAATGACATGTAATTTCGTGAATCATATATGACGGAAGGATAGACATGTCAAGAGTTTTCCCAAAGCATGATTTATGTGTGCCAATTTTATGTCAAGACCAAGGTAGGTGGGTAGATGGACGAAAATGATATGAATGAAATGGATGGGTGTAAATGTCATGAGGAAAGTATGGGAAATGAGTTGACTTGCCCCTAAGTGAAAAAGTGCACATATATGATTTATTTTACACATGATGCCTGTTTGCTAGGTTTTCATCATGGTACTTATCCAGGGCGCCTGTTTGCCAGGTTTTCACCATTGGATGAAATTTTTCTCTTTATTATTTTCTTGAATTTTTTATTTTTTTGGTGTCACCAAGACACCTGTTTTCCAGGTTTTCATCAAGGTGACATTTTTTTTATTTTTGATATTTTAGGATGACCTTGATTCCTTAACTGACCACTAATTGTTTTGAAGTTGCTGACAGTGCCGATGTAGAGACTAGTGCCATGATATGCCAATAATGTCCTTTCTAAATTAATTGCCTTATTAGAATGATAACGCTTGCATACAACTGATTGATGTCGTCATGGTCCTTTCTGATACTGGAGGCAACCTTATCATAATACACACATCACGATAGAGTGCCATGAGAGTCCTTGTCGTAAAGAGTTACTGCCATGATGTGCCAGATTTGTGACATGGGATTTTTGGAATTTAGGTGAGATGTAGGGTTATTAATTTTTATGGTAGACGTGAAAGGATTGTTTGGACGTTTGGATGAATCACTTTTTATTTTCCAAACTTGGGATGTTGGATGACATATTTTGGAGGGATGGTGGGTGGAACCAACACTTTTAGATGCCTTGTTTGATGGCCATTTTGAAGGAGGTGGACATTTATGATATGTGGGAGTCCTCTTGTCTTGTGGTTCCACATTGTGATTGACTTTTTCTTCTGACATATTTTCTTTGCTTGATCCACTTGTCTTTGGGATCCATTTTAATTTCATTTGTCCACTTGTCTTTTTGTTTAATTTAATTTCCTTTGATATTTGAATTTGATCTTTTGATTTGTATGACTTTTGTTTTTGTTGGTTCCAAAGGGAAGGTTTATTTATGATGGAATGGCGGTTTATGGTGTGGGTGGAGGGGGTGTTGGTAGCAACCTTATGACAAGAATTACTCATGGACTCCATTTTTATGTTTGTATCTCACAAGGTTTCCCCTAGTATCAGGTTGGTTCCACTGACATCATTAGATTTGTTGTCTGAGGAATAGCCAAGACCTTGATGTCTATAATTTTCCTAAAGCTGTATTGGTTCTTGAATGCCTTGCTCATGTATGTCTAGTACTTTTCCTTGATAATGCATGCTTTGATAGATTATGTTTGTGATGGGGTATTTGTTGTTTTGAAAGCAAGATGCTAACCCATCATGATGTATGTGGACACTATTACTTGGAATACTTTCATTTGTGAGGAAGCCTACTCTGACAAAGATAGATGACCCTAGTTGATAAAGTGTCTTAGCTTCATTGTTATGTTGGACATATTTCTGATTGATATCTTTGGTTTGCTCTTGTGACATGTCAGGTTCAGATGATTCTATTGGTGCTTCCAAGTTGATGTTGAATCCATCATTATGGTCAGTGCCATAGAGTGTAGTAAATTCAGCTATAACTTTGTTATTTACAAATATGTCCATAGTGGAAGACTCTTTTTCTGGAGGAAGATCATCTATGGATCCAATGGAGGCAAGTGTCTCATCTTGGAAAGTGTCAATAGTTGGGGCCTGAATAGGGTCATCAAGTGTTTGATCATAAATGGTGTAAAGGTCAAAGAGTGGATCATTTTGGATTTCTTGATCAATCATAGGGTCTTGGTAAAAGATGGGGTTGTCATGGATTATATAATTGGAAATAGAATTTTTTTTAAGGATAGGTGTGTTTTGGATGTCGTGATTGTCTTGAAGGACTTCTTGAATGGACTTTAAGATAGGGTCATGGGATGGACTACCTTGATCCTGACATGAAGGTGGCGTTATGATGTCATGCTTTGGACTTTCATTTTGACATGTATCCTCAAGTTTAGACAATGGGATGTGGCTTTGAGTAATGATAGAATTTTCATGACTAAATGTGGCTTGTGAGGGAGTGACTTGAACATGATTAATGGATGAAGGACTCAGATAGGATATGGAGACTTGGACTAGACTAGTATGTGAAGGACTAGGATATGACATGGAGATTTGGACTGGACTAGTGTGTGATGGCATATGATATGACATGGAGACTTGGATTGGACTAGCATGGGGACTTGGATTGGACTAGTGGATGACAACCTAGAATATGGTGTGGGGACTAGCATTGGATTAGTTGGTGATGACATAGGATATGACATGGAGATTTGGATTGGATTAGTTCATGATGTCATAGGATATGACATGGGGACTTGGACTGAATTGGTGTAAGCTTGACTAAAATGGGACATGGAGACTTGGACTAGATCGATATGGTATGATGTAGGGACTTGACATGAGTTGGTAGATGGTTGATAAGGCATGTAGACATAGACGGGATTGATAGGTGAAGGACTAGCATATGATGTGGAGACTTGGAATGGACTAGTGGACAGTCGGTTTCCCTTGTCAAAGTTAGGATAAGGGTGACTAATGCATGTTTGTTGTGGACTAATGTCATGGATGGTATTAAGTGGCTTTTGGTAGTGAGGGTAGAGAGACGAAGGACTAGGACTCATGGATTGTTGGTATGAAGGACATTGATTTTTCGGTTTGGAGGAATTATTTCTTAAAGTCAAAGGCTTGTTGGTATTGACCTCTACAGAGTAACTAGTATTCAACTTTACTAGCAAGCCTATCAATATTTTGTTGAAGGGAAGACAAGGTGGTGGGTGTCATGATGTTGTTAAATGCAGAGTGATAATGACGTTTGTCTAAGGGAAATGAGTACTGCAAGGTGATAAAATTGTCAAGAAAGGATGTCAAATGCCAAGGTGACAATAAAGACTAATATGAAAATGTTGACTAAGGAAAATGACCAATGCCAAGTCTAGATGCCAAATGAGGACTATGATGAAAGTTATGACAATATTTTTGAATTTTTTTAAGGATAAATTATGGAAGGTGATGACTAAAATGATTTGAATGTCTAAAGAATGGAAATGAAAAGGTCTAAATGACTTGGAAGAAAGTTCCCTAACCACCCTATGCTTCTAGAAAAAGATGTTTATGGATAGTTTGGACAAGTTTGATTTTGATTTCTGGTTTGTGACAGTCTTGTTTTTGCTAGGAAAATGCATCATTAAAGGTAGAAAATGCATCGCGGTTTCAACAAATGTGGCTCTAAATTCAAATGTGACACAAAAAAGTGAATGTGTTTTAGCAGTTCTGGTGCAGGATGCAAAGAGTCTGAGTTGTTTGCAATTTTGGTCAAAATTCTAAGTTGTTTGATGTTGACTATTTGTTTCCAAATTTGAAAGTGATGTTTTTTTTTTTTTAATGTCTAGAAACACTTGGAAAGCACAATAGTTTTTCCTTTGAAACAAGCACAATAAAGACAAGCACAATCCTAGGTTAGGCTAGGACAATATCCACTAGATTCCACGTGGGTTTCCCCAACCGCATATCAGTAGCATGTGAATTTAGAAGCTTGGTTGAATGGGCTCCCCCTTATAGTGCACTCTCTTCTCAGGCCAACCAAGCTTCCAACCCCCATGAAACTCCCATGGATGATTGATCACCTCTACTATAGACTGCGAAGATGTGGATGCCTTCACACCAACCGGTGTTGTGCTAGCAAATAGAAGTTTTTTGGCTACTAAACAATGATGTTTAATTCGGGACCCCCATTCAAGTGGCCATACATGGGGCAAGAGATTAATCACCGATTAGGTGGCACTCCATCCTGAAGAGGTTAAGCTCAACAAGATTTATGGGAGTACTACTTTGTTTGTATGACACATCCACTCTCATAATTTTAGGTTTTCCCTTAAGATTCACATTTATATACCAGTTGGGGGTAGCTTGGCTTTAGCTCCATTGCCGGTTTAAGTTGCATTGGGGTGATGAAATCCCCAGGCAGACCCAATTTCTAGAGGCAATAATCATTTCTCTTACACCCAGGATCGTATGACTGTGCAAGGGGAGAGGATACTTTAGTTATTGTATCAAGGTTACACAGGGACAAAGTGGGTCTGGCTTTTTGATCACCTAGTTTGCACAGGGTGAGAGCATATTCGCCTACCACTTTCAAACACAATCAGACAAAATTGAAAACAAGTTCATTTTAGTGCACCAAATGAAATATTTTCTAATCTAAAAAAAATCACAAGCACAATGTTTAGAAGTGATAGTCTTGGACACTCAAACCTGCAAAATCACAAGTTAGAAGTTTGATCAAGTTGTCTTGGACCCACGAAATGTAAATGCCACACACTACCAACAAAGATTAGTAACCAAAAATCTCTAATCTAAAACATGCAACCTATTAAAGTCCTAAACTAAATTAAAAATTAAAAATCTAAACTAAATTAAAAAGTTAAAAATCTAAATTAAATTAGAAATTAGAAATCTAAACTAAATTAAAAGTTTAAAAAAATCTAAATTAAAAATCTAAACTAAAATCTAAAAAAAACTAATTTAAAATGTAATCTAAAATCTAAAATCTAATAAAAATATAATCTAAAATCTAACTAAAAGCTAATTTAAAGATCTAAAAATCTAATTTAAAAATCTAAAAAAAAATCTAACTAAAAGATAATTTAAAAATCTAAAATTCTAATTAAAAAAGTCTAAAAAATCTAATTTGAAAATCTAAAAAATCTAACTAAAAAGCTAATTTAAAGATCTAAAATCTAATTTAAAAAAAATCTAAAAAAAAAATCTAATCTAAAATCTAACTAAAAGCTAATTTAAAGATCTAAAAATCTAACTAAAAATCTAATTTAAGAATCTAACTAAAAGCTAATTTAAAATCTAAAAATCTAATTAAAAAATCTAAAATCTAATTTAAAAATCTAAAAGTAACTAAAGCTAATCTAAAAATCTAAAATCTAAATTAAAAGAAATCTAAAGATCTAAAAAATCTAATTAAAAGACTAATTAAAAAAAAATCTAAAAAAATCTAATTTAAAGCTAATTAAAAAAATATAAAACCCTAATTTAAAAACTAAAAAAACAATCTAAAAATCTAAATTAACTAAAAAATCTAAGATCTAAAAAACTAAATTTAAAATAACTTAGAAAAATTAAAAAATCTTAAATCTAAATTTACATCTAACTCTAAATTAATCTAAATTAATAAAACTAAAGTTAATGAGAACTAAATTAATCTAAATTAATAAAATTAAAGTTAAGCCGAAGGTTTGGAAGTTGAGGGAAGACACAAAATTTCCAGCAAAGCGTTCTTTACTTGTACCTGCAAAAACAAAAAAAAGAGACCAAAAACCATACAGAAATCTGCAAGAAAAATGTCAGGTTCACCAATGTATGAATGGGTTATTTTTAGGTAGGTTAGCATATTAAAACACAAAACAAAAACCCAAAGAAGCTATCAAGTACAATGAAAGCTAAAAACAAATGAAATGATTATACCTATTGCTCTTTGCTTCTATGATTCACCTTCATAGGACCTTCTAACTTGTTGATTGCTGCCCTCAGATCGAGTGTGTGAGCAATATTTGACTATGCCAATGTCCTAAACAAGCTTTGAAGGATTTGAATAAAGACTATGCCTATGATAAGAAATGACAAGACTATGCCTAAGACTCAAAGATTATGCCAGAATGAAATATCAAGAAACTATAAGCCTATGAAGTGTAAGTCTAAAATGTGAGCAAAATTGGCATTATATAGAAAATGTAATTTTGGACAGACGAATGAGATTAAAAGTTGACAAAGTCTAAAATAAGTGGACGATATTTCATGTGACAATCCCTAATTAGGGTTAGGGAAAAATTATTAAATGATTGGTCAAGATGTCATTTGAGAAAATCAAATCGGCAGTCGAGAATAAATGTGACAATTAGCCAAAAAGATAAAGATTTTCAAAAATCAAGAAGATAAAAACTGCTTGATTTGTAAGATTCAAAAAATCAATAAGATAAAGGTTGAACTGAAAAGTAGATTTGGAAAATCAAGAATTTGCTCAATTACTTGATTTTTGGAAGAAGATTACCATTTTGAATTAAATTAATTCAAAATATGGATTTTGTGTGACAATAAATAATCGATTTTCAGATTATTTACTAAAATGAAGTGGCAGTTAATGAAAAGAGATCATTTTAAATAATTAATTTATTTAAAATGAGAGAAATGTTAAATAAGGAAATTAAATATTTAAAGATAATTATTTAATTTAGAGGATTATGACTGATAATTAAATAAATTAATAAATTCATTTAATTATGAGAATTAGTGACATTAAATAAATAAATAAAATTCATTTATTTAATAAGCAAGAAGACATAAGGAATCAAATAAATTAAGAAATTTATTTAATTGTAAGAAGATAATAGACAATTAGTGATGTATTGAATAAATAAATAAAATTTATTTATTTAATAATCATGAAGAATAAACAAATATGAATTAATTAAACAATTATAAATTATTTAATTAATAGTTGAATGTGGACCAAGGACATAATTAAATGTCATAATTATGCTAGGACAAAAGTGGTAAAATAGAGCTTGCAGGCCTAGGTCATTTTTAAGTGTCTACACTAACTTTCTAGCATTTAACTCCCCATAGTACTTAGGTAATTGAAATTTTACATCTAGTTTAATAACATGCTTAAATTTTCTCTTGAAAGGATTAACAATAGTAGAAGGATGAGAAGCAAAAGATGGAGAAGGAGAAGATGGAGGAGATGGAGTTTCTATAGTTTTCCCCTCTTTATCCTTCTGATCTTCCTCCTTTCCTTGCTTCGAAGAATCTCCTTTTTCACCCTTCTCCTTGTCTGCATAAATTTCTTCCACCATAGCCTTCATGTCAAGAAAGGCTTGTTGAAAATCCTTTTCATCAAGGTCCGAACTCTATCCACCTCCTATTTCCTCCATCTATGATGGTGGATTAGCTCTTCGTATTTTGATCTCGAGATTATATTCTTCAAGCTTGCCTTCACCTTGTTGAATCCTGGACCACATTAGCATTCATTTCTACAATACTAGTCACACAAAGCTCTAATACAAAACTTGATCTAATTTAGGATCTACGATAATTACTTACAAAATGCTTAACTTACAATGATTAGTTCAAAGCTTATCAAAATGAATTAATATCACATAAATGCTTAAATGAACGTAGCGTGATAAAGATGATGAACTGAATGAAAGAGAGAAAAGAGATAGAAGACAAAACACAATTAATAATGGAGTTCGCCAAATGGCTATGTCTCCAAGCCCCTCTCCAACAAAGTGACCAATCCGATTATGCTCCAAAAATTAGGATTACGATTGCATTACAAGACCATTCCCCTTCAGCACAATGGCATAACATTCCTCCATTGCACAAAATGGCTCCAAAGTCTTCCGAACGTACTCTCCTTCACATCACTTGGAATTGCTTTTCCAAAAGTTCCATACCACTTTTTATACATAAAATTGCCATATAGGATTAAACCACCATAATTACAAAATAACCCCCCTTAACAAAAAAACCTCTTAAAATATTATTTTTGGCCCTCTGGTATTTTGGTTTTTTGGCCTTTAGTCACTTGGTGGGCTTATTTTTTAACAACTTAAGGTTATTTGTGTACCTCTGAAAAGTTTATGGTGGATTAGATTAGAAGCAATAAATCCAAAAATCCAAAGAAGTAATAGAGCACAAAGGAGAAAACATGAAAATAAAACGAAACACAGTTCCCCCAAATCTTCAATCTCCATGGCTGATCTCCATTACACCTTCTAGCTTGCTACAAATAATGATTTTCCCTTAGATTTATGTGAGTAACCTAAGACTATACCATGTCCTACACAAGTGTTGAAGGATTTTACTATGAAAATGACTCTAAAATATGCAAAGTATGAGAGGAAATGACAACATAATGAGAGACAGAAAATTCACATGAAATGTTTGAGAGAGAGAAAATGAATTCAAAATTTCTATTTTATAAGAAAAGGAAATTTCAAATGGACGGATGAGATCAAAAGGCAGACGGACGAACCAGATTGAAAGTTGAGACAAGATGGCTAAACAAAGGCAAGGGAATCAAATTAATAAAAGTTATTTAACCTATGCATGCAAAAAGGCATCTTTTTGAATTAAAAAAGGAGAATCAAATGATAGTAGGCAATAAATGCCCATCTTCAGCAAAAATAAGGAAATTTGACCATTTTAAATAAGTAATCATTTATTTATTTATTTAAAATGGGGAAGATGACATGTGGCCATAATTAAATAAATTAAGGAATTTATTTAATTAAAAGAAGAATATGAAAACTATTGATGTATTCAAATAAATAAACAAGATTTATTTATTTAAACAATCTAGAAGAATTAGTGGTGACAAATAATTAAACAAATTAAGAAGTTTATTTAATTATAGGGAGACATTGGATAATTAGCGATGCATTTAAATATATAAATAAAATTTATTTATTTAAATAAGCAGGAAGAGTAAAGAGACCTGAATTAATTAAATAATTAAAAATTATTTAATTAATAGATGAAAAGTGGACCGAATAACATAATTAAATATTTTAATTATGCTAGGATGAAAGTGGCGAGAAATAGAGCTTGCAGGCCTAGGTCAATTTTTAGTGTCTTCATTTTGCCCCTCTTTGTCATAATGCATCTTGTCGCATTGTGATAAATAAAAATAAGTCAAAGTCATGCCCCAATGAAGGTACGACGTATCGATGCCCCCTCAGGAAATTTTTCAAATTTTGTCCCAATGACAGAAAAATTTGGAAAGTGTCCCGACAAGTTAATTTAAAGACCACAAAAGTAATGGCGAGACAATTCAGAGTTTGGATGTGTTTAAGGTACCCAAAAGAGCAATCAAAGGTGATGAAAGGAGCCCCCACTAATAACAATTGTGAAAAACCCCACTTTTACCCTATAAATTGTTGAAATTGGAGGTAAAACTCATTTCATTTTCAAATTTTCTATAGTAATTTCAGAGAGCCCAGAGCAAGGATAGCAACAAAAAAGATGGTGATCCCAATCACAGAGCACCATGGATACATTGTTAGGACCTACAGGCGACCAGAGGACGCAGAGCTGGCAGTATGTACCCTTAGCCTACTTCGTTAATTTATCATTTTTCTCACTTTTTAGGGTTTCTAGGACTAGGAACACATGTGCCGCAATGCATTTGCATTCACATAAGCCACAATCGATTTCGTGTTTGATGCATTCAATGTGTCGCAATGCAAACACAAAAGGCCATTAAGAAATGGTCAAAATTCACACTGCATTTGCATGAAGTTTTGATGTAATTGCCATTTTAAGCTGCATTTGATGGTTGGAAAGCCACATTTGAAACATTGAGATGCATTTGATGGTATGAGCAATGCATTTGAATCAGATGATGCATGTGTGCAAAATCATGACATAAGTATAATTGTGAGATGCAATCACGAAGCAGAATGATACAATCATTGTATAGCAATGCAAACATTGCATAGAATGACATATTCGGCTAATTATGATGCAATTGAAGCCATTGTGATGCATTTGTTTTTGTCCTTGATAGATGTTAATTAAGTGTTGTTTCAACTTTTAATTTTCATTAAATTAGATTAGGTGATAATGGTAAGCTTCAAAAAGATGTTGACGCGTGTGTTGGTATGTGTAGAGACAGTTAGCGCCTATTTACACATGAGAGAGAAGACCATCAACCTATGCATTTAGAGACAACTTGAAAGATAGAGAGCGATGGTGTTTGATGCGACTGGGTCTCTACTATGTCACCTATATGCCTATTATATGGGAAAATAGGGGACTCCTTATAGTGCTATGTGAGAGGTGGCATTCAGAGATCTACTCTTTCCACCTGTCAATCAAGGAGGCTACAATTACCATTGAGGATGTTTATCGGATTCTATGCCTACCGATCTAGGGGAGAGGATTGTTTATGACCTACAACATAGACATCAGATGTTTATTACCTACTATCATGATCAAGGTGTTAGATTAGGTATTAAGGGATATGAGATCTTGTGGGAGTTTATGGTAGAGCACTATAGACAATTTGATGCTTTATTGGCAACATTGATTGTCGGTGTGGTTACTCCAAATCACCGGGGGCACAGGTTTCCGATTGGCTAGGGGGATGTACTTGTGGGCATGAGGCGAGACCGAATGGTTTATGCTTGGGGACCTTGTTTATTAGGTATGCTATATCATCAACTGCATGAGGTTGCATACAGGAGGGCATAGAGCATTTCTTGTCAGATGACCCTTCTTATGATCGAGACCATGCTTGCATTTATCTGGAGACTATACAAGGATTACGGGTAGTGGGAGGGTGAGGTAGATCATCTTAGTTTCTACTGATAGTATCGATATCTGATTGGTCAGATAGTGTAGATGCAGTTGATTGTGGAGATGTACTTGCCACAGTGTGTTCTCAAATAGTTTGGTGAGCAACAGGGTATTCCGCTCGAGATAGTTGAGTATGCGAGGTCGTCTCGGAAGTCAACATGGGGACCACCCATATCTGTAGCCTTTGCTACTCAACAAATAGATGGACTGGTGACACAATAGTGGGGATGGAGAGGAGGCATTGTAGATCGGGGGACCACTACAGATTTTGATTTATGGTGGCAGACACATAGGCCTATTCCCCTCACAGATGCAGATGGACCCGCGCTAGTGGATCGAAGATCTATTATTCCACATGTGTTGTGAGCTAGGCAGAGCTAGTGACAAAGGGAGAGGTAGAGGCTGAGGGAGAGATGGGGATAGGGCTAGAGGAAGGGGTGGGGGGAGAGATGGGGATGATGGTGATGACAAGGGAGCCAGTGGGAGATGAAGGAGAGGAGAGGATGTAGGGAGACACCAGAGGCGGGTGAGGTAGCAAGTGGTCAAAGCACCATTGGACCCTATCCCAGAGGTAGCCAAGGAGGAGGCAGAGAGGGGAGGGGAGCATGCAGAGGTGGAGATTGGAGGAGAGGGAGGCAGAGTATGCAAAGCTGGAGATTGGAGGAGAGGAGAGGGTGATGGAGGAGAGGGAGGCAGAGCATGCATAGGTGGAGATTGGAGGAGAGGAGAGAGTGATGGAGGAGAGAGAGGTGGAGCATGTAGAGGTGGAGATTGGAAGAGAGGAGAGGGTGATGGAGGAGAGGGAGGAAGAGCATGCAGAGGTGGAGATTGGAGGAGAGGGAGGCAGAGCATGCAGATGTGGAGATTGGGGGAGAGGAGGACATAGGGGATGATGGCAATGATGAGGATGAGACCGTTGATGAGGTAGAGCATCTACTACGATGGAGTATGGTGGAAGGCACTGATGGGATACTGACTGGGCCAGTACTACTAGCAGATGCCACTATAGACCAGCAGGTTGCTGACCTTTAGAGGAGACTTGACGAGAGCACTACACAAGTTAGGGATTTATAGGTTGAGCTTGAGCTAGCGAGGGTCGAGTGGGATCAGGCTAAGATCTGGAGGTAGGAGGCAACATAGTGGTGTGTAGATTTTGTAGCACTATGTGCAGGACCTTTAGGGGATATGGCCTATGAGTTTGCTAGGGTGAGTGCTTAGTATGGCCAGTACAAGACCCTCTATGAGCAGGCAGTGCCTCGTGAGCGATGAGATCATACACTGTCACGCTCACAGATGAGGATAGGCAGTGGCCATAGGTTAGGGAGTGGGAGTAGTAGCAGGAGCCACACCAGTGCGGGAGGGTCTACCTCCTCAGGGCACACCTCAAGTCACATGTCTCACCACTCACATAGGCATGCCTCGAGTCATCACTCAAGCCACAGTCATGTTACCCAGTGATAGATACCCCAGCTGCTCAGGTTACATATACAACATAGATAAGCCAAACAGAGGTCACAGTGATAGATGCCTTAGCCATTCAGGGACAACTGATAGTGACCATGATGGCCTCAGTTCCCTCGATAGAGTACCAATCCCCCAGATCTTCTCCTTGAGGAGATGAGGAGAGTGTCTCCTGAGATATTGAATTATCATGCATTATGACATTATTGACTATTGAGCCTGAGAGCTCCATTTTTGGGATATCTATTTGACTCTATCCCATGACACTGATATTTTTGAGATTATATATATGTGATGTAGTTTTGACGTGGCCTATCTGTTTTATGTTATGTGACAATGTGCTTTGTGATGACGATGATTTAGATGTCATGTTGTGATTATGCAGCTATAGTATCTATGTGATATTTTCTTGATGCATTTCTTAGTTCCTATGATGATGTTATATATATGCCTATGCCATGGATGCATTTATGATGGACATTCTATGTTCTTGTTATGATTAAATATTATGATTCCATGGATGATACGGATGATAATTTTTATTTTTTTATTTTTTTTCACCTACTGCCTATGATTATGGATGCACTAATGGATGACAATATTGTAGATGTATTACATGACATGTGATTTGCATGATGATATGCCATGATATGCTATAAAAATCTATGTATGTAATTGGGTTGTTTTATGATTTGGATTTAATCTAATGTGAACGTCTAATGTAATACAATGTCCATATGATTATGTATGCAAATGTATTTTTATGTGCCACAGGATATTATCGAGAGATAGAAGAAGAACGAGGTGACAAGAAAGAAGGAGATGGATGTTAGCAAGACAAAAAATCCTTCAACAAATTTCCATAAGATGTATCAATCGTTGCTCTTAATCATCATTGGGCGAATTATTGTGATGGCCAACAAACACCATGATATGACATAAATCAAGGTGTGCAAGGTCGTACCATCACTTGACATAAATAGTCATAGACAAGGATGATCATGACTCATACTAAGAGAGGGATTTCCCTAGTCTTTTTGTCATAATCAACCACAAACAGTAAAGATAGGCAAGACAAATCATGAAACATCATTGATCCTCTAGATCCTGTTGTCAGGACATCCTCAAGGAACTAGCGTCATGATTTCCAAAAGACAAAACAAACATCATAAAATTAAATGCCAAGTGCTTGCCAAGTGTCTAAATGTCAAAATGTCAAGTTTGTCAAGTGTGGCAGAATGTCAGGGTTAAAGATATGAAGATGCCAGATTGGTGTCAAGTTTAGGAAGGACACATCCTAAATGATGTCGATATGTTAGATTCAGAAAGGACACATTCTGAATGACATTGATGCTAGAGGGATACCAAATTTGGGAAGGACACATCCCAAACAAGGTCAATGTCAAGGTGCTGAATTGATGTCAAGTTTGGGAAGGACACATCCCAAACGATGTCGATGTCAAGATTGTCGAATTTAGGAAGGACACATCTTGAATGATGTCGATATCAAGAGGAATGTATCTCAAATGTCATGAGAATCCTCAAAATGCTAGATGACTGTGACAATTCCTAAGAAGGACACATCCTAGGGCATGATTAAATGATGTGCTACCCTTCAGAAGGACACATCTATAGAGTAAGTAAGATTTGACTAGTTTGACTGAGTTTGACCAATTTTGATATGCCAAAATGATTGTCATGCTTGATTGACAGATTGTAGAAGCTCGCTTGGGTAGATTCTTTGTTTGAATTTTAACAAAGACCATGATAAGTTTAAATATTGTTTCATGTGTGCAAGAAAATTGTGCAATGAACCCTAATGGATTGACCTAGTGTGGCCTTAGGGGCTCATCGACAGATGGCCTTGCCTACATCATACACTCAGAGACCTCGTAATTCGACACAACCAATGACCTTGTCTTGTTGACCAAGGATTGAGTCATGATTTATTTTGAAAAACCTAATGGGACTGACGTAATGTCTCGAGGGCTCAAAGATGAGCCTTGCCTACGTAGCAAATGCCTAGAGATGACGTAGTTCGACAATGACAAAGACTAATCAAGACTTGAACTAACATGACTGTGGTGACTAACATGATTCTATATTTTGAAAATTTTGTGGTTTCTTAAGGATGTTTTTCAATTTTTAGGTCTCTTTTCAAGACTTTTTTTATTTTTAGATATTTTTTAGGACATTTTTTTTATTTTTAGGTCTTTTTTTAGGACATTTTTTTAATTTTAGGTCTTTTAGGACTTTTTTGATTTTTAAGTCTTTTTTTAAGACATTTTTTATTTTTAAGTATTTTTTTCAAGACATTTTTAATTTTTAGGTCTTTTTAGGACATTTTTTAATTTTTAGGTCTTTTTTAGGACATTTTTTGATTTTTAGGTCTTTTTTCAAGACATTTTTTTTCATTTTTAGGTCTTTTTTTAAGACATTTTTTATTTTTAGAATCACGTGTGGTACCCACTACAGTCTCATGATAACAGTTTGTCCCTAGTCAAGTTGAGAATGAGCCAAGCAAAGTGGAATGTACAGAAAAGGCATGACTAGCATGGACAATGGACAGTATGCAAGACTTAATTTCAACCATTGTTAGCCATGGACGAAAATGTCATGATGTTAGGGGGGAAGTGTTATGATGAATGTCAGAAGAGTATGTTCATTAGGGACAAAGGTAGATAGAGTGACAATAGATGGCACAACAATGACTGACTACTCATGATGCTTGTTTGCTAGGTTTTCACCATGGTACTTATCCAAAGCACTTGTTTACCAGGTTTTCACTATTGGAAAAGTTATTTCTCTTTATTTTTGTCATCATTTTTTTTTCTAGTGTCACCAGGATGCTTGTTTGCCAGGTTTTCATCAAGGTGATGATTTTTTGTATTTTTCAATTTTTTTGTATTTTTTTAATTGGTTTTCGGGTAGGCTTTATGATGCTATGTATAGAATTTTCACAAATGTAAACTGTTGATTGGTTGTGTCAACTATTCACCTTCGGGAGTAGCTAACTGATATGCTCTGAAACTAAATGATGCTATGATGATGTAAGGGCCTAGCCAATTGGACTCAAATTTTCCTGGCTTCTCCCTATCTGACTGATTCTTGGGATTGTGCATGAGAACTAGGTTGCCAATGTCAAACTTCCTAGTCATCACCTTCTTGTTATAACTTCTACAAAGATTATTTTGGTATGCTTGTAAATGATTCAATGCATTGTGTCTTCGTTCATCTAGCGTTTCTAACTCATGTAGTCGTGACTATCTATATTCTTCATCAATGATGAGGTCTTTCATGGAGACTCGCAAAGATGGAATTTAAACCTCTATAGGCAAGATGGCTTCAACTCTAAAGATAAGGATGAAAGGAGTGGTCCCAGTGGGGGTACAGATGCTTGTACGGTATGCCCACAAAGCCGAGTTGATTTGGATGTGCCAGTCACGGTCAGCGTCATTGACAGCCTTTTTAAGAAGTTTGATAATGGTTTTATTAGATGCCCCAGCTTGACCATTTCCCTATGGGTAATATGGCATGGAAAAGTGGTGGCTAATATGGAAACATTGACATAATTCATGGACCTCATGGTTTTTGAGGGACAACCATTATTTGTGATGATGGATTGTGGAATGTCGTACTGACAAATGATATAACTAAGGATGAATTTTGGAGATTTGTTTTCCGGTAATGTAAGTGAGTGGAATGGCCTTGATCCACTTAGTAAAATACTCAATGGCAGTAATAATGAATTTGTGTCCATTGGAGGATGTAGGGTGAACCTTGCCCACGAGATCAAGTCCCCATTGTGTGAAAGGCCAAGGAGAAGTGATTGGCCTCAACTCTTGTGCTAGAGCGTGAATCAAATCACTGTGAATCTGACATTGGCAACATGTTCTTACAAATTCTAGTGCATCCTTTTCTAGTGTCAGCCAATAGTACACAAGTCTCGTAATCATTTTAGCTAAGGTATGGCCACTCGAATGGGACCCGCATATACCCTCATGTACTTCTTGTAAGGTCACTTTTGCTTCATTAGTGTCGAGACAACAGAGAAGGGTATTTTCAAAGCTACAGCAGTAAAGGGTGTCATTGATGATGGTATAAAGTGCAGCTTTGTGGATAAAGGACTTTCTTTAGTTATTGGAAAGGTTTTGAGGAAGGATCTTTGAATGAAGGTAGTCAAAAATGTATTTATACTAGGGGGAACTAGAACCAACAAGCTCACAGACCATTTATGATTCGGGGACATCATAAGTAGGAACTAATAACTGCTCAACCAAAAACTCAAATTGTGGGACATTGCTGGGAATATCAAGCAAAGATCCAATTGTTGCCATAGTTTCAACAACCTTGTTATGTGTTCTTGGAATCAATTCAAAGGATAGCCTATGAAAATATGTCAGAAAACTATCAACCATCTATTTATAAGGCATTAGCCTCTCATCTTTAGTTTCATACTCATTATTGACCTTGTTTATAATTAACTGAGAATCGTCGAGGACCTACAAACTCCTAATTTTTCACTTGATAGCCATTTGGAGTCCTATAATTAGTGCTTCATACTCTGCCATGTTATTAGTGCACATAAATGCAATGCAGAATGACCTTGGGATGGAGTCTCCTTGTGGAGCAATGAATAATATTCTAGCTCCTGATCCATGATTAGTATGAGATCCATCAAAGTATAATTTCCAAGGTTGTTGGGATTCCACATGAAATACAGACTCATCTGGAAAATCTATTGTAAGAGGATGATTATCTGGTATTGGTGCATTTGTGAGTTGCTCTACTATTACCTATCCTTTGATGGCTTTTCTCTCAGCATATTGAATATCATATTCACTAAGGATCGTTACCCATTTTGCTAAATGTCCTATCAATGCTGCTCGACTCAAGAGATACTTCAAGGGATCGATCTTGGCTACCAAGTATGTCTTATGGTTTAACATGTAATGCCTTAATTTTTGTGCTGCGAATACAACTTCCAAAAAAGCACATTCAATGGGTGTGTAATTTAGCTCATACCCCACTAGTGTTCTACTGATATAATATATGGCTCTTTCTTTTTATTCATAGTCATTTTATGCTAGTAATGCCCCCAGTGCTGAAGTAGTTGTAGAGATGTACAAAATTAATGGTTTTCCTTGGATAGGAGGCATGAAAACTGGGGGTGACACTAAGTACTGTTTGATCTTGTTAAATGCCTCCTAGAATTTATCTATCCACACAAAGGGGATCCCTTTACATAGGAGATACTGGAATGGTTGGCACCTATCTACGAGTTGAGCAATGAGCCGTCTAATAAATTGAAGCCTGCCTTGTAGCATTCTTAGGTCACTGATTCCCTTAGGAGGAGGCATATCCAATATAGCTCTGAGTTTAGCGGGATCAACTTCAATGTCTCTATGGGAGACAATGTATCCCAATAACTTTCCTGATGTTACACCAAAAATACACTTTTTCAAGTTCAACTGGACCTTATATTCTTCTAGCCTCCTGAAAAATTTGTCTAATACTGAAAGCTGGTCTTTTCTTGTCAATGACTTTTCTAGAAGATCATCCACATAGTCCTCCATTAATATGTGTATCATGTCGTGGAATATTGTTGTCCTTGCCCTTTGATATGTAGCGCCTGCATTTTTAAGACCAAAGGGCATTACAGTCCAACAATATGTACCCCAAGGGCATGTAAAATTAGTTTTTTGTTGGTCTTCAAGGGCAATACAGATCTGATTATAACCAGAGAAACCATCCATAAGGGACAACATCTCATAACCAACTATAAGGTCCACAATGATGTCAATGTTCGACAAAGGAAAATCATCTTTAGGGCATGCTTTATTGAGGTCTCTTAAGTCTGTGCATACGCGAATCTATCCAGTATACTTGGTGATAGGGATGATGTTGGATATCCATTATGTATAGTCAATTGACCTTATAAAACCTAGATCCAACAATTTTTTGAGTTCAGCGTTAACTAGCAATGCAACTTGCGTGTGCATTTTCCTCAACTTTTGTTTTATTGGTTTGGCATCTGGAAATAATGGCAAGTGATATAATACTAACTCAGGATCTAATCCTAGCATGTCAGCATAAGACCATGTGAAGTTTATCTTGTGTTCCGAGAAGAACTTTTGAAATTTTGGTTGTTCAGTCTTTGTCAATGATGCCACAAAGAGAACCATTTTAGGGTCCTCCATAGTAGCTATATTAACTACTATGGTATCCTTGAAAAGCATTGCTAATTTCTTCCTGTCTATGGGAAGAAATTCCAATCCTCCACCCTTGGGTGCCTCAAGGAGGTTTTCACCCTCAGATACATCCTTTATTTTTACTATTTTCTCATCAAAAGGTTCCTTTCAGTTTTCACCTAGAGACGTATCATTTTTTGTTTTATTTTTCTTTTTAATTTTGTGACTAGAGGATGGTGCAGTCTCCCAAAAATAAATAGCACAATCCAATTCAATGGTAAATCCAACTTTGTGATCCCCATTTGGAATGCCTTCACGTAGCCCTAGAAATTCTGCTAGAGACTCATCATTTTGAAAAGTGTCCATTATTGGTGGGCCTTGCTGGTTCTAGTCAATTAGGTCAGGGTAAAATAAGGATATTCCATCATCAACATTTGCAAATTGAGGAGATGATGTAGAGAGCATGTAAATGGACACTAAGACATTGAAAATGAAGTTGTCATCATTTGGCTCTATGTTAGATTCTATCCAGTATTCTCCTTCACCTATTTCATACTCACTAGTGAATGTAAGGGACAAAGGGAGTAGCATCTGGGGTAGGGTCAGTAATGGAAAGTGATAATTCAATTGATTTTGCATGATGGTCATCAATTTGGGGTGACTGGATAGGTGTGTCAAGGCTAGGATGAATGGGAATAGGATGTGATCTAGACTTGGCATCATTTGGTGTTGTATCAATCTTGAACATTTTCTAGAATTGTTCTTCAAATGTAGGCTCGCTAGGTTCAAGGAATAATTCGTCAAGGTAGCAATCACTTAAGGATCACTGAGAGTCAAATTCCCATTTGTGAGAGTCAATTTCAGAGGAGGTGTTCTGAGTTGTCTCAACACAATATGAAGCATACACTAACTCACATGGAAGTGCACTAGTACTTGGATTACCAAATTCTCATGGACCTAACCCTCACCCAAGATGTTTTGGTCTTTCTAAAACTGATAATGGCTCATGCCTTCCATTCTTATCCTTGTCAAGACACCTTTTTCCATCATAGCCTTTTTCTTTTATCATGTTGTATCCTTTTCCATATATTGCTACTAGCAAGGGAGTCAAATCTTGTGGTTCTTTATAAATCGAAGATAGTATATCATCTATGTCCTCTTGACTCATTTCGCCCCACTTAATGAAAACTGTATTTGGAGGAACCCTGAAGATTTATTTTGCCTATATTCTAAAGCAGGGTTTGCCATAGACCTGGGGAGACTTGGGCATCTTGGTTATGCAATAGGCCATATTTAGCTTGTATTCTCCACATCCTTGGTCCTAAATTTGGAAGCTCGGGTCAGCGCTTGGGGTGATAAATGAAGTGGTAGGTGTTATGGAAGTGGTCATGTTGGTTGAAGAAGCAAAAGTGGATGCGGTGGGTGAAGAGGTGGAAGACTTCAGGAGTGTTGGGGGGTCAATGAATTTGGAAGAAAAGGATGTCAAAGCTTCCCTACTGATAGGGACTTGACATTCCGATACACCATGTAAGTTGGTACAATATTGGAATGGATCAAGGTCTCCATATATAGTAATCTCAGTGCCCTCAAATGGAAACTTCAAACATTGGCGATATGTGGAAGGGACATCTTTTAGTGCATGGATCCAAGTTCGACTGAGTAAAATGTTGTATGGGAGGTCCAAATCTAGAACTTGACAAGTGGTGTCGACAATGACTGGCCCAATCCAAATTGGGAGTGTAATTATGCCTCAAGAGGAACGTTCTTCATCAATGTATGCCTTAATAACAATGATTCTTGTGGCGTCTACACAAGCATTAGAAAAGCCTAGTGCCTTGACCAATTTTAAGGAACATATATTCAATCCCGCTTCAGAATCTACTAAGACTCATCTAACCTTATGTTTATGAACAAGAACTTCGATATGAAGGGCATCATTATGTTTGGATTTGGATGATGAATAGTCTTGGTTAGAAAAGGTGATATGTTGGGGAGTCATGAGATATCCTACCATGGCTTCGAATTGGTTGACATCAATATCTTGGGGAATAGAGGATTCTTGCAATGTTTTATCTAGGATGGCCTTATGGGCAGGCGAGATGCATAACAACTCAAGAATAGAGATTTGTGCAGGTGTTTTTCCAAGCTGGTCAATAAGATTAAGGTTTCCTTTGGGTTGGGATTGCTTGTTTTGTGGACGTGATTGCAACTACGAAGTGGACGAGCCAGCTATTGTTACCTTTGGTTGTCTAGGGGGAGGAGGGTTGGCTATGGTGAACTTTCTGGCACAAGTGGTGACATTGCATTTAGGGGCCTTTCTGGCGGTGACTGTGTAGACATGTTCATTAGTTGTTCTAATGTGATGTATGATAGGTCCTCCAAAATAGTCATATCCAATATGGACATGGTTGGCTTGACTATTGTTATTGGTATTTGACATAGAAGGATTTCTAGAACCATGATCCTACAATGGTTTTTTGTGTATTGTGTGATCCACATTAGAAGCAAACTGTGGTCCACCAACTTCAATGATATGCTTTTCAATAAGGTCTTGTACCAAGTTTTTCAACTATTTATAGGAAGAGGTTTTGTGTCCTTTTATTTGATGATAGTCACAAAATGCGTTATCATCCCACCAAGATGGTTTAAACTATCCTGAGTCATATGGTTTTGGGTCCCAAGTTTGATGACACCATTCTGAAGGAATTTCCTAAGAACTTCTTCAATAGGCTCACCCAAGGGAGTGTATGTACGTCCTCTAGGGAATTGTTTGGGTTGTCTAGACTGCCTTTGAATTTGATTTTTTTGATTGCCTTGGTTATTATGATTTGTTTGGATAGCATTAATAGCATAGGTTTCCATCATCATTTGTGTGTTTTGTGGTTGTGTCCCTTTTAAGATAATCATAGGACCCATAATGTTGACAACCTTAGCATCGACTACACCATCATTGGTGACATGTTTGTTCTTAACCCAAAATTTATTTTTGTCAATAGGAGGGTTTGCATTTGTGTTTTTTGGACCATATTTTAGTCTTCCTTCAGCAATGAGGGCTTGCTCAACTTGGACACCCCATTCAAATAGGTCCGCAAAAGTTATGCAACAATAAACATGCAAGCCATTTTTTAGTGGGCCTAATAATGTTTGTACAAACATGTCAATTTTTTCCTTTTCAAGTATGTCTATATGATAGTGACTCACTAGGCCCCTGTATTTTTGAAAGAATGGTAAAAAGGTTTCACTTGAATCTTCTTGTGTGAGTTGGCACAAGTTGGTAATGGAGGTGTCTGTGTCAATGTTGTATGTGTAATTTTTCATGAATTTTTCAACAAGTTCTTTCCATGACTATATTCTGGGTTGCAATGTATAGAACCATTCTAGGGCTAGTCCTACGAGGCTTTTATGAAATAGTCACGTTAGATATGTGTGCTCGTGATAAATATCCACACAACTTGTTACAAAATCTTTGATATGGTCAAGTGAATTTGATTTACCCTTGTATTTGTTGAAGTTTAGAGCCACATAACCATGTGGAAATGGTGGCATGTACAAAGTTGTATGGAAAGGATATGGACATAAGTCATATGGAATTTGTGTCTTCTTGTTAGAGGTTTTCATATTTTCTATCTATTTTTGAAGGTCATCCACTTTTACTAGCAAGGCGTGTACAATGGGATCATTGGTTGCTTGAAAGTACAGTATGTTCTAATTAGGTGTTTGTTGATACTACCAGTTGTGAGTGGGAATTTGTTGTTGAGTATGAATCTGGGATGAGTAAGTGGGAATATGTGACCCAACCATGTTTGTTTACATTTGTGGTATTTGAAATCCCTGACTCATTTGATTGCCAAAGTTACACATTTGTTGTGTCATTTGAGTTCCTTGTCCTTGTTGAAAGAATTGTCCCTGCAACATGTTCGTGTTTGTTCCTTGGGAGTTTCCATGTGGTGCGTTGATATTTTGTCCTTATCCATGTGTGACATTCATATTTTGTCCTTGTCCATGTGTGATGCTTATATTTTGTCCTTATCCATGTGGGATGTTCATATTTTGTCCTTGTCCATGTGGGATGTTCATTTGTGACGATGTGTTAATGTTGTGTTGAGGGCCTTGAATAAAAATGTGTCGTGGGTTTCTTCCATAGGTATTAAATTAGGTTCCACTATAAGGATATGATGAAGATGCCCCCATTATCATTGATGAAGAGCTAAACATAGAATTTGAGGAGGTGGTTCCTATTGATGTGGACGTAAAGGTCACTCCCATATTTTGTGAAGATGATGTGGACATTGTAGGCATGGACTATGAAAAGGTAGCTCCTATTGTTTGTGAAGATGATGTGGCCATTGTAGGCATGGTCATAGTAGATGTTCCTCCAACAGATGTCATATTGGTTGAAGAGGAGGTGTTTTGATTTATGGTGCCACTAGATGTCCCATTAATGGTGGTAGTGACTACTTGTGTAGTAATGGCAATGTTATTGGTCGAGGTATTGTTCATGTCATGTTGGGGTGTGTTTTGTGTCATATTATTAGGAGGGACAGGCCATATGGTATTAATTTCAAAGCCTTTTGGTAATCTTGCACCTTGGTCGAAGAGCATAGTGAGATATCGTTCAGGATCATTCAAGACCAAATCTTCTACAAATGAAGTGACTTCAAGATTTTGGGCTGCTTCCTCTAAGTTTTTAGCATAGACTTGTCCATTTTGGTCTCTTTGTATGAATTGTTCAAAAAGTGGATTGTGAAAGGAAGTTGACATGCTCATGGAAGATTGTGCATTCAAATTGCCAAATGGGTCATCAAAGATCCAGTCATTGGAATTGGTGATGATGTTAGTGTGGTTGTCAAAGTCTTGTCCAAAGTTTTCCATTTGTTTTTTCTTTCATTGAAGTCTTATTTCCACCATCAAAATAAATTGCTCAAATGAAGATAATGACAACGCGAGTATTAGTCTATGTTTTTTGTCTTTTTGTGCAATAAAGGTTGATGAGGCAATGCAATAATAATGTTTTCCTAAGGAAATGTGTAATGCCGAAAAGCTAAAGTGATGATTATGACTACGATGATGATGATGACAAGGTGAAAAATAAGGACTAAGATGATTATGTTGACTAAAGAGGCAACTAATGCAAAGTCTAGGTTCAAAATAATGACTAGGATGAATAATATTTTTGTATTTTTGGCAATAAAGTATGCAAGGTATAAACTAGAATGCAATTTGGAGAAAAGGATACCTAAACACTCTAAGCTTAGTCTTTGTTTTCAATCTTAGTTACCAAAGGACTTGTTGAAAATGAAAAAGTGACAAGGTCAAGATGATTAGTGAGTTTTCCCAATTAGACTGCTAAGGTGGAAATCCTCACAAAAGGGACAATGATTGAAAACAAGAATGATGACTAAGTCCAAGATAACCTAGTTTTGAATGATTTTGCAAATTGTGATGAGGTTAACCTAATCAAAAGTATTCAAAGATGAAAACCTAGGGTCAAGCTAATATTGAAAATGATGATTATGAAGCCTAATGCATGAAATAAAAAATTTTAAAGTTTAATCCTAGGGTCAAAAATGCAAACTAATGGTTGAATGATAAAAAATTTGAGCAATGTCAAAGTTGGTTTATGATAGGATCCTCTTGGAAAAAGTGTTTGACAATAGGTTGATAGTGTTTAGACTCATATTTTATTTTGTATAAGGGTTTTATTTTTGTCAGGAAAATGCATCGTTTGAGACTTTGGATGCATCGTGCAGTATTTTGAATGTGTTTTAGTTTAAGCGAATGTGACTTTGAAATTGACAAATATGACTGAGTTTGGAAGATGCGGTTCTGTGAGATTCATATGCTTTGCGACACAATCATATGCCATGTTTATGGAATCATATGTAGTTTAACAGAGTGATTGTGTCTCAGATATTTTCAAATGTGTTTCAAGACAGTAGATGCATTTCAATAATTATGTCACAGGTTGTAAAAAAATGAGTTTTCTGAAGTATTGGGGAAAAAAACTTGATCTATCAAAGGTTGAATGTTTTTTTCCAAATTTGTAAATGTGGTGAATATTATTTGAAAATCTAGCAAGCACTTGACAAGCAAAAAAATTTAGTGTAAGCAAACACATGTAAGACAAGCACGATCCTAATAGTCCAAGGGTTTGTATACTTGGTATAACCCACCGATATACCCCGGATTGGTGCTAAACACCTCTCCTTCTCGATAGTGGATAGCTTAGAAGTTTGGTGGCACTGGCTCCCCTCCATGACGCTCACTTCTATGGGCACACCAACTTCAGATTCTTGGGTAGTCACTTCCCAAGAACTTCTATCTCTACTCAAGGGAGTTAGTAGTGAGTATCTTCGGGCATGATAATGTACCCTCCACTATCCCAAGCAATAGTTGATAATGGTTGGCTTCTAAAACAATAGGTGTCTAGTAAGGGTGTCCGTTCAAGTGGCCACACATGGGGTGAGAGATTAATCACCGATTAGGTGGCACTCCAACCTGAAGAGGTTTTGCTTAGCAAGGTTTATGGGAGTACTACTCCGTTTGTGTGACACATCCACACTCGTGGTGCTTGAACTTTCCTCAAGCACCCATTTTATATCCTAGTTGGAAGTGGCTTGGATTTAGCCTGTTACCGATTAGGTTGTCCCTTAAGGTGATTACTTTTTCCTTTAAGGCAGGCCCATTTCTAGAAATAATAATAGTTTCTCTTACACCCAAGATTGCCTGAAAGTGCAGGGGGAGAGGATACTTTGATTATTAAGTCTTTAAAGGTTACAAAAATAAAGTGGGTCTGGCTTTCTGATCACCAAGTTTTCACAAGGTGAGAGCATAGTCACCTACCACTTTCAAGTATAGTCAAACACTTACAAAGAAAAGTTTATTTTAGTGCACCAAAGGAAGTGTTCCTAAACTAAAAATCACAAATAGATGGTTTTAAATACTAGTCTTCAACAAACGTAGTTATGAAACATGTGTTAGTAGTTTGGATGATTGTCTTTGACTCATGAGCACTGCAAACCCACATGTTAGTAGTTTCAATAAATTTCTTTGACCCATGAGAATCCTAACGCCACATGCTGCAACTACACATTAGCCACTAGAAAATCATATTCTGAAGGATGCAAAGAAAAAAAATAGAAAAGATTGAAATAATAAAAATGCAGCAATCTGAAAAGAAAATTCGAATACAAAAAGTGAGCAGAAAAATGCGTTATGACAGAGCAAATGCATCACAAAATTTTCTATTAGAGTTTCCTAGCCGAATGCATTGTTCTATAGACAAATGTGGTAGAATAATTCAAATGCATTGGAATATCTATCAAATGCCTCACATCTCTGTCAGATGCATCTCTTGTGGTCACGAATGTGATCTGATGGTTCAAATGCATTGTTGGTTTTGTTGAGTGCATCGTGACACAGCGAATGCAATGTACTATGGTTCAAATGTGTCGTTTAGAAACCTGTGGTTGCAAAATAGAAATAGAAAGTCATGCGAAAATGAAAAAATGAAGTGAAAGACCTCGGGTTCACCAAATGTACCTTTGGAAATTTTATGGTGGATTAGATTAGAAGCAATAAATCCAAAAATCCAAAGAAGTAATAGAGTGCAAAGGAGAAAACATGAAAATAAAACAAAACACAGTTACCCCAAATCTTCAATCTCCATGGCTAATCTCCATTACACCTTCTAGCTTGCTGTGAATAACGATTTGCCCTCAAATTTATGTGAGCAACCTAAGACTATGCCATGTCCTACACAAGTGTTGAATGATTTTACTATGAAAATGACTCTAAAATATTCAAAGTATGAGAGGAAATGATAGCAGAATGAGAGATAGAAAATTCACATAAATGCTTGAGAGAGAAAATGAATTCAAAATTGCCATTTTATAAGAAAAGGCAATTTCGAATGGACATATGAGATTGAAAGGCATACAGACGGACCGGATTGAAAGTTGAGACAAGATTGCTAGAAAAAGGCAAGGGAATCAAATTAATAAAATTCATTTGACTTTTGCATGTAAAATACATCTTTTTGAATTAAAAATCATTTTAATTAAAAAATGGAGAATCAAATGACAGTAGGCAATAAATGTCCATCTTCAGCCAAAATAAGGAGATTTGACCATTTTAAATAAGTAATCATTTATTTATTTATTTAAAATGGGGAAGATGACATGTGGCCATAATTAAATAAATTAAAGAATTTATTTAATTAAAAGAAGAATATGCAAATTATTGGCGTATTCAAATAAATAAACAAGATTTATTTATTTAAACAATCTAGAAGAATTAGTGGTGACAAATAATTAAATAAATTAAGAGGTTTATTTAATTATAGGTAGACATTAGATAATTAGCGACACATTTAAATAAATAAATAAAATTTATTTATTTAAATAATTAGGAAGAATAAAGAGACCTGAATTAATTAAATAATTAAAAAAAATTAATTAATAGATGAAAAGTGGATTGAATAATATAATTAAATATTTTAATTATGCTAGGATGAAAGTGGCGAGAAATAGAGCTTGCAAGCCTAGGTCAATTTTCAGTGTCTACAATTTGTTTAAAGATTTGGACTCAATAATTCAATAAAACTAACCCACCCTACTTATATGCTTAACACGCCAAACAAAATAGCGGTGGCTATATATTTTAGTGGTGAAGAGGTTATGGGTTCAAGCCCCCACTATTTTTATTTTGTTAACTAAATTTTCAATTAGAAATGACAAAAGCAAACGGTGCCCATTATGGGTAAAGCCAAGTGCACGGGCATAACGATAAGGGCGATGGGCGTTATGGCAAAGGTTAGGGGGTCGAACCCCCTAACCAATTTTTGTTAAACAAACCAACACTGATGAATGAAGGAGAAGGGTAGGAGTGCCACATGGCATGCAATGATTGGGCCACAAGGCATGCCCTAATTGGGTTACCATGATGATGTCATCCCCACACTATCATAGACCTACCATGTCACCTACTGATTGTGTCATTGATTGAGCATATGAGTGCCATGTGTCAAGCTCTAACTGGTCCAACTTAATGTCTGTACCATATGGTCTACATGTGAGCATGTTGATGTCATGTTGACATGATCATTCATATGACCTAGTCAACCCTGATAACCACCAACTTTGACTTGCAATATCTTCAACATATGGACTCAAATTTTGGAAAAATGAGCAACCTTGGGCTCATATTGGGGAGCTCTTCAATTTGACACTGATTTTGACCGATTCTAAGTTGATCAATTTTTTTGCCTTTTTGTCAAGCCTTAGGTACCTGTTTGACCAAACTTTGACTGGTCATAACTTGAGCATATGAGCTCCTTTTGACCCTATTCAAGTTGCATTAGATTTAGTTTTCCAAGATCTTCCTGATGATGCTAAATTATGGAGCATATGAGACACTTCAATTTTTAGTGAAAAGTATCCCCCTAGATTAGGTGGAGATTGAAACAAAAATGGATAGTTTTGTTAGAGAGACCAAAGCCTTGATTGATGCTAGATACACTCAACATAGTGCAAAAGTACAAAGTTTATTGGATGTGAAGTCGCCAAATGAAGAGGAGTACATCACCTGGTTGGAAAAGTACACCGATTGAACCTATGTGGGGATGGATAATGAACATGGTGAATAATGGATAAGAGAGAAATAATACATAATCTTGCAAATTAGGATTTTGATAAAGTATTACACAAAATATTGTTCTCTCCTCAACATAAAATGGGTGGCATAAAATGTTGATTTGGATAAATCAGTATTTGTTTCTTTAGTTGCTTTTCATGCCTTTTAAATTTTGTTAATAGGGTTTTCCCATGGAGGACACTTTTGAGTGCATGGATGATATTTTGAAGTTGTTGTAACAAACAAATGATATTTTTTAGAGGTGGGACTAGATCTTAGAAGCAAGTGAAGGTTATTTTTGCCTCATGTTTATTCCCACCATCTAAGAGCTTGCATGTAACTAAAAATGGAATATTTGTTACAATGGTCCAATAGTGTTGTGACATGTTTTCTTTCTGGCTTGAAGCTTTTTTTTCTCTTTGGTTTCTATAAAAAATAATTTAGGCCAAAAAGTATGGATTGGTTGAAATGTAATTGAGACAATGAATTGTATAAGGAATACTAAACATATTTTGAGTTTTGTCTTAATTTTTGAGTTGGTAGCTATGTATGTAATTTTGATAATAGGATAACAAATACAATATAGAATGATACAAATTTCATGGCTATTATCTCTCCTTTGTAATGGTTCTACAAGTTATGAATGAATATAATCAAGTGTTGCATTGATTCATCTCCATTTCTTTATAGTGGATGTGGAATTTCATTCTTGCTTATTGATTCAATGAATTATTGTAATTGCTTGAATGAGATTGTTGACTCATATGAATTATGTGCTAGGATATCTTCAAGAAGTAGTGGTCAAGGATATTATGGGGAAGTGTTGTAATGTAGTATTTTTTGAACTATATGTTGCTATTGTTGAATTTTTATCAAATTGCATAGGTTAAGATTGACTCTATGTTTAGGATAAGGAACTAGTTTTGGTAGATTACTCACAATTAAGTTCCTAGGTCAATTTATCAACAACTTGTTCTTTATTTTCAAATCTTTCAAATGGGTTACCAATGTATTCATGCTATGATGAATTTTATTTTTCTCATGCTCCAAGTATAGTCTATTATTTAAAAGAACTGGCAACTCTTTGATGCATTATATTGTTGAGTGGGTATATGGGAATTATTTCTTTTTTACAGTGTATCTAAATATAAATCACATAAGTTCTTGAATATAAATTTTGCATGGGATCATCCTCCTGGGTTTCATAGAGCCCAAAGTGTAGGAGTGAAAGTTTTGTAGATTTTACTTTTTCATTGGCCAATCCCTTTATAATTACTAATTATTGGAGATGAAAAAATTGATAGGTAATTTTGAAGATCAGCTTGGTTCTTAAAAAATAACCAATAGATTGGCAACCCTATTGGGGATTAACTTGAGAAAATTTTGATAGAAGATCATCTTTCCTTAAAGAGTCATTAAATTTTCAAAACAATTTGTAACCTGAGATTAAAAATTATGGAATTTGATATGCCCATTTGAGTCACCAACAGATTGGCGACATCACTGGGGAGTCAGTTGAAATTAGTCAATCAATTTTCTGATCTATAATTTTGGGTCAAATGATTGAAGGACTTCAATACTTGAAGAGAATTGTTGAAATGTTTTTGATGTGTTCTTGAAGTTTGGTGCTCTGCTAGTGGAGAGAACTCATAAATACATAGATTTTGGAAGAATATTTATACTACTTAAGGATCTTTACCTCTTTCAAAGAGGTGTTGACTCTACATAAGTTTCTACATCATCAGAAGAGTTAGTTACAGTAGTTCTTTGGTATTTTTTTATTGTATTATCTCTATGAAGGTTTTCAACAAAAAATATAGTTAATAGTGTGCCATATTTAGTATTTTAAGATACTAGTAAAAAGGGAAATGAGAAAGTAGGATATTCTAAAAGGGATATTGAGAAGAAACTAGTTGTAGAGGGAATAAATTTTATTTACAAATATGTATTGATGTCCTAGTTTTCCCTCTACAAGCTGTAATATCATGCCTAGAACATAGTCATGTCCTCAAAGGAAGGTGTTCACTAGTGAAAGATATGACCCTTTAGATTTTAGTAAAATCCAAGGTTACCCACATTTTGTCCCAAGAAGAATTACTAAATATTTTCCTAAGTTCAAAGGAGATTTTGAAGAATCAACATTAAGACATGTACAAGGTTTCATTGATTTGATGGAATATTGTCACATAATAGAAGAGGATGCTATCATGAAGTTTTTTGTAAGAACATTAGAAGACACTACTAAAATTTGATTTTCTTCTTTAACAATGCATTCCATAGATTCATGGTATGAGCTTGGAATACATTTCCTCAATTATTTTGAAGAAGAATTAATAGACAATGAATGCCTATCTAAGGATAGAAAATTGAATACCCTAGAAGAATTTGAAGAGTAATTTGAAAACAAAGTTGAATCCATATAATTTGAGAGTTTTTTTTTCGAACAAACCATGGAGAAAATGTATGCAAAAGAAAAATGCAGCCATAATGGTGTAATACATGATGAGCTGAATACAACATGTGAAGTCATGGCTTCTCTTGGTTTTGAAGACACAAAAGTGGAAAGTCAATTTTTTGTATCTAAAGAAGGTTGAAATGGTGTAGATGATATTGAAAGTATTTTCTCATCTATGGATTTTGAAAGTTCAGTTGCAGAGTATGTTGATTCTAAAGTTTCATCTCTTTATGATGATAGTTGTAGTATTGCTAATGTGATTATGCAATCAGCTGAGGAGTATTCTTATCCCAATGATCAAGATGATTGTAAGTCTATTGGTAGCCCTTATGATGGTGATTCCTCTCACAAGGAGGTGGTAGAATTGATTTCCTTAAGTAAAAGGTATTCCAATGAAGATGATGGATATGACCTAAGTATCTTATTTGAAGAAGAAATGTGTGATTAGTAGTGTACTAGTACAACTAGTTATGTCAATTCTACAAGTGAGTGAGGCATTGGTGGAAGCTTTTATGATGTTGAGATAGAGGAGCCTACTGATTTGAAGAGTATTTTTGAGAATTTAAGCATATCAGATGCAAATGAAAAGGAGTGCAATGAAATTCAATTGGAAAGATCAACCACAAGTAGCTGTAATGAAGAAACCACTTATGGTTTTCAATTTAATAGTGAAGAGTGTAGCCCTGATGATTGTTGTGGTAGCATGAACAAAAGAAGGAGATATGCATGCAATAGGTTCATTGGATGAATCACCTCAAGTAGTTGTTTATGTGGAGCATGCATATGTTGATAATGATACATAGGGAACTTCTATTTTGTTTGATTCTTCACCTTCTACCACACCTTTTTCTTATTTTGAAGTTTTTACTAACTATTTTCATGAGGATAGCATTGATGTAGCTGTACATGAAAGAAAAAATATAGAGAAAAATATTAGTACAACTAATGAAACTCTTTATGATGAGTTTGCACTTGAAGAATGTGATTGTGTCAATCACATGGATGCATATGAGGATCTCTTTGCTAGATCTACAACTTATAGTTTTCCTCTTGAGTAGTGTGCTTCAAATTTTCATTTTGGTACAACAAGAGGTGGTGTTGAATATGATACTTCTTATAGCAGTGAATGCATTTTAAATAGTCATTGTGAGGAATTTATTGCAAAAGTAAATTTTAGGTCATCTAATCTTGCTCTTGAAACTTTTATGTGTCATAATATTACTAATGCTGACAGTCTTTATGAGCTTGAAGTGGGAAACACTATTTGGGATGTTAATGCATTGTTTGAATGTTATGATTTGATTGTGGATGAAGGTATTATGAGTGATGGTGAATCATGTTTTTAGGAAAATGAGATATATGGTAATATGATTGAGTTGTGTTGTGGGGATGATGATAAACTTGACTATGATGCAACTCAGTTGAAGGAGTTAAAAATGTATGAGCATTCTTTACTTAATGCATCAAAGGATTGCACACTATTTCTAAGGCTTGATATATTTTTTTGATCCCAATCATTGTGAGGGGGTTAGTGAATGTGATGAGATTATGTCTTCACATGGTCTTGACCATTATCTTCATACTTTGTCACTTGCCACAAAATCAAAAAGTGAAATGAATGGTAGTGATGTGGCTTATGTGATTTGGTTACCATGTGATAATAAAGCTCAATACAAAGGAATCCTGACACTTGTTTTTTAAGAAATAAGGTCACTCATGTTGTTGTGTTGTGATAGAGGCAAGTATGGATTAAAGGAGATCAACTCTTTTAGCATAATGGTATTTGATAGCAGTAAGAATTGAGTCCTCTTTTTCATTTGGTGGCCTGGGGCCACCAAGTGAGGTTAGAAAATTGAAAAATTAAAGACTTTGTTGCCCAATGGTTCTAGCACTTGGTTTGCTCTTCAAGAAGATTATGGATTCTTTCTCTATTCACAAAGGAACAAACATCCCTAGAAAGAGCCACTAATGGCACCTTCAAATTTACAAAATTTGAAGTGCCCATGATGAAAATTTTTTCTTTGCACACTCAAAAATGCCCCTAAAATTTTTTTCCCCAATGACCTACTTTGGAAGGTCATAATTCAAAGTCAATTTATTTTCATACCAAATCCTTTGGTGAGCATATTAATTTGTCATATGTGAACATGTTGTTGATAGGTGCAAGACAATTGAGAGGGGGGTGAATTAGTTGTCACCAATATCAATCACGAATCTCAAACAATTATCAACTTCACATCCACTTTATTCTGTTATTAAGTATGAACATGAAATACAAATAGTAGAAAGCAATATCGACACAAGGAACACCAAATTTACATGGAAAACCCAATAAGTGAAAAACCACAGTGAGGATTAACTCACAATATAAAATAATTCCAAAACCAATTATAAAGAGTCTCACTACCCAAGATACAAGGCTAACTTTCTACAGATAGGACTCACTATTCAAAAGGGAAGATCACTGCCTATAGATAAAAAAGATAACAAAAAAATCCACCACAACAAATTGCACACATCTGCAACCTTGATTAGATAATTTTAGATATCGTAAACTCACTACTTTCATGATTCTAACACATTAAAGTACTACTGCCTCAACTCACTTTCACACAACTCTCACTTCTCAAACTTGCATGATTCTTGATTCATAACATCTCAACTTGTCATATATTTATACCAACTTCAACCTTAGAAAATTTCTCCAAGGCTCGCTATGCACACTTCATATTACAAATTTAAATTAGGCTAGAAACTCAACATTCCCGCAATAGAAGAGAATGAGAGTGGACCAAACAAACACTTAACCAAGACCCAAAACAACATCTTGGATCAATCAAATGCTTCCTTAATTGATATTTATCCTTCACATGAAGTGTAGACACCAGGTCAGCCAAACCTAATGAAAACTCAAATGAACTTTGAAGTACTCACTTTCACAAAAATAAGATAACATATGAACCACATAACATGTTGGGTATGTGCAGGATCATCATGGAAAAAATAGGCCTTTAAGTGGCCAAAAATTTAGAAAAATCAGAGTTAGGAAACTTGATATAAAAATTTGAATAAGTTATCTATATTATTTCAAAAATATGTAAGAATAGAATCTATAAAAAATTTAATGTAGTTTCTAAACTACTAGGTTTATTTTTAAAAAAATCTATTTGGTGAAAATTTGAAATTTCAATGGAGTAGTACTTAAATTTTAGGACAAAAAGAAGAAGTAGGTTTCTGTCTGACCACCCTAACCATAATAAAATGATAAAAAAAAAAATTATAAGATTTTAGACATAAGTAGAGGACTCATGTCCGGATGTGATACATATTTTTTTGTAAATTGTTTTCCAAGTAAATAATTAATTATGAATTTTTTATACAACTTTTAAAAAATATAAAAACATGTATGTTTGACCACCTTAACTTGGTCAAAACTTCAAGAAATTCAATTTTTATTTTCTTAATCCTATAGTATGTGAAGCATAGAATGTAATGCATGTTTTGGATTCAAAAAATGTGATACCATTTGAAAGCTATGGATGTTTTTCAATCAGCCTATCAACCAGGACTTTAGTCATAATTCAAATAGAAAATGAATAATAATTATTTATTAAATTCAAAGTAAATCATAATTTATATTGGTGGAAAGCTAAGAATCTCCTTTAAAAACCCTTTTTCATTTCATCAATTTTGTTAAAAAAAGTTGTCAGCCACATACCCATCATATTGCCACTTTTTGGCCCATCATGATCCTACACATACCCTGCTTCACCATACATTGGAACATATATCAAATTCCTTTTGATTCATCCCTAGCAAATGCAACAACCTTCATACACAAAATACTTTCCATCAGTCCATCCAAACTATACAAATGCACAAACTCTGGAACTAGTCTTCTGGAGCACCAAATGAAGAACACCTTTGGTGTAACATAGATAACACCTTTACAAGCCTTCTCTCAGATCCACAATACTTGAAACAAATCAAGAGAGGATTGCAGAGTAGGAACATTTCTCCCAGTCCATAGACAAACAACTCTGGTGGACCAGTTCACAAATCAGTGAACACAACTTTCACTCTTCATTAAACCATAACCTATAATCAAGGATATATCACCCAATGATTCCCATAAACAATACTTAAGATCCATACAAGCATAGGATCAACACAAAAGAAATGTGGATCACATACCGAAGGACATTCTAAACAAATACTCAACTCTTACTTCACTATTTATTAATTTTCTCAAAAGAACTTGGAAAATCATTATATCAGCACATCTGTAACACCATAAAGATAGCTCCATGTACTCACAACATCTCAATAGTATCTCAACTATACATGCACAACTTGCAATCCTTGATTCCTTTCTTAACAACAACCTATACTATGTTGACATCAATGACAACATAAATGAGATGTTAATTCCTACTGTTAAGTACTTTAAGGTGTTTGGAAGCATATTTTATATTAAAAGAGATGATGAGAACCTTGGAAAGTTTGATACTAGATGTGATGAAGGTATTTTCCTTGGATATTCAATTAGTAGGAAAGCTTATAGATGCTTCAATAAAAGATTGAGGAATATTGTTGAGTGTGCAAATGTAAAAGTTGATGAAGATATGCATAGATCAGTTGTGATAAGTGAAGTTGAACTGGATGAACCTATTTGCAGAAAATTACAAGAAGAGAATAAGGAAGAAGTAGAACAAATTGAAGAGGAAGAAGCTCTGAAACCTACTCCTAAAACCCCAAAATATGTATCGAAAAATCATCCTGAAGAAAAAATAATTAGAGATAAAAGTGAAGGTGTAAAGACAAGAAGAAAAGTGGTAGTAATTGAGGTAAATTTGTTTTTACTTTCCAAGATAGAACCTAAAATAGTGAATGAAGCATGCAAAGATGAAAATTGGGTTAGAGCAATGAAAGAGGAGTTGTAGTAGATAGAGAAGTATTAGACATGGGAATTGGTTCCTAGACCTATAAACAAGAATATAATTGGTACAAAGTGGATGTTTAGGAATAAGCTGAATGAGAATGGTGAAGTTGTGAGAAACAAAGCAGGGCTTTCATGCAAATGTTATTCATAGGTTGAAGGAATAGACTTTGAGGAGACATTTTCCCTAGTGGAAAGAATGGAGGCTATTCAGATGTTTTTGGCATTTTCTTCTCACAAATATTTTAAGGTATACCGATGGATGTTAAGTTTGCATTCCTAAATGGAGAATTGGAAGAAGAGATTTATATGGAACAACCAGAGGGATTTTAGTTATCAAATCAATCAGACATGGTTTGTAAGTTGAAAAAGGAATTGTATGGACTTAAACAAGCTCCCAAAGCATGGTATACAAGGTTGGATAGATATTTGACACAACAAAGGTTCAACAAAGGCTTTGGAGACAATAATCTCTATTTCAAGGTTGAAGGAAAAAAAATTTTGATAGTAGTTGTGTATGTTGATGATATTATCTTTGGAGGAAATGAGGGTATGTGCAAGAGATTCATAGAAGAGATACAAAAAGAGTTTGAAATGTCTATGATTGGTCTGTTGAATTTCTTTCTTGGACTTAAAGTGAATCAAATTGATAAAGGCATATTCATTTCACATTCAAAATATGTTAAAGAGTTGTTGAAGAAGTGTGGAATGGATGACTCCAAAGTGGTTTGTACCCCTATGGTGACTAGATGCAAACTAAGAATGATGAATCTCCTAAAGTTGATCAGAGCATGTACAAATCTATGACTGGTGGACTATTGTATCTTACTGCTACTAGAACAGATATCATGCATGCATTATGTTTGGTTGCAATATTTCAAGCAGAACCTAAAGAATCACATGTTACAACTATGAAAATGATATTTAGATATCTAAAAGGAACTCCAAATTATGGCTTTTAGTATCTTAAGGATATTGATTTCACTTTGAGTGATTACATCGCTGCAGATTGGGCAGTTTGTGTAGATGACTAGAAGAGTACAAGTGGTAGTGAATTATTTCTTGGAGGAAGATTGGTTTCATGGATAAGCAAGAAATATGATTCAGTTTCTTTATCCATTGCAAAAGCTGAGTATATTGTTGTAGCATCTTGCTGCACACAGGCATTATGGATGAAGTAAATATTGAAGGATATAAGAGTGGTGTGCAATGATCCTATCCCTATATTTTGTGATAAGACAAGTGCTATAAACATTTCAAATAATCCGTTAATCCATTCAAGGACAATGCATATATCTATCAGATATCATTTATTGAGAGAGAAGGTATTGGAGAATGAAGTTAGACTGGAGAATGTGCCTACAAAGGATCAAATTGCTAATATATTTAGTAAGGCTCTTCCAAAGGATACTTTTGAGTATCTCAGGGAGAAGTTTGGGATTATTTCTCCTCCTTTGAACAAAGTGCACATGGAGGTGCATCAGTCTAGTGGATCTATAGATTCTTCATTTGTCTGGATTGATGACTAAGGTCTACTCAGTCTAGTCGATCTAAGAAAGGAATTAAGTGATTATAGGTTGTGCATGCATAGTTGAGATACTTTTGAGATGTTGTGAGTACATGGAGCTATCTTTATGTTGTTTTAGGTGTGCTGATATGATGATTTTCCAAGTGATTTTAAGAAAATTAATAAATAGTGAAGTAATAGTTGAGTATTTGTTCAAAATGTGCTCTAGTATGTGCTTTGCATTTCTTCTATGTTTATCCTATGATTGTGCAGATCTTAAGTATTATTTATGGGCATCATTGGGTGATATATCCTGGATTGTAGCTTCTGGTTTGATGAAGAGTGAAAGTTGTGTTCACCAGTTTATGAACTATCATGACAGAGTTGTTTGTTTGTGGATTGGGAGAAATGTTTCTACTCCATAGTCCTCCTCTAGTTTTTTTTAGGTCTTGCAGATCTGAGAAAAGGCTTGTAAAGGTTTTATCTATGTTACATCAAAGGTGTTCATGGTTTGGTGCTCCAAAATACTAGTTTCAGAGTTGATGTGTGTGTCTATATAGTTAGGATGGACTGATGGAAAGTATTTTGTATATTTAGGTTGTTGCATTTGATGTAGATGAATTTGAAGGCATTTGAGATATGCTCCAGTGTATGGTGAAGCATGTTATGTGGTCAACATGTTATCTTCTTATTGTGAGAGCGTGTACTTCAAATTTCATTTGTGTTTTCATTAGGTTTGGTTGACCTGGTGTCTACATGTCATGTGAAGGATAAATATCAATTAAGGAAGTGTGTGATTGATCTGAGATGTTGCTTTGGGTATTGGTTAAGTTTTGGTTTGGTATGCTCTCATTCTCTTCCATCGTGGGAATGTTGAGTTGCCGACCTAATTTGAATTTATAATATGAAGTGTGTGTAGCCAACCTTGGAGAAATTTTATGAGGTTGAAGTTGGTATAAATATATGACAAGTTGAGATGTTATGAATCAAGAATCATGCCACAAGTTTGAGAAGTGAGAGTTGTATTAAAGTGAATTGAGGAAACAATACTTTAATGTGTTAGACTCCTGAAAGAGGTGAGCTGGTGGTGTCTATAGTTCTTTGATCAAGGTTGAGGATGTGTGTAATTTGTTGTGGTGGATTTTTCTATTATCTTTTGTATCTATAGGTAGTGAGCCTCACTTTTGGACAATGAGACTTATCTGTAGGAAATGGGCCTTGTATCTTGGGTAGTGAGCCCTATGGTAGTGAGCCTCTTTGTAATCAGTTTTGGAATTACTTTATATTGTGAGTTAATTCTTCGCATTTTTTTCCTTTATTGGGTTTTCCATGTAAATCTGGTGTTCCTTGTGTTGATATTGCTTTTTGTTATTTGTATTTCATATTCATACTTAATAATAGAAGAAAGTGGATGTGAAGTTGATAATTATTTGTGATTTGTGGTTGAGATTGGTGACAAATGATTCACCCCCTGCTCTCAGTTTTCTTGCACATTTCAACACATGTATGTTGAATTTAAGCTTCCTGTGATGAGTGTTGATAAGGTTTTAAAGAGCAAAGCTAGAGGGTTCTAGGATTGTTTTGCTATTTGCAAATTCTTAGGACTACAAGGTAGCCTCCTATTTGGGTGGATATTTCACAGCTAGATGATCATCATGAAAAATGGATTGGTGCCCTGCATTCTTCTCATATTCATGTGCTCCCTAGTCTAGTTTAAGAGTCTCGGGATTAGGTTTGATATTTTTACCAGGTCAAAAGCAAAGGTAGTTTGTCATATTTTGACATTTGAATGTTTTAGGAGGTCAAATTTTACACTTAAAATCTTGTTGTGAATGTGAATTGAAGGAAATCCCGCTTGCACACATACTCAATGTACCTTAATGATTTAGTATCTTTAGTGGCAGCTCCCCAGGAGGTGATTTGATAATTTTTCAAGGAGGCGACTTGGTGTGCTTGAATTGGTTTCTAATAGGTGTAGTAAAAAAGTATGAATGAGCCTCTTTGGCATTTAATATTTTTCATATCAAGATGAATCTTGCCAAGCCATTTGTTGCAATGAGTTCTTGGGTCAAATGTGTACATGCTTGTGCATTTTCATGCCTCCTAGCTAAGTTTTTATGGGTTAATTAATGTGTTGCTAACTATGACAAGGCCAAAATTGGTGTTCCAAAAAGTTTCAAATTTTCAAATTCTAAGGACAACCCATTTTGTTTTGGTCTAAAACATCTCCAACTCCATTTTCTTCAAAAATAGAGGTTATATGATGTGATATTTTAATGCATTTTGAGTGTGGAAAACATGTCCTAGGGGCCAGTTTACAAAGGAGGTCCTAGAAATATTTTGGCAAGTCAAGTTTTGAGGAAATGGGTTCCTCTAATTAATTGATTATGGCTGCATGGGAGAAATCTCGGCTCTAGGGGTCACCATTTGTGCGAAGTGAAATATCTCTGTTTGGCCTACATGCATAATTAAAATTTGCATTTTTTCTAAAGTTTCAAATGCTTATCTTTAAAATAGTTTTGAATATTTTAAACATTATGCAAATGTGGAAAATGCATTTAGGGAAAACATAAAGTACAATTTCAAATGTTTTTAATCAAGGAAAGTTTAATTCTTGCTTCTGATTGGTCCAGAAGCAGCACTCACGGCTTTCACAAACTCATTTCCTATTGTAGATTTCATTATCTTTCTCCTCTGTGTATTCACGATGAATGATGCATTACCTTCTTTATTGCCCATCGCTGTTTTGAAGGCTCTCATCTTCATTGTATTTGCAATGTGCAATGGTGACATTTTATATATTGAACATCGCTATTTGGTTTCTCCTTTTCCACATTGCATCAGCGATACATGATTGTGGATGCAAATACAATTGTGTAGGGAAATGGTGGTCTCAAAGAATTAATCTTGGCACTATTTCATGAATTCTTTTCTTTATGGTGAAGATAATTAAAAGAAGGATGCAAAGGATGGAGAGAAAAATTAAAGCCTCCAGTAAAAAAAAAAGTTCCTTGCTACAAGTAGTAAAATGTAAAATAAAATGGAGAATGCATAGCCAAATAAAGGAGAGGAGTGGATTTTTTTATCAAACAGGATACTTTCAGTTGTAGGGTAAAAATAGAGGAACAAAGAGAGATCTCTACAACTGGTGAATTTAATCACTTTTTTGGATCTTAGGTAGATTTTTGAAGTTGTATATGTGCTACAAATAATTTTTTTACCTTCTAAATGATTCTTGGACTTATCCACATGTGTTGGGAACACTTTCAGTGCTGTTTTGGCCATTTTCTAGGTGCCTGCAACCATGAAAATGCCCCTATATCAAGAAAAACGACCAAATTTGGGGTCCTATGTTTCTTATTGCACATCATGATTTGCCTTCTTCTATTCTTCATTTTATTAGTGATATATGATGCTTTCCATCACATATTTCTATTTGGTCCCACCATTTCCAAAATGTATTAGCGATGGGGCAATGTGCTATCATGCATCACTATTTTGTGTTTCCTTTTCATCATCCTATTCACAATATGCAATGAATGCTGGAAAAATTGGAATAAAGGAGATGGTGGGGTCCAGGCTAATATCAAATATTATTATTTGATAAGATATTAATAATGGAAATAAAATTGGAGAGACATGGGTAAAATGTGAAGGGAAAATGCCTAATAACTAAAGGCATCATAGTGAAAGTCATAAAACTTTCTCTTCTAGTGGATAGTGAAATGCAGGTAAATGGCTTTCTATAGCTAGTTAAAATTTTTGAGCCTCCACTAATTAAATACAAAATATTTGAGTGGTTTGGAAAATAAACCAAAAATAGTGTACAACTATATTTTATTGCCCAATGTAAATATCCAATCCTTCACAAATGGAGGTAAAATCGTTTATTGTTGTGTGGTGAAAATTTCACAGAGATTGTTCACAAAATTAAAATGAAACTTTATGTGCTAGAAATAAAAGGAGTAAAATCCTTCGTGAAAGAGTAATTTTCTTAGCTACAATAAAAGAAGGGCTTGGAGCTACAAGGCTAGGCAAATAATGAATAAGGGAAGTCTTCTCAAGAAGGGAATATATTTTTGTTGCAGGGAAAGCAAGTATTGGAGGCATGAATAATATGGCAGATTGGGGAGTCTTCATGAGCTGGAGGGTATTTGTAGGATCATGATTGGACAAAAAGTGGTGATATGATGGGTATGTGTAGTATATGTGGCTGACAATTTTTTTTACCTAAAATTGATGAAATGAAAAGGGTTTCTAAAGGAGATTCTCAGCTTTCCACTAATATAAATTATGCTTTACTTTGAATTTAATAAATAATTATTATTCATTTTCTATTTGAATTATGACTAAAGTCTTGACTTATAGGCTAATTGAAAAACATCTATAACTTTCAAATAGTATCACATTTTTTGAATCCAAAACATTCATCACATTTTATGCTTCACATACTATAGGATTATAAAAAAAATGAATTTTATGAAGGTTAAGGTGTTCAAACATATGAGTTTTTATATATTTTAAAAGTTGTAATAAAAAAATCATAATTAATTATTTACTTGGAAAAAAATTACAAAAAATATGCATCACATTGGGACATGAGTCCTCTACTTATATCTAAAATATTATAAAAAAATATTATCATTTTATTGTGGTTAGGATAGTCAGACAGACACCTACTTATTTTTTCCCTAAAATTTAAGTACTACTGCATTGAAATTGCAAATTTTCACAAAATAGATTTTAAAAAAAAAAAAACCTAGTAGTTTAGATACTACATTCAATTTGCTATAAGTTCTATTCTTACATATTTTTGAAATAATATAGATAACTTATTCAAATTTTTAAAGCAAGTTGCCTAACTCTAATTTTTCTAAATTTCATCGCCACTTAAGGGCTTGTTTTTTCCATGATGATCTTACACATACCTTGGAGGCAGTTATAGATTAAAGGAGAATGAAAGATGCAGGTGTCACATGAGGATGCAGTTTTAGGGTTTCTTCTTCTCCTTATTCTTATTTTTCTCCAGTTGAAAGACATTCTGGGAGATATTATTTTTCTCTAGTTTCTTAATAGTGTAATTATTTGTACAAAGTAGCTTTGCTAGGTTTCAGGTTGTTCTTTAAGTTTCAGATTTAAGTGATGTAATATGCTTTACTAATAATGGTAGGAAGATTCAATCTATAGTTTAGGATGAATAATGTCATATTGTCAATGTCTCCTTTATGTAATAGAACAATTTTTCAATCAAAATAATCAATAATTATTGATGTTTTCATTGCATATTTATTGTGATGAATTTTTAGCTGATAAAATTTATTCAATGAATAAATTAAATTTTGCTTTTAGTTAAGCATTAAGAGCATTGTTGTTATGCAATGATTTGAAAGTAGATTAAGAATATGTTCTTAAGTGGATGCATTACTATAAAGAAGTGATGTTTTAGAGGTCATTGAATTAATGTTTATGTTATTATTAAGAGATTATTTCAGCTTGAATCTATTGGTTCTTTTTTAAATATCAACTAGATCTTTAGAGTAGCCTATGGATTTTCCAATTCCAATGATTAGCGACCTAGAGGTAGTTGGTCCAATGATGAGAGAAAGCAATTAAGCTTTCCTCATACACTTTGGGCTCTACAAAACCCAGGAGGGTGATGCCACAATGCAACTATAATATCATTTCAAATGATCTCCAAGTACATTACACATTAAGAAGATACATTACCATACTAAAGACTCAACAAGTAATAATTAGTAAGGAATTGAAAAATCCTTCACACCATCATGACTTGGAGCAGAGAATGGAGAATAAGAATGAAACCCATAAGAAATTATCACAATATTTAAAATGAATTTAATTATTTGAATGGTTCTTTGATATACTCCATCTGACCCAATATATTTAGACTTACTGAATGTAAAGAATTAGTGCATTATCCTAGGGTGATGGAGTCTAACTCACAATGAACAATAATGCAACAACTAAAGCATTTAATACCTATAAACCATCAGGGATTTACATTACAAACTCATGAATCAAGCCTTCATACAAAACATACATATAAATCCTATGAATTAACTCATAAACTAGTGATCGTATTAAAGCATTTTAATCAATTACTTGAATTGAAGTAGCAACATAAACACACGTCTAATCGCACAAATTGGAGACCAATGAGACAATTTGTATGAAATCTTCCATTATCGATTCTCAAATGTTGTAATGGATGCAAAAAATTTAAGCTAATTGTAAATACAGACCCATATCCTAAGACTTAGTAAGTAATTCTATACTAATTATATGCATGTACTCATAAAACTTTGCAGTGACTAATTGAGATCAACCAAAACTTCAAATAGCCCACACAATAGCCTTGAAATCCCTTTTATATGATCAAGGGAGCAACAAGCATTAGGCTATTGGCTAATTACATTTTAGTCTAAATTTCATGTATCTTTCATTTCATTCTGACCCCCAGGCAGTTATCTTTACAATTTGATGAAAATGTGGGGAAAAACAAAAGGACAAAACTTGCAAAAGTTTATGGAGCTCGTATCCTCACACTTCAAGAATTCCACATCACCATTGCATCAAAAAAAGGTGAAAATCACAATAGAAAAGAAAAATAAAATGAAGAAAATGATTGGCCTAGTTACCACATGCATCTTCACATTGAGAGGATATAGATTTTCTTCACACAATTATTTCAAAGGTTGGACCTATACTATACTCAATCATATTCTATATCCCTCTTTCCACATTCATAACTCACTTAGCATATATTTTGAGCCATTCTTTATATTCATCCTTGGTAGGCCAATCCATATTAAGCAATTTCTGCAACTTTACATTGTATGCATTATACTTGGCATCAATTACCACTCTGGCTTCTTTTACAAAAGTATCCATATCCACTTGGATTCCCATGAAAGTATCAATAGCACCATTCAGAAAATTAATGTCCAACTTATCATCAACATATTTTATTTGTGGACCTGAAGCCATTTGATTGTTGAAGAGTTCCCTCCATGATGCATAATCCATAAGTGTTCCCTCTTCATTAAGAATCTTGGGCATACCACATTCTTCTGTGCTCCTAAAGGCCTTGAATTTATCTTGTAGCTATGCTACAATTCTTTCATGAGAACCTTTGATCTCACCAATCATCTCAATTCCCACTATGACAACAAGGAGATTTGTTGGAGCTTTAGGATCATCCTTTATGTTTAGTTGTATTTCCTTTAAATTTTTCAATCTATTGCTCCATTTGTTCCATTTGTCTTGAAAAACCCCCTGAACATATTGGAACCTTTCAAAAGCCTCATGTATACCCTTATATGTGGACCATGCATTTTCTGCTTTAAATGCTTCCTTTTCCATTCTATAGCCCAAAATATCATCAGCCATGTCCTTTGTGATCTTACTCATATCCTCTCGGAGCTTTATATTCTCAGACTTAGATGTCTGAAGTTCAATCTTCATGGCCATGACCTTTGCTTTGAAGGCTTCCTTTCCTATGGTGTGGTCTTCTGACTTGCACTAATTGTAGTAGCCTTTAATTTATTGTATTCCTCAATCAATTTATTATGCTTCTCCAACAATTTAATGTACCTGGCATAAAAGATTTCTATAGTATCCACACTTAGCCTAGATGTGTGCATTGTTAATCTTGCAACTTGTGGGGCTGTAATCTTTGAAGCCCTACCTATGATCAAGTTTCCTGAGAGGCCAGTCACTCCTCTACTGAGTCAACACCTTCTAGAATATGGTGTCAATTTCCAAATAGCCAATCCATGTAAACTAGAATTAGACCTCAAACCAAAATTTTTATCATCAATGAAACTTTGTGGTTAAGCGTGCTTGAGTTGGAGTAGTACTAGGATGGGTGACTTCCCAGGAAGGTCTAGTGATTCACCCCTATGAGCATCACCTAGATGCAATGAGTGCTAAGTGGATCATTCATTATCATGTGAGATGGGTTCTTGTGAGCCACTACTCATGAAACATGGGTCAATGAGTTTGACTCGAAAAACTACACAGTTGAATCCTAATAGAATTTCACAATTTGACATGTTGTGGAAAATACCTCTTACTTATCAATTGATGAGCTAAAGGGGCTCTATATAATGAATGGTTCATAAGTCACAACACTTGCTAAAGGTTTTTCAAATGGGGTTGCAAGCTAAGTGGGTTTAACCGTGGAGGAAACTTTGTGGTTAAGCGTGCTTGAGCTGGAGTAGTACTAGGATGGATGACCTCCTGGGAAGGTCCAGTGCTTCACCCCTACGAGCATCACCTAGATGCAATGAGTGTTAAGTGGATCATTCATTACCATGAGATATGGGTTCTTGTGAACCACTACTCATGAAACATGGGTCAATGAGTTTGACTCAAAAAACTACATGATTGAATCTTGATAGCAATATCACAATTTGACATGTTGTGGAAAATACCTCCTACTTATCAATTGATGAGCTAAAGGGGATCTATAATGAATGGTTTATAAGACACAACACTTTTTGAAGGTTTTTCAAATGGGGCTGCAAGCTAAGTTGGTTTAACCTTGGAGGAAACTCTATGGTTAAGCGCACTTGAGCTGGAGTAGTACTGGGATGGGTGACCTCCCGGGAAGGTCTAGTGCTTCACCCCTGTGAGCATCACCAAGATGAAATGAGTGCTAAGTGGATCATTTATTGTCATAAGAGACGGGTTCTTGTGAACCACTACTCATGAAACACGGGTCAATGAGTTTGACTCAAAAAACTACACGATTGAATCATATTTTCATTGTTAGGCATGCCATCAGGGCATTGCATAGTTTGTAAGTACTCCACTATTATTTTGTACCAAACACATGTCTGCATGTCACAGATGGGAGGAACACTCTCTAATTCAACTTCATTTATTTTTTTTCCTCCAGATTGGATTCAACCACAAGCCTGGCTAAACCTTGTCCTCTAACCATTTCATTATTTGGACATCTATGTTGAATTCCTGAATTTTGTTAATCCACCTACACCTTTGGCCTATAGTTTCTTGTTGGGTAAAGATGTCTTTTACTCCAACTATTGGTACATAAGCTACTAGTGCAGCCCAAGTCAAATATGTTCTAAAATTATTGATGGCCTTAACCAAGGCATAGGCTTGCTTCTCAGTGGCATCATATTTGAGCTCGGTTTCCTACAAATTTTTTTGAAACCTTCATCATTTTTTTGTAACAACACTCCTGATATAGTATGTAAAGAAGTGAAAGTAAGCAATTGGAATGGCTTGGAGTAATCAGGAGTTTTTCAGGACAGGTGCAGCTTTGCTAGCATCCTTGATAGCTTGAAAAGCCTTAAGGGCCTCCTTTGACCACACCACCTTCTCACCTTTCTTAAGCATTTTTGAAATAGGTCTAACTACCACTGTAAATTTAGTGACAAATCTCCTTATAAAATTGATCTATCCAAAGAAAGATTGAATACCTTTAACATTCTTGGGTGGTGTAATTTTATCTATAGCTACCACTTTTTCAAGGTCAATCCTGAGACCATCTTTTGAAACAATAGGTCCAAGAAAATTTCCTTCTTTAACTTTGAAGGCACACTTCTTGGGATTCAAGGAGATACCATATTCCAGGGCTTTGATGAATATATTCTCAAGATGTCATGATCATCATTGAATACAAGTGTCAATTGCAGATGTTATCATGTACTACAGGCCATGTCTATACCTCTATTCTCAAGATGCCATCAAAATTCACATCATGAAGCTTAACTACTATGTTAGCCAATAAGTCTTCTCTGGTATTCTGCCCTCTCTCTATCCAATCTATTCCAAAGGCATAAAATTCCTCGATAGTATCCCAAACCTCATTCCTATACTGTCTCAACCTCTGATCTTTGTGAAAAACTTAGACCTAACTTGGGAGACCACAAGCTCAAAATTCCCAAACACTTTTAACAATTTTGTCCCATGCTTAGATGCTAACCTCAAACCAAGTAGTAAAGCCTCATATTCAACAACATTATTGGTGCATGCAAACTATAAGAAAAAGGAGTACTTGAAAGTTTTACCTTGGGGAGAAATAAGAATGACCCCTGCAGTCGAGCCTTCCTTGGAACATGCTCCATCAAAATACATAGTCCATAGAAAATATTCTAGTGATGTTAACAAGAACTCTTTAACAATTGGTGCAGGCTTAGCTTCTCCTTCTTCTTGTTCCCCTTCTTCCACCTGGAAGGTATCTATGCCAATATCTACAAAGTTAATTATTGGAGGTTCCTCTGGCTCTTGAACATGCTCAATCATATGTTAGAATCTAGATTCTCGAGAAATTTTGACATCTTTCTAATCGATTCAGAATGTGGCAAATGACAAATAACATTGAATAATTATTCCCGTGGAAGCACACCATTTTCTTGAAAGTAGCATTCCATATGTTGGTGGAATATCCACCACTATGACACTCATGACCAGCTACTTTTTAGGAAATGCGGCTAGTCTATATGGGACTTTATAGATTACACCAATAACAAGGATCTCTCTAGAATCCATAGCATAACACTTTCCATATGTGCTATCAAACTTTAGACCCATTTCCTCCATTATCTTTATAGGAATGACATTGTTTTAAGTGACTGAATCTATCATGCAATTCCTGAGTACCTTTCCATCAATGATCAAAATTAAAAAGAAAGGATTGACTAGATTTAGGTTGTAGTGATGGTGGTTCCCAAGTAAATCTTAGGGTTCTCATTAGCTAATGTCCCTGCTTCAGCATGCTTTGCTTGATCTCTACATTTTTTTGGTGTATCAACCTCCACTTTGTGCTTGCTACCCCCAACGACATTATTTATGAGAGCTACCATTTTGTTTTTATGATCACTAATCCTCATCTTTTCAAAAATGGGACTGTGACCTAGACTTGAGACAATACCTAGAAAATATCAATAGGGGAATAATTTAGTAATTTAGAAAGAACTGTCTCTTGACAGATTACCCTATTAGCCTACTTATCCATCTTCTCAATTGTAGGCTTCAAATCTTTGGCCTTTAGATCTTGATGTGTAGTTTCAGTAGGAGCCTTTTCTTTGCTTCCTTTCTTGGCCCAAATCCTTATCTCTTTAACTTCTTTGGGTTTGGTCTCCACCATTTTGTTTCTTGGCTTAACTCCTTTACCCTTTGCATTATTCTCCTTAATAAACATACCTCATGGATTACCTTTGTTTCCACTCACCACCCTATTTCTCAGATGAAGATCACTTATTGCTTGAGCTTAAGTATCTAGTGCAATTGTATATTTCTCGATCAGTTAATCTGAAGGTCTCCTAAGAGAGACATTATCTACCTTGAGGTTATAAGCAGTATATTCATCTTCTCCCTCTTCATTTGACAACACTTGTTGGAGGTGCAAGTTTTCCTCGTATCTCTGCACACCTACATCTTTTTTTCAGCATCATCACTGGAAGTGTAATCACCACACTCCATGTCTGATCTAGTCATGAATAAATTTTCCATCTCATCCAGGTTTGGAAGAGACTCAGACTCCCCTTGATCATTTTGATTTTCTTCAAAAGATCTAGCAACTGCGCACTACTAGGATGAGTGAGGCATCTCACACACCCCACACCATGGTAATTCTTCAACAACATTTGTAGTATTTTTATGCAAAGAATCAAGTGTAGCCTGATGGTTCTTCTAATTATTTAGCATTGGCTTTCCATTGTGCCAATTGGTGTGATAAAGAAAATCTTGAAGCCTTGGTGGCCTATCATTTCTCTGGAACTAAGTTTTTTCATTCTTCACCTACTTTTGTAGCAAACTAAGGACCTAATCTAACTTTTCATCTAGAGCTTCAACTTTGCTCGATTTTTCTTTTTGAGCTCTTGAGTTCTTTGGGGGCTCAGGGTCCTCCCTTCTTCCAAATTTACCAGAAGCCTTTCTATTGTTTTCAATATTCACAACTATCTTATATGCTTCCATCAAGGGTTTTGGATTCTTATCCCTAAGTAGATAGCACATATTAGAGTCACATGCATTGCAATATGTCACCAAATAGGCATCATGATTAGCCTCTTGGATAGGTGAGCACCCTATTCATATAATTTTGAAATCTTGTGTTAAATTTAACAATTGATTCATTGTATCCCTTTGAGATGTTATTTAAATCATTCAATCTAAACCTAGGGTCCATTTGATCCCTATATTTCTCTATGAATGCTCAATAGAAATATTCCTTTAATTCAATACTTGCATCAGGTAACCCTCTATACTAATCTCTTGCATCTTTTGTTAGGGATTGCATAAAGTATTTCATTGCTATATCATCCTCCCATAATTAAAAATATTTGACAAAACTTTGGAAGGATTTCAAGTGATCTTCCCCACTGAAAGCACTATTACCAATGAATTTGGGGAGATTTTTCATGGCATTATCCAGGACATGGTTTGGGTAACCAGGAATATTTCCAAAACATAATTTCCTATACTGATCATTTTTGGGTGTTCCCATGGGATGTCTATCTCTATGTGCATCTTTTTTCTCATCATTTTTCTTGTTATCTACTTGATTTTCATTTTTACCTTTCCCACTTCCTTTCTTACCATCATTCTTCCTCTTGTTTTCTTCCTCATCCTTAGAGTAAGAATTACAATCTTTGTTACCACCACCTCCTCCATCCTTGTTACTACCACCTCCTCCACTAGGATTATGTCCCCTAGGTTTACTCTCATGAGATCCACTATCACCTTTCCTAGAACTTGAAGCCTCAGGGGTTGGTATTGAAATTTTGAGGAGAGAAATCTTTCTAGCCATTTCTACATTGGCTTCTTCTATTTCAGCCTTCTTTAAATCTTCTTGCAATTTTTCATTCACCAGTCACAATTTCATGAGTTCTGGAGTTAGGGGTGCAACATATGGATTTGGATTAACTTTGGGATTATTAACAGGAGTTTTGGTAGCTATAGTATGGGTACTTGTGTTGGTACAGGTGTTAAAGGTGTTGAAAGTATTTTTCTAGGAATAATCCATAGGTTTTTGTTGTACACTAGGAACACTAAGAAGGGGGGGTGAATCAATGTTCCACAATATTTGAATCTCAAATCAGATCTTAAACTATCAACAACTATATTTAACCTTTAATAGCATCCACAACAAATAAATAGAAGGAAACATGCATGTACACTAATAAGACAATGTGAACACCATAAAAGTGATATTTTTTTATGTGGAAACCCTATTAGGGGAAAAACCATGGTGGAGATTAATCCACAATGTATACTCTATTAAAAGTATGATAAAAATGGAATGCACTTGCATTCAGGCACACTACCTAGAGCTCACTATTCAAAATACAAAAGAGGAATCACTGTCCAAAAGAGTTTGGATTAGACCTATTCAAAATATGAACTGAGAATATAGCATCTTTGAATTCCTAGATTCAGTTCTAATGAAGCACATGAAACCAATTCTAGACCTTCTATCCAATTCACACTTCTGCTTTGCTCTTCTTTGCTTTCCTACAAAAACCCTTCTGCTACACAAACAAAATTCGCTTGACAGATCCTTTAATATTACCTCATGTAGCTTTCCTACACCTTTTCGTGCACACACCTTCTTGCCACTTTGTACATCACATGCAAAATGAATTACTGATCTCATTCATATATCCGCTTAACAAGAATTTTATTTCTATATGTCGACTTGCAAGAAAATATAATACTCTTCCACAAGTTGGCTCCAATCACCAATTAGAATTAATTCATACCCACACAAGTTGGCTAGACTATAGTAGGTACCCAAACCAAAATTCCCAACATAAGAAATAGTTAAACACATACTCCTCATACATCTAGAACACACCATACACAACAGGTCAACCACAATGAGAAACTAAGCAATAAATCATTCTACTAAATCTCCAAACTCATACGTGGATCAATGTAATATCATAAAACTTATCAAACATGTAGCATACATGATTGAAAAGCTTCCCTAGGGATTCACACAATAATATAATGATCCAATGAAGTATTCATATTAACTTTCCAATTAGATACTCTGTTCTTGATGCATTCTGCTAGTTGTAGAGTATTGTCTTCTAATTTCCTTTCTGGTAGGAACTGCTTCTAAACTACAAACCACACTACTGACTCTAGTTTCCATCAATGACAACACTAGCAGCCAAAAAAAATCTCCAAAAGCCACATGCCTACAATCTCCCCCTTTGGAATTGATGGAAACACAGTGAAAAATGAGTAAGTGTCAAAACCAAAATTCAAAACTACTACAAAACACTACACCACAACAAAACACTACTCCCCCTTTGGATGCAAGGAATTTTTCACTACATTCTCTCCCCCTTTGACATCAATGCCAAAAAATTCCACTAATTTTCTTTTCCCCTTAGATTTTTTATTGTACTCTTCCTTACTGCATTCTTTCCCAAAAAAAAGAAAAAAAAATTGCAACTGCTGCTAAATTCAAAAGATTATTTTATACTTATCTTTCATTTGAGGGAGAAATTTCTTCCAAGAGTCCACTGCAATCCTAGTAGCAATTATCAAACTGTTATTTTCTGATGTTCTAATGATGACTTGAACAAGGGATTTAGGAATGGTAATGGCTTCTTCCAGCTTTTCTCCTTTCTTTAGAACTTCAACCATTTTCTCTAATCTGCATTTAGGCAGGTCCTTCACTTTCCAAAAGGTTCCATAAGAGTGTTTCTAGCAGAGTGAACCTTTGCATGCTCAACTTGCAACTCATGAACCTTCTTCTTAAATTATCCATCCTTGTCATGAACCATACTCTAGTCCTATCCAATTCTAACAAGCTCATTCTCAATTTGTTCCAACTTGTTCTTATATTTTCCAACCACGTGATGCCACCTGAGATAGTAATTGAAGATCTTATTTGTTGAGTCAATGCATTGTCTTAGTACATTCATTTTCTTCTTCAACTTGGTGAGAGATAGCCTAAACTGCATCTTTAGATGTGATATTATTTCTTCCTCTTTTCTATCCTGAGACATAGAGTCCATAGCCTCCTTGATACATTCAATAAATTCTTCTAGAAGTACATTCTAAAAACTCTTTAATTCAATGTTGTTATCAATAAAGTATCTTCCTAGAGTTTCCTCAATGAGGTCATGTTCATATGATGGACCATTTATCCATATGTTAGTTATCTTTTGCATTCCATTTTCTTCCTGAACAATCTGTAATATCTTTACTTTGAGTAAAGCACCTTCATCACTTTTTTCTACAATTACCACAATTGGTTCAACTAGTTTTGGTTCATCTCTTGGTGTATATTCCTCAGAGTCTTCATCGACTACATCCTCAACTATATGATTTTTACCTTTTCCTTCAATTTTTGTTGACTTAGGTGCCAGAGGAATGTCATTAGCCAACTCTCTTTCTTTCTTTAGCTTTTTCTTTGACTTATCAGAGGATGATCCAATTTCAATTGCTTTTACCGGGAGAGGAATACCAAACTTTCCTAACAAGTTTCTAAAGAAGTTTTCATAAAATTATTCACCATTTTCAAAAGAGTTGAAATGCTCAAAAATTTATTTGTAAACTGACATATTTTGCTTCCATACCACATTGTCATTCTGAGGAAATAAATTTAGGAAATACATCATAATGCATATATCCAAGGTACCAAACATGAAAGAGTAATCTATATCCTTTTTCAATTCTACATTCTCCATCAATTGATCCTTTGGCAATCCACATGGGTCAAATTCTTCATTTTCTATTATCATCTTGTGTGCAATATAGATTGCACTTCCAAAGGTTGCACCTTCCCTATTTTTGAAGAAAACCTTGTATGGAATTCCATATGCAATATACTTTGTTAATGGGTCTTTGATTGTTGTAATCATCAATTCCCTCTGATCTCCTTTTACACCGGTTAGGGATTTGACCTCAACATTTTGAATAAATTTATTTTTTCAGGACATCACCAACATTGCACAAACCTGTTAGATTTCTAATTACCTCCTTAGAAATTTGATAGGGTTTATCTAGAGTAAGAATATCAACATCCAATTTGTTCAAGATAAATTAGACTACCTCCACATTGAAAAAATGAGGAAATTCATTCCAGATGTTCAAGATAAATCAGACTACCTCCACATTAAAAAAATGAGGAAATTCATTCTAGATGTCCAGATTCTTGTGTTTCACTCCTCCAAGCTTCTTCAATTCGACGACTGACAAAAAATTTCTTACATCCCTAACCTTTTGACTACTATATTCATTCAAAATTATTGGCCCTTTGATTTGTTTCATTTTATGTACCAAACAGGGTTCTATCGATAACATAACAAGTATGAAATTGATAATCAACAGAAATACCTAAAAAATTCATTGCTAAATTGACTTTCGCTCCTTCAAAAATTTGTTGAAAAAGGGTTCTCCAACTATTCTTCTTTGGTGCACGGTGACAAATTAGGTTTTTAAATACCCTTTTACAACTTTGCACACCTAACAACCTTGTCATAGTAAATGCTTTTCCCTAGAAGTTTCAATTACACTATTTTCAAACAACAAGAGAGAAATCCATCTACGGACCTTCAAGAAGTGATCATCAATACATTTAAGGATGAATAACAAAATTGCAAACAACTTCCTACAAATTGGAACCAACTACACATGGGGGGACAAAAGATTTTCATGAAAACTCTCCCTAGGCCAATGGTCTGAAATCAATTGTTGGATGAACTACTAGAGGGAGCTTTTGGTACAGTCTTATTAGCTTCACCAGATCCACTCTTATTTACCAACATTTTCTTCATATGATCTCTTATCTCTTCGATAGATGCTTTTCCTTTTCCTTTATCACCTTTTTGTGAATTTATACCTTGATATTCTAGACCTCTTTTATCCATGTTTCTGTTTTTGTAGACTCTTGTAATGTGACCAAATTTGTTACAATTGTAGCATACTAGATATTTTTGTCTATACCATCCATTCCACTTATTCCCTCCTGATCTGTACTAATTAGCAATATGTCCAAATCTCCCACAGGTGTAGCATTTAACATTCCTTTTACTAACAAACATACTTCTACATTCTAATAACTGATGACCAAACTTTTTGCAGTTAAAACATTGACCAGAAAATGATGGATTGCCAAAACTTATCTTACTTCTACACTGAGAAGCCATATGCCCAAATTTATTAGAAACAAAGCAATATCCATTAAATTTTTGAGCATTGGGTTGTCTTATTGGATATTTTCTTCCTTTTTTCTTATTTTCAGGGTCCTTCTGTTAAGATCCAGAGCTCACATCCTTCACATAGCTGAGACCTCACTTGTCATTTGCATCCTTTTGTCCATTAGTTATTTCATCAAGATTAGTAGAACTAATCCTGAACTTCTCCTTAAGCTCATTTGCAGTAGCAAGCTCATCTCTAAGATTAACTACCTATCTCTAAAGCTCTTTTTCATTGTTTCTAGATTGTTGTAGTTTAATCTCTAGCTAAATGAATCCACTATTAGTTTTGTTGCATTCCTTAGATTTCTCTTTCATGGATTGAGCCAAATTATCCTCCTTTATTTCTTCAATCTCTTTGGTTAACTTCATTACCACATATTCCATTTCAAGCTTTAGAGCAATATTGTCCTTAGCAAGCTTTTCACATTCTTCTATTATTTCTTTTAGGGTTTAATTTAGATCAACATCTTCTGGGCCTTTGATTTCATATTGCTTCAACTGACCACATAGTTCTTTCCTCTTTTCCCTAAACTCATTTATTTTATCCTTCAGTTATTGAATGAATTTTTTGGTAGCCACAAGATTTATTTTTAGTTCCATGACCTCTGCTTTAGACTGATCAAGATCATCAAGTGCCACCATAAGCTATTGTTGAGGACCACCTATGTCCATTGTAATCGAAGATCCACCTCAAGCTGTTAAACTCAGAAGAGGAACCCACTCTGATACCAATTATTAGACACTAGGAACACTGAGAGGGAGGTTGAATCAATGTTCCACAATATTTGAATCTCAAATCAAATCTTAAAATATCAACAACAATATTTAACCTTTAATAGCATCCACAACAAATAAATAGAAGGAAACATGCATGCACATTAATAAGACAATGTGAATACCATAACACCGATATTTTTTTACGTGGAACCCCTATTAGGGGAAAAACTATGGTGGATATTAACCCACAAAGTATACTCTATTAAAAGTATGATACAAAGGGAATGTACTTGCATTTAGGCACACTGCCTAGAGCTCACTACTCAAAATACAAAAGAGGACTCATTGTCCAAAAGAGTTTGGATTAGAATTATTCAAACTATGAATTGAGAAAATAGCATCTTTGAATTCCTAGATTCAGTTCCAATGAAGCACATGAAACGGATTCTGGACCTTCTATCCAATTCATTCTTCTTCTATGCTCTACTCTGCTCTCCTACAAAAAATCTTATGTTACACAGACAAAATTCACTTGAAAGATCCTCTGATATTACATCATGCAGTTGTCCTGCACCTTTTCATGCACACACCTTCTTTCCATTTCATACATCACATGAAAAATGAATTACCGATCTCATTTATATATCCGCTTAATAGGAAATTTATTTCTATATGTCATCTTTAAAGAAAATATAATACTCTTCCACAAGTCGGCTCCAATCACCAATTAGAATTAATGCATACCCATACAAGTTGGCTAGACTATAGTAGGGACCCAAACCAAAATTCCCAACATAAGAAATAGTTAAACACATACTCCTCATACATCTGAAACATGCCATACACAACAGGTTGGCCACAATGAGAAAATAAGCAATAAATCATTCTATCAATCTCCAAACTTTTACATGGATCAATCTAATATCATAAAACTTATTAAATAGGTAGCATACATGATTTACAAGCTTCCTTGGGGATCCACACAACAAAATAATGATCCAGTGAAGTATTTAGATCAACTTACCAACCAAATACTCTATTCTTTATGCATTCTGTCAGTAGAGTACTGTCTTCTACTTTCATTTCTAGTAGGAACTCCTTCCAAACTATGGACCACACTACTAACTCTAGTTGCCATTAATGACAACACTAGTAGCCAAAAACAATCTCCTAAACTCATATGCCAATAGTTTTTTTCCCATGATCTATAAAGGATGTTTCTTAGGAGGGTCATGTTGGAACTATAAAATTCTAATATTTTCACATGTTGTTCATACCCATGCATTTCCAAATGAGTTCTACATTGAGCATAATTTACTCTCTTCATGATATTTTTACCCACATTTTATGCATATAGCCCCATAAATTCTATCGAGTCTTGAATAATTCACATTGTGGTCTATATCGGTATGACAATATCAGGGTCTGCCTAATCCATTTTTCTGATAAACGTCTGTGTTTCCTATTGACAAGACATTTCTAATGTCATGGCGATTGGATTTCATCTACTGGCAGCTTTCGATAGGACTTCTTCATGGTTTTGGTGATAGAGGATGAGTCAAATTAGTAGGAGTTATACCGTCAGATTGATGTCTTATTAATTTCAATATGTCTCACCGACTGACAATAAAAAAGGCATATCGGCAAAGGAAATCATTTTCAAAATGATGTCATAGCGAACATAGTATGTCTTACCGATTAGCATGCATGGATTTGTTTCAACTAAACCAAATGTCTTCGGGGTAATGTCATAGTGAATCTTTTTTGTCTCACAGACTGGCGACAAAAGGTGCTCATCGGCGAGAGGTTTTTCTTTGTTGTAACATCATGGCGAACTTCCCTTGTCTCCTTGACCACCAATAATGAAGTACATCTCATTAGGAATCATGAGCTTCGATGTAGAGTCTCAGCAAACCCGTCAGGTCTTGCCGACAAATTCTAATGAATGGATTTTGGTGAGAGGTTGGTATTGTCTCAGCAAAATAAAGGTGTCATGGGATGTTTTGGTATGACTCAATGGATTATTTGGGACCTCTCCCCAATTTTGAATTGTCTTGGTGAAGGTGAATGAAAGATACATCTCGGTGAGAGTATGCTTTTGACTCAATGACACACAAGATGGATGAGAACTTTCAGTGAAGCATAATGTGCTCTACAAGAGGTCTCTGTGATATCATAAAGTTATAGCGAAGTGGATGAAGTGAAGGGGCACATCATTGGCGGGAGACCCCTTATGTCATGGCAACCAGAAGAACATTACAGGGCTCTTGAAATGACATAAGGTGTTCAATATGATTTCTCCCCAATGGTAGAAGGTCATGGCGAAACACAAAGAACACGGGATGACTGGCGATACAATTTCCTTTGGCATGACTATCAAGATGTCTTAGCGAATGATTAACAAAGACTCAAACACTATGGCCGACATGTGAATTCTAAATAAAGTTGCAGGCTGACATGGGATTTTCCCAAATACTACGGTTGGCCAACACGGATTTGGAAGTGATGTGATTCCTGATGCTGGTGTATAAATATGCATTCCCAATTGTAAATGAAACATCATATTTTAGAGGTAGTTTAGGAATGGATATAGTAGAGTAAAGTTCTCATATCAGAGAATATGATGCATGTTTTCAAATGGCGATTTCAATGAAAACCAGTTGGTGTGACAGTTTATTTCTAGTGTCGATTGTCTGTTGAGTTTATAGAAAAGTATTTCCAAGCTATCTCCAAGTTGATTCTTTCTAGTTGTTTAAATTGATACAACAAGCTTATTTTCAGTTTATCAGTGCACATTTGTTGTATCTATGTGATGAATTGATTGGTTCTTTCAAGGAGAGATTAAATCATTTTGGCTGATCATAGTAATCAGAGAGATTCATCTAGATTATTAAAGTAGAGCTTAGCATTCATAGTCTTGCATGTTTATACAAGTTATAAACAAAATTTATGCCAGATAATTTTATTTTCTGCCAGAATAAGTTGCCCACTTTTGTTTCATTTGACTCTGCATACCCAATAAGGCACTAGTATTTCACTTCATCATTTGGATTCATTTAGTTTCTTTACATCTGTTAACTAAACATATTAGGATTTAGATTAGAAGATTGCTATACAATTTATACTAAATTTGATTTCATTTGTTCACTTCCATCTTCCATTGTGGAAAAATCACTACAAGAAAGATAATCATAAGTCAAGTCTTCCCAATTCAGATAGGTACACCCGCCTAGGTCTGGAAGCACCTGAAGAGTAGAAGGTTGAAAGCTTTTTGACCTTGTCTATTACCCTAAAGCGTATCAAGAGATTGGCAACCTCTTGACACATTCTGCTTGTGTTTTTGAGAGCTAACAGGTTAGAGGTCTTAGTAGTGGTGATGGTTGTTATATGTGTGTTAGCAGCAGAAGTTCCCATTGGGATTGTTTCCTTAGGGACTTTAGGTGGGGTTTGAGATACTATTTTAGTAGCCTTTTCTTCAACCTTATGCTTAGTAGTGTTTCTCTCTCATTTTTCCTACCCTTTCTCTTTCAGCATCTCTTTCTAGCTACTTAGCTCAAATCCTATCCTCCTTTTCCTTCATAGCTTGTAATCTCTTCTTTTCTTCTTGTTCAACAAGCCAATTTTCCTCTTCATCCAAGGCTTGTATATCCTTATCAATATCTTCTTCATTCTCGAGGAAATCCCAATAGTCACTTGGGGAAGGGGTATGAAATGTGTGATCCACTAGGTCTTCCTCAAGGAAAGTAAGAGATGGCAAGTTAAGAGTTTCTCCTCTTGGATTAAAATTTCTCCCATGAAAAATGGACCCCATCGTAGATGTTGGTGGTTCTAGGAGTGCTTTACTTTTACCCTAGAATTCCTATTTGTCTTCCTCTCTATAAATTTTGAGTTCATTATCAAATACTTGCTCAACAAGGAAACTACCTTGTCCTCCCTCGATTACCCCACCATTATTTGAATTATCAGCAACATTCACGCTATTTACTTCATTGTTAAAAGTGGGAGAAGCTCCAACAAGAGATTTGTGAGACTTATCGAATTCAATACATTTCCTTTTCCATAGAAGTTTTTTGTCTTTGGCAGGTTCAGATCCCACCTTCTTTTCAAGAGTCTTCTTCGTATGACTTCTGGTTTTCCTCATGGTGCTAGTTGAGTTGTCAATTTCCTTCTCCTCAAGTTCTTTTCGAGATGTTATTGCTACATTAGTATGAAAAAAATTAGAGTCACCACCCAGGACAATGGAAAATAAAATTTGACTATATCATGACTTGTTAATTGCTATCTCAAAGAGAATTTTGAACATAACCTGAGACAATGTGACAAAATTAACCAGAATTTGACCCATGAACAAAATATGAATTATGTGATTTAAAATGAAAACCACTACTTCTTCCAATGAAGAATAATGAAAAACCAGACTCTGACTATACCAAATCTACACTAGAGACACTAAAAACTATGAAAGGTCTCCACCAGAGTTTCCATTATGTTGGTTATTTTTTAAATACCAACTAGATCTTCAAGGTAGCCTATGGATTTTCCAATTCCAATGATTAGTGACCTAGAAGCGGTTGGGCCAATGAAAAAGAGAAATACATTAATCTTTCCTCCTAACTTTGAGCTTTGCAAAACCCAAGATGGTGATCCCACAATGCACCTATAATATCATTTCAAATGATCTCCATGTACATTGCACATTAAGCAGATACATTCCTATATTAAAGAATCAACAAGTAATAATTAATGAGGAATTAGAAAATCCTTCACACCATCATGACTTGGAGCAAAGAATGGAGAATAAGAATGAAACCCATAAGAAATTACCACAATCTTGAAATTGAATTTAATTATCTGAATGGTTCTTTGATATAATCCAACTGATCCGATATATTTAGACTTACTAAACGTAAATAATTAGTGCATTATCCTAGGGTGACGAAGTCTAACTCACAATGAACAGTAATGCAACAATTAAATATTTTAATACCTATAAACCATCAAGGATTTGCATTGGAAACTCATGAATCAATCCTTCATACAAAACATACTTATAAATCCTATGAATTAACTCATAAACTAGTGATCATATTAAATAATTTTAATCAATTACTTGAATTGAAGCATCAACACAAACACACATCCAATCACACAAATTGGAGACCAATGAGACAATACTTGATTATTCCATTGTTAGTTTATGAACATATACATAGGAGACAATTTCTATGAAATATTTCATTATCAATTCTCAAATGCTAGAATTGATGCAAAAAATTTATGCTAATTGTAAATGTAGACCGATATCCTAAGACTTAGCAAGTAATTCTATACTCATTATATTCTTGTACTCATAAAAATTTGTAGTAACTATCCGAGATCAAGCAAAACTTCAAAGACCCCACACAATAGCCTTGAAATCCCTATTATATGATCAAAGGAGAAACAAGCATTAGGCTATTGGCTAATTACATTTCAATCTAAATTTCATGTATCCTTCATTTCATTCCAACCCCCAGGTGGTTATCTTTACAATTTGATGAAAATGGGGGGAAACACAAAAGGACAAAAATTGAAAAAGTTGATGGACCTCATATCCTCATGCTTCAAGAATTCCATGTCACTATTCCATGGGAAAAAGGTGTCAAGCACAATAGAAAAGAAAAATAAAATGAAGGAAAGGATTGACCTAGTTACCACATGCATCTTCACACTAAGAGGATATATATTTTCTTCACAAAATTATTTCAACGGCCAGACCTATACTATACTCAACCATATTCTTTATCCCTCTTTCCACCTTCATAGCTCACTCAGCATATATTTCAACGCATTCTTTATATTCATGCTTGGTAGGAAAATCCATAGTAAGCAATTTTTGCACCTTTGCATTGTATGCATTATACATGGCATCAATTACCATGCCGGCTTCTTTCAAAAAATTATCCATATCCACTTGGATTCCCATGAGAGTATCAATAGAGCTAGTCAAAAAATTAATGTCCAAATTATCATCAACATATTGTGTTTGTGGATCTAAGGTCATTTGATGCTTGAAGAGTTCCCTCCATGATACATACTCTGTAAGTGTTCCATCTTCTTTAAGAATCTTGGGCATACCACATTCTTTTATATTCCTAAAGGCCTTGAATTTACCTTGTAGATATGCTCCAATTCTTTCATGAGAACTTGTAATCTCACCAATCATCTCAATTTCCACTATGACAGTAGGGAGATTTGTTGGAGCTTCAGGATCATCCTTTATGTTTTCTTGTATTTACTTTAAACTGTTCAGTCTACTGCTCCATTTGTCCCATGTGTCTTGAAAAACCCCCTAAACATATTAGAAACTTACAAAAGCCTCATGTATACCCTGATATGTGGACCATGCATCTTTTTCTTTTGATGTTTCCTTTGCCATTCTATAGCCCAAAATCTCATCAACTATGTCCTTTGTGATCTCTCATATCCTCTTGGAGCTTAATATTTTTAGAATTAGTTGTTTGAAGTTCAATCTTCATGGCCATGACATTTGCTTTGAAGGCTTCCTTTTCCTGTGGTGTGGTCTTCATTGAAGAAGTATGCAAAGTCTTATGACTTGCACTAACTGTAGTAGCCTTTGATTTATTGTATTCCTCAATCAATTTATTATGCTTCTCTAACAATTTCATGTACCTAATAGATTTCTCTAGTATCCACACTTAGCATGGTTGTATGAATTGTTAATCTTGCAGCTTGTGGGGATGTCATCTTTGAAGCCCTTCCTATGATCAATTCTCCTAAGAGGCCAATAATTTCTCTACTGAGTTAGCACCCTCCAAAATATTGTATCAATTTCCAAATAGCCATTGCATGTAAACTAGGACTAAACCCTAAACTGAAAGTTTTGTCATCAAAGGTTTCTTCTAACACTACTACATTTGGGTCACCTCTAATTGCATCCAAGGAAATTATTGAAGATAAACTCTAGCCAGGCATTACTATCATTCCACTATCATTGACCAATCTCCTAGCTTCCATAGGATTCATTCGTGTAATCTCTTGAATAATTTCCTCTTTATTTTTGTTTTTGACCTCTTCTAGTTGAAAGGGTCTACTCCCTCCTGAGCTTTCAGTATTCTATCATTTATTTTTCATGCTTTAAGTTTAGTCACAAATTCCCCAAATTCACTTGTTGTCACAAAGGAGACATCTTCTAGAAACTTGGCACAAGCTAATACCTCTGCATCATTATCTCGACTTTAATCATACTCCCAAGGTGTACTAGTCTATCATTTGTAATAAAAGGTTCTATTACATCCCTAATATCAGGGTGCGAAAAATTTTTTGCTCCTTGTTCAGTAGGGGTAGATTCAATGGATGGTTGTGGTATTTTCCTCAGAACCTTGTGCTTCACCAACACCCTTAGTAGGTACATCACTAATAGGGATATATCCCATATCTACTTGCTGTTTCTCTTTTGATGCGATGACCTCCATTGGTTGGTTACCCACTTTTATCAAATGTTCCTATAAAGCCTCTTGAGCCAATTTCTTAGCTTGATCTACCTTCTTCAAAAGGGTATGATCCATGATTTCATTGAGGACCAACTCCATCCTCTTATATTTGTTAGTAATATGTTTGTATGGGCTCTGATAGTAGGAGTTCTCATGAGAAGCCTTAAGCTCAACCTCAACAATCTTCATCCATATCTTTCCCCTATCCAGGATGACAGTAGGTGATAGAAAATTCCTTATTGCATCTTCCCTGTAGTAGAATTCACGAGGCCCATACCCTGAGATTGTCCTCTTTATATTTTCTCTATTTATATGTCCTTCTGGGTCACATTTCCTAGCCGAGGTTACTTTCATTCTTAGGTTACTTACCATTATACCAAATACCTCATATTCCCTCTTTGTTGTCACAACAAAATAATCAAAAGAAAAGATTGATGTGATGATGGAGGCCTTTTAGTACAGTTTGAAGTTCTCTGCATCAGAGTGGTCCATTTTCCACATCATTTCCATGAAATCCAACCTATCAGAAACAAACTTGGGAAACAAATTTTGTGTGACAGAAGTCCCATAGCATCTGATGACTATGCAATCATTACATAGATACCAGTCTCCCCAATTGCATTCATAATCAAGATCATCACCAAATTCCCTAGGTATCAACAATGCCTAAATTGTTTGGGAAACCCTTTCAATAGGTGCAACACCCATTTGTACCAAGATGGTATGTTTTATAACATTACAAAACACAACATAATTTGAAGTTGAGCAGTGTAAATCCCAAATGTGTGTCCACATTTCAATAGGTAACTCATGGCTCCTTTAATCCATGTTCCTTAGTTGCATGGACTTTCCAAAGACTCCCTGTGCTTGATATAATATCATGTGCATCAATAATGAATAATTCCTAAATGTTAATTGCTTTCTCCTTTCTTTTAACCTCATCAGGTCGTAATGTAGCTGCTTTATAACTCTTTGGGCATAATTAAACAATGTGTGCTTGTTCTTATGTTGAATATCTCAAATCATAAACAATAAAGGTGTTGTTATCCTTCCATCAAATTTTACTCCAAGCACCTAACACAACATGTAATATGTGTATCTAAAATATTCTACAAACTCATCATATTCCAATGGCTCAACTTCTTTAAGTGCAAATACACTGCCCTTTTCACGTCTATGTATTGGTAATTCACCCTTTTGGATAGCCCCTCTATGTCTATGATATTCCTATTGGAATTTCTCAAAATTAATCTTTTCACTGGCGTCAAGTCTCATTCTGAAAACTTCCACAACTTTACTTTCCTTTATTTCTAGTATACTCTTTCCTTTAGTATCTTTAATTCCCTACTTATTTCATCATATATTTCCACCAAGTGCAACATCAGGTCTACCTCAACAAAGACATTAGAGATATCCAGTTTCCCTAAATCATGACCCCAGACATTTTTACTAGGATGCTTAGCATTTCTCCTCATAAATGCATACAAGAATAACTCCCATCCAGTCTCTGACACAACATTATCACCAATTCTCTCTACAAGGTCCTTGAAATTGGTGGTTAGGATTCCTTCCACTGTAGCCTTCCTACCACTGTCCTTGAGGTCCAATGGTTGGAACTTGTCCATGAACCAAGTATAATCCTTTGGTTGGCCTCTTTTCTTCTTAGGGGTTTTGGATGTTGGAGGAGGGTCATGGGAAATCTTATGCTTTTTCTTCTTACGTGCAGGTTTTGATGATGAGGATTCACCCAATTGACTCATTCTAGCTTCTTTAGGGTTTCACTCAGTTTAGAGATAGACTAGGTTTGAGGTTAATACCCTATTTCTAAGGACTTCAAACTCAAATTCAGAAATAGTTTTATCTAGTTAAGAAATTGTGCTAATACAAGAGAGACCAAGAACCCTAAACAATTTCTAAAATTAACTTAGGTATTCCATGATCTGATACACAAATTATTGGAAATCAATAAAGAACTAGTAGGATACTGATGGAAACATACCTGGTAATAAAATTTCTACAACTCCTTCAGCTTCGACTCTTATTGCTTTGAAATCTTCTTCGGCTCCTCAAATGTTCAATTAAAATGGAAATATGAACTATAACCTCTTTTACTAAATTCAGTAGAGTACACATACCATTAATGGCACACGAATGCTTGCACAAGTGAACAACTACATCTTAAGTTGGTCGTTCCTATTTGAATTAAGACCATCGATGCACTTTGATGAAAATTTCATCTGACAGCTAGCATTGTTTCCAACTCTCAATGGGGCTCTACTGATGATTGGATGTGTACTGAATAGAACAAGAGACCAACATGTGTAATTCCCCTCCTTTCATGAATATCACTCCTTGTGCATTCCATTTCTCTATTGGAATCTAATCATGCGATGGCTAGAAAGCCAAAAATGAAATATCCATCCTTGATTGCAAATGTGAGGAATATCTTGGATGAAGATATGAGCCACATCGCTCATCCTGTGCTTTGAGTTCATTGACCAATTCCTAGTTGCAATAGCACAAATCCATGTGATGAGATAATAGCCCATTCATCGGTGATTGTGGGTTTATTTTAGAAAACTGAATGTAACTAAAAATAATATAAGAGCCAATGATGGGTCAAAACATTGAACACATAGGTCATCAAAAAATACCTTTCCAAAGATCAACACTCATGATGGGTGACTAGCCAAATCCAAACAATAAATAAGACATCGCTCATTGTGGGTTTCAAGAGATACTTCATGCCATAGCCCATGATGGTAAGGTGGGTCTACAACGATAAGCAAACTTAAACAATATGTGGATTGATAGTAGCTAAGGTATTGGGGCTGGTTGAAGAACGATAATCCAAGCCATGGGGTAACACTTAAGTGATGAATAAACTAGTTCAACATGTCAATGCAAAGACATAAAAGAGATGATAACCAAGGGTGACAAAATATGTTGAGCTCATAAACCCTAAACCCATACATCAAAAGACATAAGTGACCAATGACATGACCAAGAAATTGATGGATCCCTAAAAATTTTATGGGTTCCACTAGACTCTGTAATGGATAAGCCACTGGCTTAGTGGGTTTCCTTGTTTCAAAATTGAGAAGGAATCACTATGCTATAACAAAAAACCATTCAATCTTGTTATTCCTATTGTATAGGATATCGATATTTACCATGTTCTCCATGCTAGTTAATGAAGGTCGCTCAATATATTAGCCAATGTTGAATGATATTTCATGTTTCTTAGAATATTCTTGTGAGAATATTGTCTGTTGAGAAATACCCTATTGAGTGTGGGTGTGAATCATTAGGTGTTGCTAAAAAGGTCAACCTCCTAGGTCTTATAGAGCCTAAAGTACAACAAAAATGTGTTCTAATCTCATTTCCTATTCATTGACCAAATCCTACACCAAAAATTTCTCACTCTAATTGGATGACTGATCCATCTATTCATGACTGATTCATCTATTCCTCAATCCCACTGAAGTATGAACATGATTTCCTTTATTCCACAAATTATTCAATCTATTTCATCAATTGCACTGAACACTCAAATTGATTTCTTCAATTGCATTGGTTATGTAATCAAAATGCACTCATTATTCCCATCTAAATCCTCTCAATGGTTTTCAACCATTCATTGGGATATTTTACTACGCGATCTCAAATGTTCATTTTGAAACACAAAATCTATATAACAATCATCTTTCTTCTAAAAAATGGTTAGAGAATCAACATATTTTCCACAACGAAGTAATGTCAAAATCATAATCAATCTTTTGACAAGCTTTATATACATCTTCGGTCAATGGTATTGCACAAATTTGAAACTTTTTCTAAGAACAAATGGAGGCTTCACATTGATACAACGAACAATCCAACATCTTTGGGAATATACTTGAACACGAGATGGTAACACTATGTTTGGGAATTCATTTGATGTTTCTATTTTGATTGCATCATTTTAGTTTGTTCTTCATAGCTTCATTTCATGAGTAATGGGAATGAATCATCTTTTTGTTTGAATTAGATTAGTTTCCATTCATGGGTATGTGAAGGATCATGATGGGCCAAAAAGTGGCGATATGATGGGTATGTGCAGGGTATGTGGTTGACGACTTTTTTTTACCCAAAATTGATGAAACAAAAAAAGTTTTTTAAAGGATATTCTCAACTTTCCACCAATATAAATTATGCTTTACTTGAATTTAATAAATAATTATTATTCAATTTCTATCTGAATTATGACTAAAGTCCTTATTGATAGGTTAATTGAAAAAAATTTATAGCTTTCAAACAGTATCACATTTTTTGAATCCAAAAATGCATCACATTATATGCTTCACATAATATAGGATTAAAAAAAAAAGATTGAATTTCATGAAGTTTTGACCAAGTTAAGGTGGTCAGACATACAAGTTTTTATATTTTTTAAAAGTTGTAATGAAAAATTCACAATTAATTATTTATTTGGAAAAAAAATTACAAAAAAATATGCATCACATCCAGACATGACTCTTCTACTTATATCTAAAATTTAATAAAAAATATTATCATTTTATTGTGGTTAGGGTGGTCATACAGACACCTACTTATTTTTTCCCTAAAATTTAAGTACTACTACATTGAAATTTTGAATATTCACCAAATAGAACTTTAAAAAAAAAAAAAACCTAGTAGTTTAGAAACTACATTCAATTTTCTACATATTCTATTCTCACATATTTTTGAAATAATATAGATAACTTATTCAAACTTTTATGTCAAGTTACCTAACTCTGATTTTTTTGAATTTTTTGCCACTTAAGGGCCTATTTTTTCCATGATGATCCTGCAATGCTATTCTTTACCAAGCAATTATGTTAAAAAATGCCTCTACTTCTCAAAAAGCATCACAAGGATAATACATCATAAAAATAAGCTCCTCAAGAGCTTGTACATAATGATACTATATTCATGATTTGGTAAGAGAAATAATTTTGTGGTGTGAATCAAATGCAATGACATAATCAATACTTTTTTATAGCAACCAACATGAGATCAAAGAAAAGAGAAATAAAAGTGGAACAATCAATTGATAATGGTCCTTTTTATTCTTTTCCAATGATTCAAAGGGTTGATGGTCCACCTTCAACTTGAAATGTGCAAGAAAATAAGAGAAACTGATTTGCTTCTAGAAAGGAATAGCTCAAAGGATGTGCTCAAAAAATACAAGGGTAATAAGATATTATTTCTCCTAAGGAAAAACCAAAGATTAGTTATATTCTATTTAACATTATTGATCATATGAAGAAAAATATGTGAACATATCCATGTGGGAATCTTTGTCTATCCCTAGGGGAAAAAACCTCTTATAAGTTGCCTTGTCTAATCTTAGTGTGCCAAAAGAATCATCAAAGGAATAATAATAGACTATCCTTACAAATACACCTAAGACAAAGAGTGAACAACATGGTAAGGATGTCAAATATCCCACATTCTATGTGTCATAATAATTGTTGACCATTGTATTCATAACCATGTGATAGTTTATGAAACATGAAAAAAATAGGGTTTTGGGAGGTTTATCAAATATGATGAGAGACCTATTTTCCTTTGTTTCATTAGGAAATGAGATCCTCACAAATAATTGACTAACAACCCTTCGGTGAATCAACTCAAGGTGATAATCTTTATGTTTCCTTATGACTAAAGGACGAGGGTCAAGGTTAAACAACACTTTGTGGAGAAAAATTAAAAATAGAAAATCAACTCCAAAATGCAATTTAACACTTCAAACTTGAAGATTAAACTCAATATTTGTAGAACCAAAAAAAAATGTAGATTTGAGAAGGAAAAAAATGTGTACTAGTCACAAAAAGTTCTTTCTATATTTTGATCTAAGACTCATTCTCTCATGGGTGAATGGGTCCAAGTACAATGGTTTCAACAATCTTTCAGGAGCCTTTGATGTAAAACTGTAGCTTCAAATTTTTCCAAGTTTCAACATCAGAAAGTTAGAGATTAGATCTGTAGGTGAGATTCTATGATTTGACTACTTTTACAATGTTTTTCAACATTTACAACATTGTAAAATTGCACTTCAAAATTTCTTCAAGTCTTATTCAACTTAAATATGCAATCACACACAAAAGAGATATTTTTTATTTTTTTAGGTAAATGGGGGTTTGCCTTGGTCAAACCCTATTTTGGTAATCAAACATTGAATTGAAATAATGAAATGAAAGAGGGAATGGATAATGAACAAATCTATGTTACCACTCGAAAAACCCTTACATGAAACCTTGAAAATGGAGATCTTAGGAGGTCAAAAAATTGCATGAACGGATGAATTGTATGTGGATATCGATACTTGAAATGATGCTTTGAATGCTTGAATTAATCTTGAAACCTACATCACAATGTTAGCTCCAAAAACATGCATGATGCAAGAAGACTTTGACATGATGGCTAGATCTTGATTGCTGCAATAAATCTTTGATATATCTACTCTTTAATGCCTTTTATTATCAATTTTTCTATAGTTTTTATCACATCAAAATTCTAGGTGAAACTTAGTAAAATAACCTTGTATTTATAGGTATGTATCCTTAATTTCCCAAAATTCAAATATCACAAGCTGGCATTCAAATATAGATTTGAATATATTAAAATACTGCCAAAAACATAATTTAAATTTAGGTCCAAGGATTTAGGGAGGAACCATTCACCCATGGGAGAATGGGTCCTAGGTTCATATAACAGGAATAGACATTGCTCAAGGTAAAGTGTTATTTTCAGGAATTAATTATTGTTGGATTTTCCCTTTATAAAATATAATTTATTAGGCTTGTAGATGAATTAAAGGGCTAATAAAGGTATAATTAAGCTCAACTTAATTAAGAGGGCCCAAATAACTATGAAAATATTAAGGGGTACATTTAACAACACTAAATTAAGGCATTATTGAGCCCATTTTAAATTAGGAGGGCCCAAACAAGCAAGAAAATGTAAAAGGGATACATTTTCCTACACTACATTTAGCCCCCACTTTAGTGATAGGATGACCTTGCAGCAAACTCACACTAAAGTAGCCAATAAAGAGAGGTCTAATTGTACAATCATTGCAAGGATAAGATGAAAAAGATAAAGAAGGATCATCAATCCCCCAAGATCTAATATCTCATAGAAAAACCAAGAAAGGCTCAAGGAGAGACATGCCTATGTTAAAAATATATATGTATGCAACAATGACAAGATACTTAATTATAAGTTTCCAAAGAATCAAAGAAAGAGAGAAAGGAAAAGAGGGTGGATCAAGCCTCAACTATCAAATGCGATTTGGATCACGCCTTAGTTATTTTTCCAAGAACGTGTACAAGTGAAACTCACTATGCACTATGCAAACAACAATGCATACTCACACTAGCTAGTGAAATTTGTTGTCCACTAGGTGAGCACCCAAGGGTAGAAAATGATAGAATCTTATTATATTCCCATACCATACAAAAATTATACCTCTAATAACTTTAATAAGGAACTACACAATACAAACTTTGAGTTTCATAAGGCTTAGCAATTTTTGTTATCCCAAACACTTATGAACAAAATGCAAATAAAACAAGACATGTTCAAAGGGGTTTTTCTTAGTTCATGTAAGATCTCCTCTTGGGAACATCATGCCTATTTTTTCCAAGAGAGGACAAGTTTAGGATGAAAGATTCACAACTTATGGAATGCAATGTGTAGCATGACCACTAAGAGGAAAGTCATCATGAAAGGTCACACTATTGGATGACATCAAACCCAATGACACCACCAAGAAGAGGACACATCGCAAGAAGTAAGAAAACTACACAATGAAACATAAGATATAGTCCAAGATCTCCCAAAATGATAATGCCAATGTATTCCCCCACTTTAAATAAATTTCTAACACCATGCTGTGAGTAATTACTTTAAAGTAGTAAATGATAAATGATAATAATAAAGAAGACATTAGAGCTTATCTGGAAAGCCCTATGCCAAGTCATATGTTTCCAAAATGAAGCTACATCATGATAAAGGGGTTTCCCCCAAAATGAAATCTCAAACACAAGAGGGATCCATGGATTTGAGGTTAGCATATGTCTTTGCTACAATGATATTGTAGAGCTCAAAAATATCATCATTCCCCAAATAACTCATGGAACTTGAAGAATAATACATACAAAGTGAAAAAAATGAAAGCCTTTTGGGTCAACATGGAAGAGATCTAAATCTCTCGATGCCTTGTGTCATCCCAAAAAGGGAAAAAAAAAGACAAAATAAAATATAAAGGGCTTACAACATATATAAGAATGAATGTACAAAGAGAGGAATGAACATGGATACACATAAAAAAAATGATACAGTGGATCATGTTATGCACATGCAATCACATAAAAAAATGAAAAGTGAACAAAGACAAGCATAGCAAGGAAAATGCAAATGAACCTACAGAAAATCATCTACATCCCAATATTGTTCATTATATGTGGAAGGAAGACAACAAGCCAAAGGGACAACATCAACTACCAAACTAGGACAATCACCAAGTTCAACATGCAATGAATCACTCTTTGTAGGAGGATCATCATAATTGTTATCATTTAAGCTCATAGAAGAATAAAACAATGAATTCAACTCATTATGCACTTCCTCATAAATCTTATAAATTTCATTATAATCATCCAAGTTAATCACAATAGAAGGTATAATGATAGTATCCATGGAAGGTGCTTGATCTCATTGTATTTGAAGTTTAGGACTTTCTTGTTTGGGAAAAGGAGGAGAATCATCATGCATTGCTTGAGGTAAGTTTGGGTTGTGATTTTCTATCTTGTTCTTTTCTTCTTTTGCTTGAAACAAATGAGAAATGGCACAACTTCTACTCCTACACTCTCTAGCATTTTTGTTCCTTTTCATTTCATTTTCAAGTTGTTATTGTGTAGGAGCATGTTTATCAACCATAGGTTTCTTTTCTTCCTTTAAGGGAGGAATGAAAGGAACCATAGGAGGTTGTTCAACCACTTTCTCTTTAGCTTTATAAACTTTTTTTATTTTAGGAGTTACAATGGGACTTATTTGGTTATCTTGTGGTCTCTTATAGGAAATAGGTGAAGGATTTACTATTTTTTGGCCTTGATTACTTGGAAGGGTTGTTGGTTCAATCATGGTTTCGTCAAGGATAGGAGGATCAATTGTGGGTTGAGGCATATTTGTAAGGGATAATTTTGTTATGTTCTTTGCCTTAAATTTTTTATAGGATTTATAAAGGAATTCATCATGAGGCCTAATAGGTTCCATAGGTTCGAGCCAAAATAAATCAAATGAGAAATTCACATGGGAAGACACAAGATTAAATCCATTTTGATGCATAGTAAATATCTCATTGCCAAATGGAAATTTTAAACATTTATGGAAAACCAAGGGGACAAAATTCATGGAGTGAATCCATGGATAGCCTAACTTCACCCAAAATTTGTCCAACAATGGGATGATGGAAAATGAGACACCTAATGTTTGTAGTCCAAATTTTAAAGGAAGAGTTATCAAACCTATAGGGAGAGAAAAACCATTATACATTTTAATCCATGCTTTTAGCTTTTCATAAGTATCTTGATAAAGTTCATGCAAAAAGAATTGTTCAATGATCAAATTTATCTACACAAATGGGATCAATAATATCCCATTAGCGGGCTTGTCATTGATTCTTCTAGCTATGTAAAGAGGACAATCAGGTGCATGTCTAATTATGCCATGTTGTGAGAAAGTAGTGTCAATAAGAATTTTGGTTAGGCCCTTACGAGGTTTAACTTCAATAAATCTAATCACATTGTCCATGTTTTCAATAATTTCATCATTCGTGTCAACATTCATCACATCATTCTTTGTTTCACTATATTTGACAAAGGAAGCATTATGATTTGGCATAGGATCAGTAAAGATTTGCAATTTTTTATTAGGAGGGGCTACAGACTTATTACCTTGACAATTAACACCATCAATTTTAATATTATTAGTATCAATGAGGTCATGTACAAGATGTTTAAGATTCTTACAATATTCTATATCATGTCCATTTTGTCGGTGAAAAGGGAAATATGAATTTTTTCTATAATTAGGAGGTAAAGGCTTAGTAGGATCAAGAGCTCTAATAGGAGGTAAGGAAATTAGTTTGTAGTTTATGAGCTGCAACATGATATTATGAAGGGTATCAAGTAGAGGATGAATTTTCTATTTCTATCTCCATATGTGTATGGATTTTTTGTCTTTATGGTAGCCACTTGGTTATCAACATGTTGAGTTAGTTAAGGAGGATTAAGTTGGAAAAATCCCTTATTTTGTTTCATAAATGGTTGATAGTTGTTATGCGGCATGGATTCAGATTTTGTAGGATGGCTAGAGGGAGTTTTCATTTCATGACTACTAACCAAATTTTGGCAATTATGAAGGGTAGTGCACAATTGTGTGAAGGAGGAAAATTTAAACATCTCACGTTTAGCTTGGATTTTATTTTTCAAATTAGAAATAAACGTTCATTGAAGGTCATCATCAAAAATATTAATGTTTATTTTTTAGAAGAGAAATTGGTATTGTGATATGAAATTAGTGACCTTTTCATCATCCTTTTGTTTGCATGTCATTAAATAAGGTAAGGTCATCTTAGGACCCAAGTGTATTTGGAAGTGATTATAGAATGAATCAATAAGTTCATTGAATGAACATATTAAATTATTCAGTAAGGAGTAAAATCATTCCAAAGCAGTGTCTTGCAACGATCTAGGGAATATTTTAGCCAAGAGTTTATTCTCAAAAATGAAGTCACTACATATGTCTATATATGCGGAAACATGGCTAACAGGATCTCATTTTCAACCATATTTCCCAAATCTAGGAATCTCTATACCATGTAGTATTTGTGTTCTCAATATCTCTAAGGAAAATGGATTTCATTTGACATATTGTGAAGGTTGGCCATTTTGATTTTGACTTAAAATAGGAATTTCTTGTTGGAGGGATGACACATTTTTCAAGAGTGTGCTAAGGACATGATCATTGTTAATGTTGTGAGATGCATGTGAATAAGGTGGAGGTGTATATGAATGTGGAGGGCAAGTGACTTATAAGTTTGTGAGGGGAGATGGATTAGGAGATATGAGAATTGAATGTACAAAGGTAAAGGGAATCCCAATGGAAATACCTAAGGAAGTGTTGACATTGCTTGTAGGATGTATAGCTATTGTAACAGTTGGATCAGTGTATGTCAGACTAAAGATTATGGTTGTGAAAGGAGGGATTGGAATTCCACAAAAGAATAAATAGTCATAGTAGGGAAATGTTTATCAATAATGTGAGCCAAGCTAAAAACAATCTCTATTCCTTGTTCATTTTCAATTATTCTCCTCATGTTATCTATCATAGGAACAACATTAGCAACATTCCATTTAGAACTAAAAAAATCTTGCAATTTATCAAGTTCATCATCCATTATACTTAGGTTCTCTTGGGGGGATGTTAGAAATCATTGCATCAACATCAGTGGGTGATCCCAAAATATTGGTTTACAATTTTTGGCCAAACTGGACACTAAAGTTATTTTTTCTGACTAAATCTTCACTTTTGGGCACCTATATTGGCTAAATCATGAGGAATTTGAAGATGACACAAACTAGTGATTTGTGACATTTTTTCTATAGATTCTAAATATATTTTTTTCAAAAATTTTGGAATCAAAGTGCACTTCTTTTTCCATCTCCTTTGAAAACTAATTTTTTTCAATAAACATTGTTTTTAAGGAGTGATGCTCAGCGTATACAACATAATTTTTTTTCCATGAAGTATAAAATTCTTTTTTTTTTATAATTTAGATTCATAACTATGATACATAGCCATTTCATTGGGTTTCATAGTGTTTTATTGAATTTTTTTTGTTAATCAAGTTTCAAAGTCAAACCAATTACAATTTAGACAAAGGTAGACTATATACAACATAACTTTTTTTGTATGTATTAAAATTAAATTTCTTTTTGTTGGATCAAGGACTTCAATACCTAGTGCACTATTTATTTTTTTTATAGTTTGCTATTTTTCCACATGTGCAGAACAAAGAGCTTGATTTTTGGTGAAAAACCTACATTCACAAGAAATAAAAAATAAATATAATAATAAAATTAAATTTATTTTAAAATTATAATTTTTGGGAAGCTTATAATAAGGACTACATAGTTACAATTTTTTTTTTATAAATTAATTCATTTGATCCCCCAAAAGGTAAATCAAAAGTGGTTTTTTATTAGCATTTGATAGGTGTAAAGGAGACTCTATTATAGGTATGGTTTAAAACTAGCAGTGTTCTATCCAAGGGGGTTTCATCTAAGGTGGTTTGATCAAACCCTCTTCAATTGGGATCCTTTAAATGGAAATTTTAAAGGCTTAAATCATTACATTTTCTAAAAATATGTGATTTATCTCCTAGAAATTGTAAACTAGTATTGTGGGATCACCCCAGTCACATTAGGTGTGGGTAGGGAAGTCATGGGAAATGAAGTTTTAAGGGTATTTCCCATAGTGGGTGGATTAGTCTCAACACTATAAGTGAAAGAGTTAGAAAACCCAAGATCCATGGCGAGTGATGTATCGTAGAATGACATGAGTCTCAAACTATGTCTCATGATAGTATTGGAAATATGACATCAAGTGTAGTGTAGGAAAAAATATCCTTTTTTCACACTTAATTTGGGAAATAATTAATAATAAAATGAACTAAATTATGCCTTAATTTAGTGTTGTAATATTTATTTTACATATTCACATTAATTTTAGGGCCTTATTAAATAATGGACTTAATTGTGCCTTATTTGAGGTGTTGTAAGGCATACCTTTACACTTTCATACTTATCTAGGGATTTATTAATTAATTGAGGTTCATTATTCCTTAATTACCCTCTTTAGTTCAAATCCAAGTGTAATTAATTGCAATTTCCAAAGAGGATCCGACAGTCATTAGTGCCATGACATAACAGTTAATTCCTAGGTGAGTGACCTAGGACCCATTCACCCAAGGCTGAATGGGCCCACTTAGACCTAGGATCTAAATTTTCATTATGTTTTTGGTGGTATTTCAATGATTTCAAATGTGTATTCACATGTCAACTTGTGTTATTTGAATTTTAGGGATTTATGCTAACATATATATCAATAAGAGGTCATTTCACTATGTTTTACTAGAAATTTTATGAGCAAGTGTGACCTAAGAATGCTTATGATATAAAGAGCATTTCAAGATAATTTTCAAGGAATTAAAAGGTAGATTTATTGAAGATCTATTGCAGCAATCAAGATCCTATTATAATGTCAAAGTCTTCTTGCATCATATGTTGATCTAGTGTTTAAGATCCATTCAAGCATTCAAAGGAATTATTTCAAATAAAGCTTCATGATCAAGATCCACATCCATTGAATCCATTTCATGCAAGTTTTAGATCCATATTCCAAGGTTCAAATAAGGGTTTGGTGGGTTGTGACATTACATTTTTACATTCATCATTCCTTCATGCTATTTCATTTCATGACAAGGTTTAATTACCAAAATGGGGTTTGACCAAGGAAAACCCCAATTCAACTAACAAAACAAAAAATTTCCTTCTTGATGTGTTTTTGTAGATTTTAGGTGGAAAATATCTTGAAAAGTGAAATTGAAAAGTTGTCAAAGTTGCATTTGTTGTCACCATTCTTGTAATTTCTTGGAAACTAACCTACAAGATTTATTTCTAACTATCCAACCATGAGATTTAGAAATTTGGGAATGCATCCATAGTAGAAGAGAACCCATAAACAAATTTTATAGAGCCCTAGGTAGGACCCATTCACCATAGGGTGAATGAGTCATTAGCTTGCTTTGAAAAAAGTACTTTTATTGACTGTTACACATCACTTTCCCATTCTTAGGTTTGCATTTTAATTTCTAGTTCCATCAAAATTGAGTTTATTCTATTAGATGCACTTTATAGCTTCCATTTTGGAGTTGTTTTACTATTTTAAATTTTTCTCCCCAAAATGCAGTTTAATCAGGACCTCTGCACTTGCATAAAAAGGAAATTTACAAATTCACACCTTTATTTGACTCACCTTTTGGTTGATAGTCATTTCATTGTTTGGATCTCATTTCTTGAATGAAATTAGAAAGATAGGTCCATCATACCCTTATTTTTCATTATTTCATTGTGAATCCAAACCTAATTTTCTTTATTTCATTTTCGTGAACCTAAGTTTGATCATTTCAAAATTTTATTTATTTTGGAGTCCATTTGCACCACAAATTTATATCTTGCATTCATTGCATTGAATTGAGTCTCATTTAGGGTTTCTTAACTTGCATTAACTTTGCATTTCATTTAGGGTTTTAGGATTGCATTTTTGCATTCTTCAAAATATGAAAAATACAAAAATATTAATCATTTTGCATATAATTTATATAGCATTGCATCATCATTCACTTTCATTTGAAAAGTGAAACAAAATTACAGATCAAATTAAGTCTCCTAGTTTGTCATTTTTTCACATTTTGCACTTGCATTCAACATTAAATTCACAGAAAAATAAGGTTGTGTACCATAGAAAAATGGATCATTGACATTTTCATGGTCTTTTAGGTCTTTCTCTTATGATGTTTGACTTATCTTGCTTTGATTTAATGTTGTAATGTAACTTATGCATTCACATTAGGTCCTAAATATTCAAATTATTGTCTTGTAACAGTGTTGTGAAGTATTGTAACACATTTCTACACTTTTCTAGACTCTTCTCATTATAATTCACCTAAAAATAACCTTTTCATCGCTTGTCAAGACTTATTCTAAAGTGTTCTAAGGTCTTGTAACAAGATTTCACACTTTTCTAGGATTCTCTTCACTACTTACACCTTTCTTAATTTTTATATGGCCCCTTTATGCACTCATAAGACTTAATTAAGTGTATTTTTGAATGTAAACCTGACAAACAACATTAAATGCAAATTAATTTTTGACACGCACTTACAGGCCTAAGGTGGGACCCATTTACCATGGGTGGTAAATGAGTCCCTCTTGGCTCCAAATTCAAAATAATTCAAAATTCCTTTTGGGTTTTTATTCAAAAATACCTTATGTTGGCCTGTGATGAGGTATTATTGGGTGATTAGAGCACTGTGAGTGTGTATAAGTATTTTTCTTCTCATTTTAACCCCCATTAATTTTTCATTCATTCATTCAAGCATTCAAGCATTTTGCATCATTCAATCAAGCAAACATCAAACATCTTGGAGCAGCCGTTTACATATCTTAAGATTTCTTCAACAAGGTTTTGGTGAGTTTAGGACATTTTAATGTTGTTATTCATCATTTCCTTCTTCATTTCATTTCATTTCTTTATTAAGGGTTTGATTATCAAAGTGGGATTTCACTAAGGCAAATCCCTATACCCTAATCCTTAACCATTTTCCCCCTTTTGCATGTGTGTTTGCAAACTTTTGTATGCAGATTTTTCAAGCAATTAGGTGTTGAAAAGTTTAAAAGTCAACAAAGTGTTTCAAGTCAACTGAACCCTATTTCAAGCTTGGAGACAACCTACAACACATTTTCTACAAATTTGACTCCGTCAGCCCGACAAGAAGACAAGTGAAAATCTAGATCTATAGAACTGGCCTTTGAATTTGTAGAATTTTGGAGGACTAATTTTCCATCAGTGGAAAATGAGTCCCACTTGAGGGCTGAAAAAGTTGATTTTGTCATAAGCCAGTTCCCCACAATTGAAAAGCAATTTTAGGTCGTTTTATTAGTAATAGGACTAATTTCCATTAGTGGCGAATGAGTCCCACTGGTGATTTATAGTAATTTCTTCCAGTTTCTAGAACCTTTCAAATTCAACATTCAACTTCCAAGTGCACTCTATTAAACTTCATTCATTTCTTGTTACATTAGTTTATGTTTTTAGTTCATTTTTGCATACCTCATTGTGTTTTCAAACATTGCATATTTCATTAGTTTTGCATTAATAATCAATCAATTTCATCACTTAGTTGCATTTATATCATTTCATTTATTCATAATCACATCATACATTCCTTTATTTGAGTGAACCACCTCAATTTTAGGTTTTCTATCTCTCTCCTTTTGGGTGTAACATCCTAAGAGTGCAAGAGAATTCCATAGAACCAACCTCAAAATTGATGGTTCATTTTGGTGAACCTGCATATTGAATATTATCTTTCTGATTTCAATTACATCTTGCATCCTAGGTTTCCTTTGTATTAAAATTCAATTATTATTTTTTTTGCATCCTAGGGTTTCTAAAATTGCATTAGTGAAAGATTCATATAGATTTCATTTATGCATCTCAAATCATTAAAAAACTGAAAATCTACATTTGCATCTTCATTTGGCATCTAAAAATCATTAAAATAACTTTAAATTTTCTAAAAAACATAAAATAAATCTCATACCTAGACTCATTCATCACCTTAGTTTAGTTTTACTCATTTTCATCATAGCTTTTCCTTTTAATAAGTTTTGGAATTCATTGAAATCCTTAGTAGACATGTCCAATTATGCCTTTGGCTATGATCCTAATAAACTTGAGCTTACTCATTCTCCTTCAAATCCTAATGATTGTCCTCCTCATGATGTAGACATCATTGGAGAAGATGATGATAGCATGAAGAAGTTATTAAATAAATGTTTTTATAACCGTGAAGCCAATGCAACCTTTTACCCATCCATGAAGTCACAAGACCTTCCTACTATAGCACCTCCTCATCACTTTGGATGACTACATCTTGAAACAAATGAAGGACCTAAGATACCTCCATCAGGTGGACCTAGTTCCTCTAAACAACCACATCCTCAACCATTTTATGATAACAAAGTTACAACTACACCAATCAACCTTGAAGAAACATATGGAAAAGGCTTTACTATCCTAAGTAAACAAGGTTGTGACACAACAAATGAGCATAAAATTCACATAATTTTGGAACAAAGACCAATAAAAGAAAACACAATAGGATTAGGATATCAAGATCCTCCTCATAATGACAAGCCTCCTTTTGAATATTGCAGACTTTGAGATGATGGTACAGTGATCTTTGATTCTCCTCCTGACTTGAATATCCACATTCCTCATGAGCAACCCTTTCCTAATAGCAATGACCAAGAGGAAGAAATCACCTTTGGTCCTACTTCATTGCATTCAATCCCACCTATGGATAAACCTTTTCAATTATTTTTTCCTCCATCTGATAATGAAGAAGCTTTGCAGATACTCCTTCGTCATGGTCTCATCACTCTCCCATCCCCTCCTAGAAACAAAATTTTCAAAGAAAAAAAAAAGTATCATGCCTATCACTGCACCCTTGGACATCATACTAATAATTGTAAAGCTTTATAATGTATAATGGATCAGTCTAAGGTTCTTAGATCTATTGAATTTATCAGATAGCAAGTACACTTTACGCATTTCACCAAATTCTTTCATCATGCCATAGTTGTAAAATTTTCCATTTTCACTATTGCATGATCCTTCCCATCACTTACCTTGGCTCATTCTTGTCTTACACTCAGTGGGGACAAGAAGTTGTTAGCCTTGTCCTCATAGTGCATATTTCCTTGTCTCTTAACTGTGTTATTCCTCTTCCGCTTATCTTACTTAAGATTGAGAATCCAATAACTCAGTTAAATGTTGACTTAAATTTGCATTACTACCCTCCTTTACATTGTCCTTTTTCTTTAGTATACTTGTACGTGTGTATCATGTTCCACCATAATGTACGTTTGATGTTCTCTCTATCTTTGTGCACTTCCTCTATTCATACCTCTCTTCTTCTATATGTCGTACATTTTCTTTTTCCTTTTTCCCTTGTTTTGTGTTTTCCTTTTGGGGATGATGCAAAGCATTGAGACCACAATATCTCTTCCATCTTGACTCAAAAGGTCATTTTATTTTGTTTTCTTTTTTTTTGTCTCATTTTTGGGATGATGCAATGTGTTGAGACACCCTATGTTTCTTCCATGTTGACCCAATTGTCCCTTTTCCTTTTTCCTTTAGTGTTTTTCCTTTTGGGGATGACGCAAGGCATTGATACCAAAATGTCTCCTTCATGTTGATCCAAAATATTTTTCTTTTCTTTTTCCTTTTCATTTTCTTTTCACTTGTGTTTTCCTTTTGAGGATGATGCAAAGCATTAAGACTACAATGTCTCTTCCATTTCTATGTATTTGAGGAATGATGATAGTTCTGAGCTCTTTAAATAAAAAATTGCAACAACAAACATATTAACCCCAAATCCATAGATCCCATATGTGTTTGGTGTGTTCCTTTCTGGTAGGCAACTCCGCTTTTCTTTTGTTTTCTTTCTTTCATTTACATGATGCAGTCTTACTTGGAAACATATGACTTGGCATAGGGGCTTTCCAAGTTGGCTCTCATGTCTTATTTTCTTTTTTTCTTTTTTTCATTTTTCTACTTTAAATTAATTTCTCACAAAATGGTTTGTTGCAATTCCTTTAAAGTGGGAGCCATACATTGGCATTATTCATTTTCATTCTTGGTTCTTAGTGTAGCCTTGTCACTTCATATGATGCATTTGTCACTTTATGGATGACATTGGGCGTGATTTCCTTCATAAGTGTGATCTATTTGAGTATATTAAATTCCTATTAGTGGCATAATGCAACACACTAAATCTCCTAAGTTGTGAATATTCTATCCTTTTATTAGTACTCTCTTGGAGAAATTAGACACAATGTTCCATAAGTTATAGACCTCACATGAACTAGACAAGAATCCTTTGAACATATTTTACATTTTACATATTTGCCACCTTGCTTAATGCAACTTGCATGCCTATGATACCTTTCTTGTTTTTTCATGAGTTCTAAGCATACAAAGCTTTTCTTGTCTCGTGAAGCATGAACTAATGTTTTTCCTTTGTGGTTCCTTGTTAAAGTTATCAGGAGGTATAACTTTGATATGGTTGAGTGGGAAGCCCATTCTGAGGCACAACATTCCCCATAACCACCTATGTGTTTGTGAGTGGATACCAACTAGTGTATGTTTCTCACCTTTTGGGCCTTCTCACCTGGTGGAAAGTGATGAGTTATGTCGCCCTAGAGTGAGTATGCATTCTCTTTTTCTCACAAACAACCTAGATCTTATCCACAACTAGTTGGACAAATGATCAAACCTTGATCTAATTCTCCCTTTTCTTCTTCTCTTTCACATGTGTGTTCCTTTGTTCTTATGTTTAGTTTGACATGGGCTCTTCATCTTGAGAGTTTGATCATCCCTCTTGATTGTTGTCATTTCATCTTGCTACCATAAGTGCATTTGGATCCCTCTCGATATGCATGACTACTTTAGTGTGAGTTTAAAGCAAGTTCATCTTGTCACTAAAGTGGGGGATAAATGTACCATAGAAAAATGGATCATTGACATTTTCATGGTATTTTAGGTCTTTCTCTTATGATGTGTGACTTATGTTAATTTTATTTAATGTTGCAATGTAACTTATGCATTCACATTAGGTCCTAAATATTCAAATTATGATGTCTTGTGAAGGTTTTGTGAAGTGTTGTTACACACTTATACACTTTTCTAGACTATTCTCATTATAATTCACCTAAAAATCACCTTTTCATCACTTTCCAAGTCCTATTTTAAAGTGTTGTAACATATTTTAACAATATTTTGCACTTTTCTAAGCTTTTCTTCACTATTTACACCTTTATTATGCTTTATATGGCCCTTTATGCACCTATAAGACTTAATTAAGTGTATTTTTAAATGTAAACCCAACAAAAAACATTAAATGTAGCTTAATTCCTGACACCCATTTACAATTCTAAAGTGGGACCCATTCACCATGGGTGGCGAATGAGTCCCTCTCGGCTCCAAATTCAAAATAATTCAAAATTCCTTTCAGGTTTTTATTCAAAAAGACCTTATGTCGGCCTATGATGAGGTATTATTGGGTAATTAGGGAATAAATGTGTATAAATAAGTGTTTTTCTTATCATTTTAACCTCCATTCATTTTTCATTCACTCATTTAAGCATTCAAGCATTTTGCATCATTCAATTAAGCAAACATTAAACATCATTGAGCAACCATTGACATATATTTAGATATCTTCAACAAGGTTTTTGTGAGTTTAGGAAATTTGTATGTTGTTATTCATCATTTCCTTTTTCATTTCATTTCATTTCTTTATTAAGGGTTTGATTACCAAAGTGTGATTTGACCAAGGAAAATCCCTATACCCTAACCCTTAACCATTTTCCCCCTTTTGTATGTGTGTTTGCAGAATTTTGTATGTAGATTTGTCAAGAAATTAGGTGTTGAAAAGTGGAAAAGAAGTCAAAAAAGTGTTTCAAGTCAACTAAACCCTATTTCAAGCATGAAGACAACCTACAACCTATTTTTTGTAGATTTGACTTTGTCAACTCAACATGAAGACAAATGCAAATCTAGATCTAAAGAACTAACCTTTGAATTTATAGAATTTTGGAGGAGGACTGATTCACCATTAGTGGAAAATGAGTCCACCTGAGAGCTGAAAAAGTTGATTTTGTCAGAATCTAGTTCCCAATAGTCAGAAAGTAGTTTTAGGTCTTTTTACTAGTAGCATGACTTATTTGCCATCAATGGTGAATGGGTCCCACTAGTGATTTATAGTAATTTCTTCCAGTTTTGAGAACCTTCTAGATTCAACATTCAACTTCCAGGTGCACTCTGTTAAAATTCATTCATTTTTGTTTGCATTAGTTTATGTTTTAAGTTCATTTTTGCATACCTCACTGTATTTTCAAACAATGCATATTTCATTAGTTTTGCATTAATAATCAATCAATTTCATCACTTAGCTACATTTAGATCATTGAATTTATTCATAATCACATCATACATTCCTTTATTTGAGTGAACCACCTCAATTTTAGGTTTTCTATCTCTTTCCTTTTGGGTGAAACATCCTAAGAGTGCAAGAGAAGTCCATAGAACCACCCTCAAAATTGATGGTTCAAACTGCAACTTGTTATTTCTGATCAAAATCTAGGAAGCACTGAAATCATCTCAAAAGTATGTAATTTTTTTTTTTAAATCATAACCTAGGACCCATTCACCCAAGGGTGAATGAGTCCCTAATCAATGTCATTTCCTAATTTTCTAGGCACTGAAACAATAGTTTCTACATTTCATAAATTTTTTCTTTCAATATATATATATTTAGTTGATATTGGTCATACATAGCTTAAATTGACAAAGTTAGTGCATTGTGTGATTATATAATTTCATTTACAAGACATCATTTTTAGGTTTTTGCATAGCGCAATAAGAAAATTAGCTTGTTTAGAATTGTAGTGTCGAAAAATGTCATCATGTACATTTTCACACTTGATTTGGAAATAATTAATGATAAATTGGACTGAATGTCACCTTGATCTAATTTTGTGATGTGTTTTACACATCCACATTAGGTCTAGGGCTTGTTTAATCTAAATAAACTTAACTTTTCCCTAATTTAATGTTGTAAAGTGTATTTATTGAGACCATCACATTAAATTTAGGAGGCTTGTAAATTAAGTCAACCTAATATAGTATTGTAATGTGTTCTACACATTCACATTGGGTTTAGGGCTATTTTTAGCTAAATAGACCTATTTTTTCCTTAATTTAGTGTTGTAAAGTGTATTTATTTACACTTTGACATTGGATTTTGGGACCTATTACATTTATGACCTTTTATATCATCATTACTAGGCCCCTAAGACCATATATTATGCATCTTGAGCCATATTTCAATCAAAAACTTGACAAGATCAAAAAATAATCTTAATTTACACACTCCTTGATACTTTAGCAATCAAAATAGGCCCTATTGAACCCATTCACCACTTTGGAAGAATGAGTCCCATCCAGATGGGACTCATTCATCAAGCATGGTGAATGACTTCCATTTGGCCTATTTTCAAGGTTTTGAGTGGGGTAGATTGGGTTTTAGGTTTAAATTTTATGTATGTCAGCCTTTGGGATCTAATACATAGGATATTAGATGGATTACCTATATAAATGAGATTTCAAACCATTATTTCATTATGCATTCATGTTATCAAGTCAATCAGTCAAGAGTTAAGAATTCCAAGACTTTTGAAGATTATTAGGAGAGTTTTCAAGATCATTTGTAAATCATTCAAGAGTAGAATTCTTCATCAATTGTTGAAGTAGTTCAAGATCCATCATTATGTCAAGTTTTTCAAGCATCAAGCATTTTATTGAGCTAGTGTTGTGATGTGGCATTGAAGATCCAAGATTAAGCATTGTTCTACACCTATTGTCGAGATCAAGATCTACATCCTTCATGGCCATTTCATGTTGAGTTGTATATCTATAAGGCATCATTTACAAGGTATCATTGTCCATGATTCATGTTATTTGTTTCATGTTTCATTCCTTCATTCCATTGTCTCATCATTTGGTTTAATTACCTACAATGGGTTTCACCAAGGCAAACCCCTATTCCCTAATAATCAACACTTTCTCTCTCTCTCTCTCTCTCTCTCTTTCATGTAATTGAAAATATAGGTGCTTTAAGGACTTAAAGGATCATTGAAGATAAGGTTACAATATTGGAGAAATTTGTTGGAGTTTTCAACCCATTGGCAAGGTCATAATCTTCACCAAAAATTCGTCTATAGCCCTGAAATTAAAGTTTCAGATCCAGAGACAAAGGAACAAAAAGAGTAGACATTGAAGACCAAATTCAAACTAAAATCCAAGAAAACCCTAATCAGACACATTCACCCCTATTGGTGAATGAGTGCCAATTTAGGTCAATTTTGATATTTTTGCAATTTTGGATACCCTCTTCCTCAAAACCTGTTTCTGTGTAGAAACCCTAATCTAGGACTAATTCACCTAGAATGGTGAATAAGTTCTAGTAGGCCAAAATTTTAGGATTTTTAGAGTTACTAGTCTTCATTCAAGCCTCTACAAGTTTCCAAGTGTACACTTCTAATTTTACACCTTTTTGTTCTAATTTATGTGCATTTCTAGGTCATTTATTCAAGTTTCATGCATCACTAGGTTTTGTCATTATATCTTGCATTTTATTTGTTTTTCCAAGACCTAGCTTTGTGATGAACCCCTCATTAATCTATAAAAATACCATAGGACAGTCCCTTAGTATATCTATTTTTCCCATTATCATCATTTGATTGAGATCTCTAGGGAATCCTTGAATGTTAGTTGGAGAAAATTGGTGCTCTATGTCTTAAACTAAAATCATCCATTTTTCAACTAATCAAGAATGTGAAAATTGTATTCACATATTGCATTCTATGTCATTGCATTGCATTTCACCCTCTTTCCATTTTGGGTTTACATTTATTTTTTGAAACTTGTATGAGCTTTACAACTTGGTGTCCTATTAGCAATACTATTATGAGACATAGTTTGTGAGTGTGACTCATCTCATCCCACGATACACCATTCGCCATGGATCTTGGGTTTTCAAACTCTTTCACTAATAGTGTTGATAATCAACCATCTATGGATCATAGACTTCATACCTCATTTCCAATAACTTCCTTACCTACAACCAATGTGCATGATTTTTCTAATGTCATGCAAGAAAACATAAGAAGAATGGATGAAGACATAAAAACATTGCAAAAATTTGTGAATATTGAAAACATTGATACTAGTGTCATTCCTACTTTAGATAATGTGAGGAAAATTCTTGAAATTGAACATGGAATAGAGATTGTGTGAAGTCTAGGTCATCTTGTTAAGAACATCCCTACCATGACTAGTTGTGCTCAAGCTTTGAGGTACACTCAAATCGAACGTGGAAATTTCATTCCTCCTTCCACAACCCTCACGTCTATTCCTACATACACTATTACTCATGTTACCACAAATATTCAATCTACTAGTAATGTCAACAATTCCTTAGGTAGTTCCACTATGAATCCTTCTACCTTTGTGAATTAAAATCTCATATCTCCTTAACCATTCCCCCTCAAAAATTTGTAATTCAATTTCCCTTTGCAAACATACACCACTCCACCTTATTCCCCTCCATCTCATAATACCAAAAATGATCCAATCATTAACAAAAAATTTCAAAACATATCATCCCTTCATCAAAAAATCACCACCTTATATCAAAACAACAATGGCCAACCTTTATGATACATCAAAACCAATCGCTTATCCTTGGAGATATTGAGAGAAAAATTTCCACGAGGTATAGAGGTTTCTAGGTTAAAGAAATATGGTGGAAAAGGACATCCTTTTAGTCATTTTTCCTCTTATACTACCCTATGTAGTGACTTCAATTTTGAGGATAAACTTTTGGATATACTCTTCCCTTGCTCTTTGAAAGATGCTACTTTAGAGTGGTTTTTCTCCTTGCCCATTAATTCAACTGGTTCATTCAATGAACTTATTGATTCCTTTAACAACCAATTCAAAATTCACATGGGTCCTAAGATGACCTTAGTTGACTTAATGAAATGAAAAAAAAGGTCTATTAAAAGTTCACAGATAGGGCCAAAAATGCTAATGATTCACTCAAATTAGGATGTATGAAATGTTGTTTAATGCAAATGAAGATGAATAAATGCAATTGACTAATCTGAATGAATGAAAATGAATGCAAAAGTGCAATTACTACTATGTTTGAAAACACATTGTGATATGCACACAACTATGTAAATGAAGAAATAATGCAAAAAGAAAGTACATGGATGAATTTGAGTGCACTTGGATGACTTGTGATGATTCTGGAGTGTTCTAAATGCCGATGAAATTCACTGATTTTTCACAGTGGGACTCATTCACCCAGGGTGGCAAATAAATCCACCTACTGGTGAAATTTTTTTGAGAGTTGGTTTCTTCTATTGGGATTTGAAATCTAACAAAACTCAAGTTTCTAGTCCTAAGATGGGACTCATTTTCCATAGGTGGAAAATCAGTCCTCTCCCAAATTTTTGAAAAATTGGGAGACAACTTTGCAACACCAGATCTTGGAAAGTCTACTTGTCGAGTTGCTGAACTCAAATTTATAGAAAACGGACAAATAATTCTCTCCAAGCTTGAATTTTACTCAATTCAACTTGGAAATCAATCTTCAACACCTAATTACCTATCAAATCTATATACAAAGATCTGCAAGAAAACATGCAATAGGGGAAAAATGATTTAAGGTTATTGAATAGGGGTTTGCCTTGGTCAAACCCCAATTTTGGTAATTAAACCCTTAAAAAGATAATAAAATTCAAGAGAAAGATAAATTAATTACATGCAAATGCTGTCAACTCACCTAACCTTTGATGTTGCAAGTCTGAAGTAATGTCAATAGATGCTTCAAAGTGCTTGAATAGTGCTTGAATTGATGATGTAGAATGCTTGAATGCTTGAGTGAATGGATAAATTGCTTTAATGTGTTAGGAGATGTAAAATGAGGTGAAAAACACTTATTTATACAATTCTTGTGCCTTAGTATCTGTTCATACCTCATCACAGGGTGACATCAAGTGATTTTCAATAAAATCCCAAAAGGAAATTTGAAATATTTTGAATTTGGGGCCAAGGGGGACTCGTTCGCCACCCATGGCTAATGGGTCCCACCTAGGACCTAAAAACATGCGTCAGGAAGAATGTTGTATTTAATGTTGTTTGTCAGGATAATATGCAAAAATACACTTAATTACAACTTATGAGGGCATAAAGGGACCAAACAAAGCATGAGAAAGGTGTAAATAGTGAAAATATGCCTAGAAGAGCATGAAAGCTTGTTACAAGACTTTACAACACTTCACAATAGGACTTGTTGGTGAGTGAAAAGGTGATTTTTAGGTGAAATGCATTAAATATAGTCTAGAAGAATGTAGAAATGTCTTTCAACACTTCACAACACCTTCACAAGATGTCGTTCTTTGATTTTTAGTACCTAAATAAGCATGTTCAAGCCATGTTACAACATAAAATCAAAGCAACATAGTTCCAACACCATGAAACAAAACATAAAAGGCCATGAAAATGACAAGGGGCCATTTTTCTATGACACATTTAGCCCCCACTTTAGTGAGAGGATTAACCTGGTTCAAACTCACACTAAAGTAGCCATGAACATTGAGAGGAGGGTTCAAAAGCACTTACATTAGGTTATGTGTAGGATCATGATGGGCCAAAAAGTGGCAATATGATGGGTATGTGGCTGACAACTTTTATTTTACCAAAAGTTGATGAAATGAAAAGGGTTTTTAAAGGAAATTCTCATCTTTCCAAAAATATAAATTATGATTTACTTTGAATTTAATAAGTAATTATTATTCATTTTCTATTTAAATTACAACTGAAGTCCTAATTGATAGACTGATTGAAAAACATCTATAGCTTTCAAACAATATCACATTTTTTGAATCAAAAACATGCATCACATTCTATGCTTTGCAAAGTATAGGATTAAAAAATAAAAAATGAATTGCATGAAGTTTTGACCAAGTTAAGGTGGTCAGACATACGAGCCTTTTATATTTTTAAAAAGTTGTAATAAAAAATTCATAATTAATTATTTACCTGGAAAAAAATTACAAAAAAATATGCATCACATCGGGACATGAGTCATCTACTTATCTCTAAAATATTATAAAAAAATATTATCATTTTATTGTGGTTAGGGTGGTACGGACACTTCTTATTTTTTCCGAATTTAAGTACTATTGCATTGAAATTTCAAATTTTCACCAAATAGATTTTTTTTTTTTAAACAAACCTAGTAGTTTAGAAACTACATTCAGTTTGCTACATATTCTATTCTTACATATTTTTGAAATAATATAGATAACTTATTCAAATTTTTACATCAAGTTTCCTAACTTTGATTTTTTTTATTTTTTTGCCACTTAAGGGCCTATTTTTTCCATGATGATCCTGCACATACCCATTAGCAAGATGGAATGAAAACTATCAAGAGGGATGATCAAGCCCCCAAGATGAAGATCTCATGGAAAACTAGACATAAGAACAAAGGAACACACAAGTGTTGAAATGATTGGGATGAAGCTTCAATCATCAATCCAATTGGTTGTGAAAAGAGATCTAGGATGATTGTTTGAAAAAGAGAAGGTGTACTCACTATGGGGCCATGTAACTTCAGACTATCCATGGGGTTCATGAAGGCCTAACTATATACTCACTATGGTGCCATGAAACTAGTTGTCTGTGGGGTGAGAAAGCCCAAAAAGTGAGATACATACGCTAGTTGGTATGCACTCACAAACACAAAGGTGGCTATGGGGAAAAGTCATGCCGCTAGTTGGTCTTCCTACTCAACCATATCAAGGTTATACCTATTGATAACTTTAACAAGGACCACAAGAAAATTCTCATGAACAAAAAGGAAAGGTACCACAGTCATGCAAGTTGCATTATGCAAGGTGGAAAAAAGGAATGCAAAATGTAAAAAAATGTAAAACATAAAATGGAAAAAGTGAAAAAATGTTCAAAGGAGTCTTGTTCAATTTATGCAAGTTCAGTCACTTAGGGAACAATATTATCTCTAATGTCTCCAAGAGAGGACCAATCAAAGAATAGTATATTCACAACATAGGGGATGTAGTGCATTGCATTAGGCCACCAAGAGGAATGTAGTATGCTAAGATAGATCATACTTATGAAGGATATCACACCCAATGTGATCCACAAAGTTACTAAATCATCAAATAAATGACAAGGCTACACTAGGAACCAAGAATACAAATGAATTATGGTAATTTATATACCCTGCTTTAAAGGCATTTCTACACATTGTTCTGTGAGCAATTACATTAAAGTAGATAAGAAAAGAAAAAGAAAATAGAAAAAAAGACATGAGAGCCAACCTAGAAAGATCTATGCAAAGTCATATGTTTCTAAGTTAGGTTGTGCCATGTCAATGAAAAAAAATTAAAAGGGAGTTGCCCCCAAAAAAAGAAAGTATGCCAAACACATAAGGGATCTATGGATTTGGGGTCAGTATGTTTGTTGCTGTAATGTTTTTGTATTAAAGAGCTTGGAACGATCATCATTCCCCAAATACATAGAATGAGAAGAATGACACAAAGAGATCCAAAAGAAAGGAAAATGAAAGTCTGTTTTGAGTCAATGTGGAAGAGACATTGCAGTCTCAATGCTTTGCATCTTCCCCAAAAGTAAAAAAAAAGCAGAAAATAAAGAAAAAGAAAAGGTGAAAGAAAATGAAAAATATTTTGGGTCAAGATGAAGCAGAGATTTCAATCTCAATGCCTTGCATCATCCCCAAAAGTGAAACAAAAAACAAAAAGAGAAAAATACAAAGACCTTGTGGGTCAACATGGAAGAGACATAGGGCATCTCTACACTTTACATCATCCCCAAAAAGAGAACACAAAACAAAAATAGAAAATATAATGCACAACAAATAGCAAAATAGAGGTACAAATAGAAGTGTACAAAGAGAGAGAACATCAAACACATGATACGGGGGAACACAGTACGCACATGAAAAGGAAAAACAAAAAGAGAAATTAAAAAGGAAAATAAGGAAAATGCAATTCAACCATCTAACAAGTCATCTGCCTCCCAATCATGTTCAATGTAATGTGACGGCAGTTGACTATCCAAAGGAATAATTGCAAGTGTCGAACCAAGAGTTGTACTAGGTTCTTCACTTGGTGGAGAGGATGTATCATTTAAGATAATTGTAGATGTAAATAGAGAATTTAAATTGTTATGCACTTCTTCACATATTTTGGAAATTTTTACATCATCATTATCATCATTATCATCATCAAGATTAATTACAATAGGAGGATGAAGGTTGATTTCTAAAGATGGATGTATCAAAATCTGAGGTTGTTGGATTGATTCAATTTGTTGTGATTTTTGCACTAGACTATCTTGTGGTGGGTCAGGAGAAGGAGGGTGGTCATCTATTACTTCTATCAAAGATAAAGGTTTATTTTCTTTATTGGCTTCTATGCAGAATTAATGAGCAAGGAGATGATGATGACACCTTCATTCCCTAGCTCCATAGTTCCAGTTCATTCTATTTCAGAGTTGTTGAGGTGTAGGAGTGGATTGAGTCATCATAGGTTCTTCTACTTCTGAAGGGGGAAGAACAAAAGAAATTGAAGAGGATGGATCGACCGCTTTCTCTTTTGCTTTATACACTTGTTTAATTCAAGGAGGCACAACGGGGTTGGTTTCACTTTCTCTTGGTCTTTTAAATTATTGAGGGGAAGTGTTTAAGGGTGGTTGTTCAAGAGGTTAGATGGGTGTCTCAATGTCAGACTCAGGTTGAAGCATGGTTTCATCTATGATAGGAGGTGTGGAAGTGGATGGGGATTAGGTATGAAGAGATAATTCAGCTATCTTTTTGGCTTTAAACTTTTCATAGGCTATGAAAAAGAAGTCCTTGCAAGGGGTGATAGGCTCCATGAGTTCAGGCTAGAAGGATTCTAATGAGAAGTTACCTTTGGAAGATAAAGGATTAAAGTCACTATGGTGTCTGGTGACTATCTTGTTGTCATGCAAAAACTTCAAGCACTTATGAACAACTGATGGGACCACTTTCACTGAGCAAAGCCAAGGGAGGCCTAGCCACAAACAAAATTGGTCAGATTGTGGAATAACTGGAATAACTAAAAATGTTACCTCCAAAGTTTTAGGTCCTATTTTTAAGGGTAGCACAATTGATCCAATTGTAGTGCATGCAAAACCATTATGTGTTTTAATCCATGCAATCAGTTTATTATAATCATCTTGATATAGTTCATGCAATACCAAAAAATCTTATGTGATCACATTTACACCACAAGTGGGATCTATTAATAACTTGTTAGTGGGCTTATCTTAGATTCTACCAACTATGTAGAGAGGACCATCAGGAAGCTTTTGGAGTATGTCTTTAGCATAAAAAGTAATATCAAGTGATTTTGTGGTTTGTTCTTATATGGGATAACATCTATAATAGCCACAAGGTTATCCATAGGACTAGCTTGGCCAACAATAGGAGATTTATCATGTTGTTCACTATTCATATCAACAGTCATTACATCAGGCCAGGAAGGTTCACTAGCCTTGACAAATGAGGTAATACATTTTAGCCTAGGATTGGTGAAAATTTGTAAATTATGGTTTGGGGGTGCAATGGACTTATTGCCTTGGTCATTAACACTCGCAATGGTCAATTCACCAAATTCAATGAGGTCTTGAACTAAGTGCTTAAGATGCTTACAATGTTCAATGCCACGGCCATTTTGATGATGAAAATGGCAATAAGCATTAGGTTTGAAGGTAGGTGGTAATGGCTGATTTGGATCAAGTGGTTGAATGGGTGGAAAAGTGAGCATGTGTTTTTGAATTAATTGGTTCATTATCTGATGGAGGGTATCAAGTAAAGGAGTGAATTGTCTATTCAGATTTCCATAATGATAAGACATAACTATCTTAACAATGGCCATTAAATGTTGAACTTGTTGGGTTATTTGTGGTGGTGGTTAAGGAGGTCGATTAAATTGTTAAAATCCTATATTAGGTTTTTGAAAATTTTGTGTTATTTTGGTTTTGATTGGTGTGTTCAGGTTTGTCAACTTGGCTAGAAGTGGATTTTGAATCATGACTTGAAACTAAATTTTGGTAGTCACATAAGGTTGTACATAAATGCATGAATGAAGAGAATTTCATCATGGTGATTTTATCCTGAAGGTTGGTGTGCAAGTTTTCGATAAACATCTTTTGAAAATGTGCATCGAGAATATTGACATCTATTTGAGCATATAAGGATTGGTAGTGTGAGATGAAATCCATTAATTTTTCATCTATGTTTTGTCTACATCTCATAAAATCTGCCATTGTCTTTTTAGGTGTCATGTGAACTTGAAAGTTACTAATGAAAGCTTCCACCAATTCATGGAATGAATGGATGGAATGATTAGGAAAGTTGGAAAGCCATTCTAAGGTAGTATTTTTCAAGGTCCTTGGAAACATTTTGGCCAACAGTTTATTGTCAAGGAAAAAGTCACTACACAAAGTTGTATAGGTATTAACATAATTGATAGGATCTTCGTTTCCTCTGTATTTCTCAAACCTGGGAATTTCTATCCCTTGTGTCATCAGGGTACATAAGATTTCTAAGGATAAGGGACTACTATGGACATGATATGTGGTTGGAGCAGATTGACCTTGACTGATGTTGTAAAGTTGATGTTGCATAGATGAAAGGGTAGTGAGATTTTGTGTAAGAAGAGGATCAGGATATGTGGGTTGAGGTGGAAGGGAAAATGGTGATGGAGTGTAAGTGATGTTAGGGTAAGTGAAAGGAATGCTAGGAGGTGTTAAATTGGTAGAAGGGACTTGCGATGCAACAAAAGAAGTAGGAATGCTAGTGGAAATTGGGAAAGAAGTAGCCTGATGCATAGTTGTATGGACTTGCAGATTGGTATAACTTGGGATGGAAGCAATGGTTGAAGGGGGAGGGACTTGAGGGTCTCCTTGACTTACAAGAATGTTTGTAGATTGGGTAGTTGAAGAGGCATGTTTATTGTAAATCTCAACAATTTTTTTCATTACTTGTAAGCCATCATCACTTTCTATCAAATGATAAAGATTCTCAATGGCAGGTATGGCAGTTGTGGAAATGTTTTCAAGTGACAAGTCTTGTTGTAAATGTGAAAAGTCCTCATGAATATTAATGACCTTTTCTTGCCAGAGGGAATTGATTTGGTCATCAACATTCATTGGATTAAAAGATGAAGGAATGGAAGTGATATTTCTAGGGCCTAATGCACCATTGTCCATACTAGGAGTAGGAGCTCATGAGATCCCAAGGTCCACAATGAAAGTGCTATCATAGGATACCATGAGTCTAGAACTTTGTCTCGCTAAAGTATTATCAAAATGGCACCAAACACTCATGAAAGTACCACAAAGGAGGGGTGAAGGAAAATGCAAGCTTATCTAAGAGCTCTAAAATTAAAATTACAGAGATTCTACTAACTATAATAGAGATCCAACTACATAAAACAAAAATGGAAACAAATGCCAGAAATGTTGTCTAAAAAGTGTAGAGGGACTGATTCACCCTAGGTGGTGAATGAGTCCCAGTATGAAGTTTTTTAGTGTTTTCTAGAAATGGTAAGATGATTTAAATCCTCTACAGTATGCAATTTTTAGATGCAAAATACATATTTTTACATTTTTCAAAGAAATGCAATGCAAAAATGAAAGCTAAATGAATGTTTCACTAATGCAAAATGAAAAGTCCTATAATGCAATAACAAATCGATGTCGTAATTGAATACTAATATAAATGGAAACTAAGATGTAGTATATAAATGCAATCAGAAATCTATAGTGTTCAAAAGTTGGATTCACCAAAATGAGACATAGATTTTTGGAACCCTATGGACTACTCTTGCACTTCTAGGGTTTTTCACCTAAAAGGAGAGAGATAGGGCCAAATATGCTAATGATTCTCTCAAATTATGATGTATGAAATGTTGTTTAATGTAAATGAGGATGACTAAATGCAATTCACTAATTTGAATGAAAATGAATGCAAAAGTGCAATTACAACTATGTTTGAAAACATGTGATATGCACACAACTATGTAAATGAAGAAATAATGTAAAACATAAAGTACAAGGATGAACTTGAGTGCACCTAGACGACTTGTGATGATTCTAGAGTGTTCTGAATGTTGATGAAGTTCACTAATTTTTCACAGTGGACTCATTCACCTAGGGTGGTGAATCAGTCCACCTACTGGTGAAAAACTATTAGGAGCTGGTTTCTATTTGTTGGGATCTGAGTTCTAAAAAAACTCAAGTTTCAAGTCCTAAGGTGGAACTCATTCACCACAAGAGGTGAATCAATCCTCTTCCAAATTTATAAAAAATTAGGAGACAACTCAACAACACCAGATCTTGGAAAGTCTCCTTGTTAGGTTGTTGAAGTCAAATATGCATAAAATAGAAAAATAACTCTCTCCAAGCTTGAATGTTACTCAAGTTGACTTGGAAATCAATGTTCAACACCTAATAACCTATCAAATCTGCATACAAAGAGCTGCAAGTAAACATGCAATAGGGAAAAATGATTTAAGGTTAGTGAATAGGGGTTTGCCTTGGTCAAACCCCACTTTTGGTAATTAAACCCTTGAAAAGATAATGAAATGCAAGAGAAAGATAAAGTAATAACATGCAAATGCTATCAACTCACCTAACCCTTGATAATGCAAGTCTGAAGCAATGTCAATGGCTACTTTAAAGTGCTTGAATAGTTCTTGAATTGATGATGTAGAATGCTTGAATGCTTGAGTGAATGAAGAAATTACTTGAATGTGTTAGGAGATGTAAAATAAGGTAAAAAACACTTATTGATACAATTCTTGTGCCTTAGTATCCATTCATACCTCATCACAGGTTGACTTCAAGTGATTTTGAATAAAATCTCGAAAGGAATTTTGAAATATTTTGAATTTGGGGCCAAGGGTGACTCATTCACCACCCATGGCGAATGGGTCCCACCTAGGACCTAAGAACATGTGTCGGGAAGAATGTTGTATTTAATGTTGTTTATTAGGATAATATACAAATATATACTTAATTACAACTTATGAGGGTGTAAAAGGACCAAATAAAGCATGAGAAAGGTGTAAATAGTGAAAATATGCCTAGAAGAGCGTGAAAACTTGTTACACGACTTTACAACACTTCACAATAAGACTTGTTGATGAGTGAAAAGGTGATTTTTTAGGTGAAATGCATTAAATAGAGTCTAGAAGAATGTAGAAATGTCTTACAAAACTTCACAACACCTTCACCAAACATTGTTCTTTGAGTTTTAGTACCTAAATAAGCATGTTCAAGCCATGTTACAACATAAAATCAAAGAAACATAGTTCCAACACCATGAAACAAAACCTAAAAGGCCATGAAAATGACAAGGGGCCATTTTTCTATAGCACAAAAGCATCATGTCAAACTCATCGTGCATCATGTTTTTCTTGAGCTATCATTTATGATGTAGGCTTTCATGATTCAAGCAAGCATTCAAGTCAAGATCTACAACATTCAAGCAAGATTCAAGATCCACATCCATTGGATCCATTTCATGCATGTTTGTAACACTTTATTTCTAGGGTTTGGTGAGTTGCAACATATCATTTTTTTGATTCATCATTCCTCATTTACATCTGATTTCATTACAAGGTTTGATTACCAAAATAGGGCTTGACCAAGGCAAACCCATTTCTACTAATAAAATAACATTTTTACCTTTCTTTAGTCTGTGATTTATAGATTTAGGTTTAAGATCCATTGAGGAGCAAGATTGGAGAAAAGTTGTCAAGATTACAAAGTTGTCAAAGTTGTCACCATTTTTACAAGACTCCTAAAAGGCATCTACAAAAAAGAATTCAACAATTCAAATCTAAAAAATCAGGTTGAGAAGACAGAGCAGAGTTTGAAGAGTAGATTCATGCTTTGCATTTCTAAAAATGTTGAATGGGATTGATGCTCCACTTCTAGCATATGAGTCCCTATATAGGTATCTTTCCAATTTTTAGGTGTTTTAGACTTGTCTCTACCAAATTTTTGTTCCTACTGAAAACCCTAATCTAGGACTAAATTTCCCAACTTGGTGTATCTGTCCTAGTGTGCAATAAATTTACTGTTTTAAGAATTTCAAGCCTCCATTCAATTTACTACATGTTTTTAGGTGCTCCTTTGTACTTCTCAAGTTTTCTATTATTATTTGAATTCATTTCTAGGTCATTTAGTGAAGTTTTGCATATCATTAGGTTTTGTTATTAGGTCTTGCATGTTACTTGTATTTCAAAGCCCTATCTTGGTGGTGAACCCATTTTTAGTCTCTAATCAACCCTTAGGACATCCCTATTGCAGATCTCTTTCCCTCATTCCATCCTTGGATTGAGATCTCTAGGGTTTCCTTGAATGAGAATTGAAGAAAACTTGTTCTATGTCCTAAACTATAGAGCTAATATTTTCTTCCTTTCACCAACCTTTCAAGAAAAAAAAAGGGTTTCATGAAAATTAATCCCCCTCAATCCAATCAAAATTTTAACACCCAAGTGGATGCTATAAAGATGATAAAACCATATGCCTTTGTGGATAGAAATAGACAATTCACACCTCTAATTGATACCCTTGATAATACCATGTTGTAGCTCTTAAAGAAGAATTTGATCTCCTTGTCTCATGTTAGAGATCCTAATACTACTAATCCTTTAACTTCAAACTATATACCAAATTCCTATTTTCATTTCCATCGACAAAATGGAAATGATATGAAACATTACAAGCATCTTAAACATATTATGTAAGACCTCATTGATTTTAATCATATCTAAATTGGAGGTGTGAATGATCAAGGGAATAAGTCTATAGATCCTCCTAATAAAAATTTGATAATCTTCACCAAGTATATGCCTAATCATAACATACCTTTTGTCAAAGCTAGTGAAACAAAGAAAGATGTGATGATTGTTGATACAAATGATGGAAATACTAAAGAAAATGAGAGTGAGAAATATGGATGGATCGAGAGGGTAATGAGAGTGGGAAGTGTTATCATCATGCTACCACCAATTACTTTTTCTTGTGAATACAAATTGCCCCATGAATTTTCAAAAGTTGAATCGAGGGTCTTGTTGACATATTTTATACCACCCTTGGATTCACACCATTTATATCCGATTAGAGAAGTCTTGTTTGTGCACCCTATTGAAATCCATGTTATTTTGATGATCTAAGCCATTGAGGTTTCGAGGTCCTTCAATTGTATCCATGTTAGGGTTTTGTTTCTGTATGTTAGGGTTTCCAAAACATTCATATGCTTAAACCCTACTTAAACCCTAAATCTTAGTGCTTTGGTAGACACTTTTGTTATATTCAGGTGATCCCATAAAGCTGGTTTACAATTTCTAGGAGATTCTAATTTTTGCTGAAATCATATTTTTTTAGAAAATATAATTATTTAAGCCTTTAAAAGTTCCATTTAAAGCATTCCAATTGAATATGGTTTGATCAAACTACCTTAGATCAAACCCCCTTGGATAGAACCCCACTAGTTTTAAACCATACCTATAATAGAGTCACCCTTACACTTATCAAAATGTTGATAGAAAACAACTTTTGATTTATCTTTTGGGGGATCAAATGAATTCATTTAAAATTTAATTTTTGTATGTAGTCCTTATTATAAGCTTCCTAAAAAGTATAATTTTAAATAAATTTAATTTTATTATTATATTTATTTTTTATTTCTTGTGAATGTAGGATTTTCACTGAAAATCAAGCTCTATGTTCTACACGTGGAAAAATAGAACATTACCAAATTTTTTTAAAAAAATATGAGTGCACTAGATATTGAAGTCCTTGATCCAACAAAGAAAAACATATTGAATTTTGATACATACAAAAAAACTTATGTGTTATACAGTCCGCTTATGTCTGAATTGTAATTGGTTTGACTTTGAAACTTAATTAAGGAAAAAATATTAAATAAAACAATGTGAAACCAATTAGAAGCACTAGATATTGTAGTTACAAATCTAAATTCAAAAGAAAAAAAATTATCCTTAATGGAAAATAATTTGTGTTATACGGTGAGCATCACTCCTTAAAAATGGTGTTCACTAAAAAAAAACTAGTTTTTGAAGGAGATGGAAAAAGAAGTGCAATATGATTCCAAAATTTTTGAAAAAATATATTTATAATCTATAGATAAAATGTCACAAGTCACTAGTTTTCATTATCTTCAAATTCCTCACAATTTAGCCGCTATAGGTGCCCAAAAGTGAAGATTTAGTTAGAACAAATCAATTCAATGTCCAGTTTGGCCAAAAATTGTAAACTAGTATTGTGGGATCACCCATTCGCTCATTGACTCTTTACAACTAGTTCTCATTCGTCTAGTTACGAATTATGTCTTAGGTGTTCATGTTATTACCAACCTTTTACCTATGTTTTCTGGTCACAACCTTGACCTAAAATTTTGTCTTAATTCTTATGTTTCAGGGGTGAGAAATATTTGATCCCCATCCTTATGTTACCTGGGTGCAACCCCATTTTAAAATAACTACTAAGTCATGTTCTCTAGCCCAATACTTAGGTCTTTCATCATGTATCATTGATACCTTTTTTCTCATAATTTTCACTTCCTCAATGAGTGATGAACCTTTTTTAATTTTTTCCTTGCATCGCGTATTGTTGTCATCTTTTGGTCCTTCTTTACTTTCATGATGCATAATGAACAGTCTAGATTTAAATCCAAAGTATTTAATGATCATCGTAGGTGTTTAGTGCATCATAGTTTTGATCCACAGTAGTAAGGACCTTTGCACAATGCATGATGAAGGTGATATCTCCTTCATCAGGGTGACAAGTAGGCATCGATGAAACATGAAGGTTGGTCCCTTCAACAATCTGATGTTGATGTGGTGAACAAGTGGCAATAGCCAACTAGCCACATTGACTTGGTGGGCCTTTCTTTCTTCTTGGTGAGTAGGTGGCATGTATTCTAGTGGGGCCCACTGCTTGGCCCACTAGACGATTTCAACAGCTTGAATCAAGAAGGAGGATTCAATGGTTACCATGGATGATTAGTGCATTGTAGTATATGAAATTAGAGCTTGATCCCTTTTTGTGATGCAAGATGAATGATAAAGATTAAACAAAGAAAATCTAATGGTAGAGATTCCATCATGCCCATGCTTCACATTGTTGTTGTGAAGCAAAGTGATGGAGTTTCTTTTGTGATGTGTAATGGACATGGTGGTGATGGTCAACTTTAGGATCAATGGCCCTGATTCAACGATGGTGATCAATGACATTGTTTTAAAGATACAAGAGGTGTAATCTCGATCATCCATCTCTAATCCAATGGTTTGAATTCAAAATACAATAGCTAATGTTCCTCTTTTCATGGGTAAATAGTGGAAGTGATATCTCAACTACATTCTCAGCTACCTCATCAAATCTAATCAAGTTGGATCATTTTCTTCACTCCTTTTCAACACTATAGGATGGCACCATTACTCCTTGATTTGTTGTAGAGGCCATATTATTTTTTAAGGGTATGTTCATCTGGTTTTTAATGTAGAATTTGCAGGAACCCATCCTTGCATTCATGATTCATTATTTTGGGATGTGGTCAAAGCCATCAAAGCCTTTATGGCTAGTTATGTTGCTCTATGGTGGCAATAATTTTGATCATTCTTCTTGATCGAGTTCATCTTCTATAATCCTATTTAGTCTAGGGTTATGGTTTGAAATCAATTCTTGGCTATTCTTGAACCATAAAGGAAAATATTGTATCGTTATGATGGATATACAACTCTTGCATTATACCATTGTAATGGTTACTTCAAGCTTTTACATTAATAGAATCAAACTGTTATCACCATTTTCTCTGATGTGTCTGAGTAAAATTCATTTACCTTCATATTTGAGTGGGTGTTTTAGTTATTTCTTTGATGTATTATGATGTTCTAAAGTAGGAAGTGTAGATACCAAAAAAGTCTTGATTGATACTATGCATCTGATTTTGATCAACTAACACTTTTTCTTCCTAAATCACTCCAAATTGATCAATTAATACATTATTTAATTAAAATTAGCAAATTCATCTATTAATCAAATAATTAAATTTATTGGATTAATTCACCTTTCTTCTAACTAATTATTCATCTTATCTAATTAAATCAAATCATTTAATTAAATCCTCTCTTAATTCTCTCATTTGATTAAAATTTAATCAAATCAAATGTCACATCTCCTAATTCACTCCAATTACTTATTTCTAGATTAATTAATCCTAAATCATCTTTTTAATCATCATTATCAAATCCTCCAGCCTATAACTCCTCAAGAGTTAAATCAACCATGGTCAACTAACCAGGTTGCACATAAAATCAATTTCTTCTAATTATCTAATTCCTCAATTATCCTAACCAAGTCATATTTTGAGGAATACTCCTCTCAACCACCTGTTATTCAATTTCCCTCCAAAGCTTTTCAAAAACCTTTCACATCTGTAATAACTTCTCTTAATACCTTTCAAATCCTCTTATTGTTGGCATATGGATTGATAAGTTTCATTTTTGGCTACTAGTGTTGTCATTGATGGAAACTAGAGTCATTAGTGTGGTCCGCAGTTTAGATGTAGCTCATACCAGCAAAAATTGTAGTAGGTAGTATGTTACCAACAGAAAGCATGAAGAACAAGATATTTGATTAGTCAATTAGTCTATATACTTCATTGGTTCATTATTTTGTGTTGTGGATCCCCAAGAAAGCTTACTAAGCATGTATGATAATTTATTGGTATGTTTTGTAATGTTGCATTGATCGGTGTATGAACTTGGAGACTCAGTAGAATGATTTATTATTTATTTTCTCATTACAACCAACTGGGTGTATATAGCATGTCGTGGATGTATAAGGAGCAGTTGTTTTAATATTTCTTGTGTTGGGAATTTTGATTTGGGTCCCTACTATAGTCTAGCTAACTTTTGTGGGTACGCATTAATTTTAATTGGTGATTTGAGCTGACATATGGAAGAATATTACATCTTATGTGAAGCCAACATATAGTAGTGAATCCTTGTTTACGGATATATATATATATATATATATATATATATATATATGAGACCAGTAATTCATTTTGAGTGTGTGAAGTGTGAAAGTGTGTGAATGTGTGTAAAGTAGAGTAGATGTGTGTGTGAGCATTAGAAGGGTTCCAAAAGGGAAAAAAATAGAGTAGAGTAGAAAAATAGAGTCAGTCAGAAGGACTAAAGATCATTTTAACTGAGCTTCATTAGAACTGAATCTAGGCATTTGGAGATGTTATTTTCTTAGTTCAACCTTTTTGTTGTATTCCCAAACATTTTGTAAGGCAGTGAGTGTTTGTTTTTTTCAGTAGTGAGTTCTAGGAAGTGTGCCTGAATGCATGTGCATTGAACCCTTTTTTCATACTTTTAACAGAGTATATATATTGTGTACTAACATCCACTGTGGTTTTTCCCCTAACAAGGTTTCCATGTAAAAATGTTGATGTTATGGTGTTCTTTAATATTTTTGCATGTTTCCTTCTATTATATGTTGTGGATGCCATTAAAGTTTAAATATTATTGTTGATAGTTTTAGATTTGGTTTGAAATTCAAATATTGTGGAACATTGATTCACCACCCCCCTTCTCAGTGTTCCTTTTGTCCAACAATTGGTATTAGAGAAGGTTCCTCTTTTGAAGTTTAATAGCTTGAGGTGGATCTTTGATTACAATGGATTGAGATGGTCTTCAATAGCAACTTATGGTGGCACTTGATGATCTTGATCAGTCTAAAGCAAAGGTCATGGAACTCAAAGCAAATCTTGTGGCTATCAAAAAATTCATTCAATCACTAAAGGATAAAATAAATCAATCAAGGGAAAAGAGGAAGGAACTATGAGGTCAATTGAAGAAAAAATATTGTAAAGGCCCCAAAGATGTTCATCTGAATCAAACCCTAAAAGAAATAATAGAAGAGTGTAAAAAGCTTGCTAAGGACAATGTTGCCCCAAAGCCTAAAATGGAATTTGTGGTGATGAAGCTAACTAAAGAGATTGAAGAAAGAAAAAAGAATGAGGAGAATCTAGCCCAGTCCTTGAAGGAAAATTTTGAGGAATGCAATAGAGTTAATAGTGGATTCATTTAGTTGGAGATTGAACTACAACAATCCAAAAATAATGAATAGGAGCTTGAGAGATAGATAGTTATTCTCAAAGATGAACTTGTCATAGGAAATGAATACAAGGAGAAGTTTAGGATGAGCTCTACTCAGTTTGATGAGATGACTAGAGGAAAAAAGGATGCAAATGACAAGCAAGGTCTTGGCTATGTGAAAGATGAGAGCTCCAGATCTGAACAAAAGGGCTCTGAAAATAAACCTTAAAAGATCAAAGGTAGAAGATATTTGGTAAGGCAACCTCATTCTTAGAAGTTTAATGGTTATAGCTTTTCTTGTAATAAATTTGGTCATATGGCTTCTCAGTGTAGAAGTAAGATAAATTCTAGCAGTCCATCATTTTTTGGTCAGTGTTTTAATTGCAAAAAATTTAGTCATAAGTAAATTGAATGTAGGAGTATGTCTATCAGTATAAGGAATGTTAAATGCTACACTTTTGGAAAATTTGGACATGTTGCTAATCAATATAGACTAGGAGGAAATCAGTGGAATGGATGATACAAACAGAAAAATTTGGTGTGTTACAACTATAAAAAATTTGGTCAAATTGCAAGATTTTGTAGGTATAGAAACATGGATAGAAGAGGTCCGGTATATCAAGGAAGAAATACACAAAAGGATGACAAAGGAAAATGAAAAGAATCTATGGAAGAAATAAGAGATCAGATGAAGAAAATGTGGGTAAATAAGAGTGAATTTGATGAAGATAATAAGGTTGTACTGAAAGCTCCCTCTGGTAATTTATCTAGCAATTGATTTCAGGCCATTGGCCTAAGGTGAGTTTTCATGAAAATATTTTGTCCCCCTATGTGTATTTAGTACCGAATCATAGGAAGTTGTTAGCAATTGTGTTATTCATCTTCAAATGTAATAGTGATCATTTGATGAATAGGATGAAATCTTGAAGGTCCCCAAATGGATTCTACTCTTGTTGTTTGAGAGTGCAGAGTAACCAGAACTCCTACAGAAAAAAAATTAATGTGACAAGGAAGTTAGGTGTGCAAAGTTATAAAAGGAAATTTGGAACCCTCATTTTTCACCATGCATCAAAGGAGAATAGTTGGAGATCCTTTTTCAAAAAAAAAATGGAGTGAAAATCAATTCAATGGCGAATTCCTAGGTATTTTTGTTGCTTGTTAATTTTGTACTTATTCAGTGATTGGTAGAACCCTGTTTAGTACGAAAAATAAAGAAAATAAAAGGAACAATAACTTTGGATGAATATAGTAGTTGGAAGGTCATGGATGTAAGAATTTTTTTGCCAGCCAACAAATTGAAGAAGCTTGTAGGTGTGAAACATAATAATTTGGGCATCTATAATGAGTTTCCATATTTCTCCAATGCGGAAGTAGTTGGGTTTATCTTGAAAATATTGGATGATGATATCCTTACTCTAGATAAACCCTATCAAATTTCTAAAGAAATAATTAGAAATCTGACAAGATTATGCAATGTTGTTGTTCTTCCAAAAAAGAAGTCGATTAAGAATATTGAAGTCGAAGCCCTGACTGGAGTAACAAGAGATCAAAGGGTGCTAGTTATTTCAACAATCAAAGATCCATTAACAAGGTACATTGCATATGGAATTTCATACAAAATTTTCTTTAGAAATAGGGAAGGGACAACCTCTACAGGCACAATCTACATTGCACACAAAATGATAATGGAAGACGAAGACTTTGATCTATGTGGATTGTTGAAGGATCAATTGATGGAGAATGTGAAATTGATGAAGGATATAGATTACTCAGATTTTAGGTTTGGTACCCTAGTTATATGCATTATGATGTATTTCCTAAATTGCTTGCCTCAAAATGATAAGGTGGTATGGAAGGAAAATATACCAGTTTGTAAGAAAATCTTTGAGCACTTCAACACTCTTGAAAATGGTGAAATTTTTTATGAAAACTTCTTTAGAAAGTTATTAGGAAAGTTTGGTGTAAGTGGTATTCCACTCCCAGTAAAAGAAGTTAAAGTTGGATCTTCTTTACGAAAGGTAGAGAAAAAGCAGAAAAGAGCAAGAGAGTTAGCTGATGTCACTCCTCTAGCACCTAAGTCAACAAAAGTTAAGGGGAAAGGTAAAGAGCAAATAGATGTGGATGTAGTGGATGAATATATTGATAAATATACACCAAGAGATGAACTGAAACTAGTTGAACCAAATGTGTTAATAGCAGAAGAAAGTGATGGAGAAGGAACTTTATTCAAAGCAAAGATACTGCAAATTGTTTAGGAAGAAGATGCAATGCAAAAGATAACTGACATATGGATAAATGGACCATCATATAAACATGACTTCATTGAGGACACTCTGGAAAGATACTTTATTGATAACAAAATTAAATTGGAGAGTTTGCAAAATGTACTTCCAGAAGAATTGATTGAAGGTATCAGGGAGGCTATGGACTCTGTGCCTCTAGATAGGAAAGAAGATGAGATAATCTTACATGTGAAGGAGAAGTTTAGGCTATCCCTTTCCAAAATGAAAAAGAAAATGAATGTGTTAATAAAATACATTTACTTGAAAAATAAGATCTATAATTACTATCTTATGTGGGCTCATGTGGTTGGTAAATACAAGGACAAGTTGGAGAAAATTGACAATGAGCTAATCAGAAATGGTTAGGACAATAGTATGGTTTAAGACAAAAATGGAGCACTTAAGAAGAAGATTCATGAGTTGCAGGTTGAGCATGCAAAGGTTCACTTTGCTAGAAACACTCTTATGGATACTTTCTGGAAAGTGAAGGATCATACCAAATGCAAACTAGAGCAAATGATTGAAGTTCTAAAGAAAGGAGAAAAGCTAGAAGAAGCCATTACCATTCTTGAATCCCTTGTCCAGGTCATCAACAAGAAATCATAAAATAATAGTTTGATAATAACTATTGGGATTGCAATGGATGCTTGGAAGAAATTTCTTTCAGAGATGAAAGATAAGTATAAAATAATTTTCTGAATTTAGCACCAGTTGCAATTTTGATCAATTTTTGCATCAACAAAGGAGGAGAGAGTGCAATAGGATAGAAAGCAACAATATTTTTTCATTTATGTCCAAGGGGGAGAGAATGTAGTGAAAAATGCCTTGACATCCAAAGGGGGAGCAGTGTTTTGTTCTATTTTGAAGTTTTGAGTTTTGGTTCTGACACTTAGTCATTTCTCACTAATTGTTTCCATCAATGCCAAAGGGGGAGATTGTTGGCATATGGATTGGTAATTTTTTTTTGTCTACTAGTGTTGTTATTGATGGAAATTGGAATCATTAGCATGGTCCATAGTTTAGATGTAGCTCATATCGGTAGAAATTGTAGTAGGCAGTATGTTACTAGTAGAAAGCATGAAGAACATGATATCCAGTCAGTCAGTCAGTATACTTCACTAGATAATTATTTTGTGTTGTGGATCCCTAGGAAAACTTACTAAGAATGTATGATAACTTATTGGTAAGTTATGTAGTTTTGCATTGATCGTTGTACGAGTTTGGATATTCAATAGAATGATTTATTGTTTATTTTCTCATTATGGCCAACTTGGTGTATATAGCATGTCACAAATGTATAAGGAGTAGTTGTTTTAATATTTCTTTTGTTTGGAATTTTGATTTGGGTCCCTACTATAGCCTAGCGAACTTGTGTGGGTACGCATTAATTTTAACTGGTGATTTGAGCCAACATGTGGAATAATATTACATCTTATGTGAAGTTGACATATAGTAGTGTGATCCTTGTTCGCAGATATATATATATATATATATGAGATTAGTAATTAATTTTGAGTGTGTGCAAAAGTGTGAAAGTGTGTAAAGTAGAGTAGATGTGTGTGTGAGTATTAGAAGGGTTTTAGAAGGGAAAAAAATAGAGTAGAGTAGAAAAATAGAGTTAGTCAGAAGGACTAAAGTCATTTTAACTGAGCTTCATTGGAACTGAATCCAGGCATTCAAAGATTCTATTTTCTTAGTTCAATCTTTTTGTTGTATTCCCAAACATTTTGTAAGGCATTGAGCCTTTCTTATTTTGAGCACTGAGCTCTAGGAAGTGTCCCTTAATGCATGTGCATTCCTTTTTGTTCATACTTTTAACAGAGTATATATATTGTGGACTAACATCCACTGTGGTTTTTCCCCTAATAGGGTTTCCATGTAAGAATCTTGGTGTTATGGTGTTCTTTAATGTGTTTGCATATTTCCTTTTATTTATATGTTGTGGATTCCATTAAATTTTAAATATTGTTGTTGATAGTTTTAGATCTGGTTTGAAATTTAAATATTGTGGAACACTGATTCACCCCCCCCTCTTAGTGTTCCTAGTGTCCAACACTTACATCCTCTCAAATCTCATTAAATTCCTCTTACACCAATTTCAAATTCTCAACTATCAACATTTACTTCTCTTCCATCCTCTCCACTCACACATTTCCCAAAATGTGCTCCACCCTCATCTAATAGAATTGTGACACTTGACAAGTTCTCATTGGCTCTCTATTTATCCCACATTCACCAATTTCCTCCATTCTTCAACCCTTGGGTTCTATAAATAGAGGCATCCTTTGCACAATATGGATCCAGAACTTCATGCATTTCCATTATAGTCATTTGAGTTCATAGCTTTTAATATTTTTATCATTTTCAAGTATTTTAGCTAAATTATAGTCATTTTCATACTTAGATCATCAAAAAACCATCAAGCTTACCAAAGGAATTTGGAACGGATTCTTTCCACATCAAAGGAGCACCACTCTCCCTATGGGATAGAGGTTTAGCTAGTTAAATTTGTTTTACATGTCGTATTTCATTAGTTTCTTGTTATTTTCATGTTTTCTCTTGAATATGGTTAAATAATCTCATAGGGAACATTAGATTTACTTTCCTAACATGTTTGACACTTGATTTTTGATATCTTGCTAGCTTGTGCAAGTTTGGCATTCATAGGAAGGAACAAACTCTAAATTCGGTGCATCACCTTCTTTCATTTTATTTTATCTTTCTATCCCTTCTCCTTTGAGAGTTGTTAAATTATAAGTAGTGATAGGTTTTCATTATGTTGTGTTAGACCAACATAATTGCACTTGGTCTAGAAAAGGAAGCCGACCTTCTCTAGAGACTTTACCTTAATTTTCAAGGTCCCACACCTTGAGGTCATTTGCATTGTGTCATTAGAACACTGAACTATTGTTTAGTAGGCTGTAGTTTTATGTGACAACAGTTTTTGGCACGCCCGGTGGGACCAACAGGAAGTTTCACTTCATTTTTGTTGAGGAAATATTGTTGCTCTCAACATTCCAGCCTTGAGGAGGCTCCCAAACAATTACCTGGTGACTTTGCTAGTAAGGAAGCACTCTACATACAAGTATGTGTAGGATCATGATGGGCCAAAAAGTGGCGATATGATGGGTATGTGTAGGGTATGTGGCTGACAACTTTTTTTTCCCCAAAATTGATGGAATAAATAGGGTTTTTAAAATATATTATCAGATTTCCACCAATATAAATTATGTTTTACTTTCAATTTAATAAATAATTATTATCCGTTTTCTATTTGAATTACGACTAAAGTCCTGATTGATAGGTTGATTGAAAAACCTCTATAGTTTTCAAACGTTATCACATTTTTTGAATCCAAAATATGTGTCACATTCTATGCTTCGCATACTATAGGATTAAGAAAAGAAAAATTGAATTTCATGAAGTTTTGACCAAGTTAAGGTGGTCAGACATACTATTTTTTATATTTTTTAAAAGTTGTAATAAAAAAATCATAATTAATTATTTACTTGGAAAAAAATTACAAAAAAATATGTATCACATCTGGACATGAGTCATCTACTTATATCTAAAATCTTATAAAAAAATATTATCTTTTTATTGTGGTTAGGGTGGTCAGACAGACACCTACTTCTTATTCTTTTCTTGAAATTTAAGTACTACTGCATTGAAATTTCAAATTTTCACCAAATAGATTTATCTTTTTTAAAATAAACCTAGTAGTTTAGAAACTACATTCAATTTGCTACAGATTATATTCTTACATACTTTTGAAATAATATAGATAAATTATTCAACTTTTTACGTCAATTTGCCTAACTTTGATTTTTTTGAATTTTTTGCCACTTAAGGGAATGCTTTTTCCATGATGATCTTGCACATACCCATACGAGTTGGTCACTCTACTACTACCTAGAACTCACAATTCAAGATCAAACTTGCAAGCTCACGCCCAGGATTCATACAAGATCATCTTCTAGAGGTTATTTTCAATATATCCAGCTCTCATTTTCTACTTCTAGAAGAATAAATAGATAATATTTGTCACCTATAAGAAGCAATAGAAGTTCAAGTCCTCCTACAGCCCAATCTACACCACCTATGGGTCGAATATTTTAGACTAAGAAACCTACCACCCATACAAATAGGACATTATTTCACACGAATTTACCTAGAAATCAACCCTTTATGTCATTTACCAATGGTAGCCCCTTAATTTTGTCCTAAAAGAATGATATACCGATCAATTCCCTCAAGAGTATTCCACATTTGATTTGTGAAACATCTACAACTCTAGCATAACACATCATTGATGTGGCAAACATATGCTCAGTACATGACATTATAGAGGATAATGTGGTTATTAGATTACTTGCCACTTCACTTAAAGGAAAAGCATTGCATTGGTATAAAGGTCTACCTCAAAACACCATTCACAATTGGGATGAGCTAGGGGAGAAATTATGTAATCATTTTGAAGATAAAAGTGACCACTTGTCCCTAGTTGAACAATTAAGCACTATTAAAAGAGCACCTCATGAATTCATGAGGGATTTTAATATAGATTTTAGAAAACATGGGATAGAGTCCCTACTCTAGTAAAACCTTCTCCTAAGTATGCTTTCTTATATTTCTCAAGAGCTTTGAATAGTGACATAGTTGTTATGGTTCAATCATTGGGAGGTAGCACTTTACTAGATGCATATGAGGTTGCCATAAGGGTGGAAAATTGTTTAGTTCAGGTTGGGAAGATAGCTCCTAGGCCACCAATGCCTTTATTTCTAGAGCTTCCTTCATAGCCAATGGTGGCTCCTATCCCTGTGGCTCCAACTCAAATAGTTTCTACAATCCAACCTTAGATACTTCTACTACACTTCTAGAAGATTTACAAACCTTGCTCCAAAGTATGAATAATGGGCTAGTGTACATCAAGAGGCAACAAGCTCAAAGTAATCAACCTTATTTTCCTCAAAATCAAGGTTATCAACAAAATAGACCACCTTATGAAGAACAAAATCAATAGAATCATAGTAAGAACACAAATAACATGCATACACCTACTACCAACAATACTAAGGATTTGGTCCCATTGCAAAATAATCTAGCCTAGGCGCAAGAGTTGTGTTACCCTTGTGAGCAATCTCATAATCAAAACTTTTGTCAAAATGGAGAGTTTGTGCAAACTCTAGTAGCTCAAAATGAAACCTCTACTTTAGAGAAATAGATTGGAACTAGCTAAACAACATCTAATAATTGAAATCATACACAAGGTGACTCCTCATTTTTCATTTTGGGTCAAGAATATTTTTATGACAAATGTTGATACAAAAGAACATAATACAAGATTAAAGAAAAGAGAAATGGAGGGTGGTGTATCTTCCATGGTTAGTCAAGCATCAATTTCTCAACAACCTTAACCAAGTGCAAATCTTGGACCAACATGTAGAGTGACAAAGGTTCCACAAGAAAATCAACCTATTAATAAGCCTAAACAAGTGGTGGAAAAGCCTAAGATTGCACAAACAACAAGAACATACCCTATTCCAAAGGTTTCCTCTAAAGCTAATCAACTTCCTTTCAACATAGTGAAGCAAATGGAGAAATATAATCTGCATGTAACTATGTGAGAGGCTATGTATATCCCATCACAAAGAGATTTGCTACAATAGGCTTTAAAGGAACATACACAAATGGGTGAGATACTAGAAAAAGAGGAAACTACTCCATCAATTAGCCTAGTGCAACCCAAAGAAGAAGGGAATTCAAGCAAAATCAGTAAGATGCCTCCCTTCTATCTTTGTAATTATTGGAAATCATATAGTGCACAATTGTATGATAGATTTAGGGGAAACTAGTTTAGCCATGCCTAAGGGGATTACTAGCATGCTTGCTATCAAGTATGAACTAGTGGCTATAAAAGTTTTACAATTGGAAGACACTTATGTCAATACATTGGGAGTAATTAAAAATTTAAAGTTGTCCTTGCATACATGACATGGATATGATGTGTTGTAAGACATTTTAGTCATAAAACCTTCCTTCTCACTTTACCATTTTCTTATCTATAGATTTCATCACTAACGTAGGTGGGTACTTATCTTCTGATTGGTCTCACATGTGAATCATGGTTAAAAAGGGTGATTAATAGTATCACTCTTCACACACAAGCATTCAATAATTTCCTAGGAGTCCTAATTGGATTGACTATCAATCTCACAAGGTGAGTCAATTCTCAACAAGGAGGACCTAGGAGCGGGTTCTTTCAGCTTAAAGGGGTTCACCACAAAGAAAATGCTTGGAAAAGACAAATAAGTATTCAACTCACAAAATCTAATAATGCAAGCTAAATGAGAGATACAAATGATAAAATTATGCAATAGGAAGTTAATATGTATGTACTTGGGAAGTCTAGAGATATTGTGAGGATTTTGGAAATGCAAAGAAGCTACCAAAATGTGCTATGGAGGACTTAGATGCCTTTACTATTGTCTTAGCCTTGCTGCTATTTTTCAAGGTATATGTAGAATCTTCAGATGTCAGAACTAGATCTAGAAGAATTTATGAAAAGTACCCTCAGGAGGACTAAGATGCATTTCCTATTGTCTTAGTCCTGATCTAAATTTTTGAATTTTCTGAGTCTGGTCCTAACATTCAAGGCCTATACTTCCTTCTCCACCAAGTTTCCAGATATGGACTTGTAAATTTACCTACACCACAAAAGAAATTGGATTGATTGTTTATAGGGGTTTTCCTTGGTCAAACACCTTATTTTGTAATTAAACCTTGATGGGAAATCATAGATCTAAAAATGGAAATGTGTGTGTTCCCTAATCTTAAGTGTGTCTAAGATTATGCAAGCTAGAACATGGAGAAACCCTATTCAAGTGTGTTATAATAAGATTCCTAGTTGGTGCAAATGAAAATGATCTATAAAGGAAATCTATAATCACCCTAATAAGCTATAAACATGAAATTTACCCTCCTTAGGTAGAAAATAGAATAACAATGGAGGATGGAATCAATCAAGAAACAATTCCTTAGGCTTGGAAGAATGCATAGTTGCATCTCCAACCTAGAATCTCTCATTATCCTCCATAGGCATCCATTATTAATCTTTGGAAATGCTAGATCTTGAATTGAAAATAGACTTGATAAACCTACCAAAACACTAGAAGGCTGCTCCAATACTTGAAACTCTCCTTCACTTGCTTCAACTTAACACTTGCTTCTCACATATTACTTACTTCCTTCAACTTATGTGAAAATGGGGTGTGAATCTTACCTTTATAGGAACTCATTTCTAATACCTTGATTATTAGAATATAAAGGCCAACAAAATGCCAAATAAATTCAAATATTTTCATTTCCTTCCCTTAATTCCTGAAAACAAAGCAACTAGGACTAAGATGCCCTAGGTGGCATCTTGATCCCACAAGGCTTAAATTGCAACTTTGAAAGGTGGGCTACCAAGAATAATGATTGTTTATAGATTTTGGTCAAGTTTACAGTTGAAATATGCCCCATGATGCATAAAAATGTGTCTTAGGGGCCCATAACAAGTGACCTAAAAGGAATTTAATGCAAGGGGTGCAAGAAAAGGTCCAAATTAAGTGTGAAAATGAAAAGGTATGCATTTTTCTACACTCCAATGTGCTATTTAGAACTAGATATGGCATTAAAGCAACCGTAAAATCCGAGTCCATAGAAAAATATCATCTAGATCCCTACACTCCTAGTCTAGTAAACATGAATTGCACATTGTATGGGAAAAAGGAAGAGTGTTATTTTCATGAGCCTACAAATCCAATAGAGGTGGTCCCTGATTATTTATTGGATGAATGGAGTAAATATTTTCAATTTCATCCCCTTACCAAAGCTGAAATAAAGGAGACCGGTCTTGGCACTTACTACATTCATGAAGAAAATGCTATTATCTCTAGTCTCCTAAAAACTTAAGAAGACTTAGGGAGATTATGGCAGATGTTTTTTGATGGTTCTAGAAATTGAAATGGTGTTGGTGCTGGTGTAATGCTAGTATCTCATAGAAAGGAGAAATATTACTTTTCTTTTAGACTTTAATTTAGTTACACTAACAATGGGCTGGGTATGAAGCACTCATACAAGGACTTCAACTTGCACAAAAAAGGAACATCAAATTGCTACAATATTTTGGTGACAGTGAGTTGGTTTTCCATTAGGTCAAAACTCAAAGCTCAACCAAGAAAAATCTTCTCAAATCCTACAAGAATAGGGTTTTCAATATAATTGATGGTTTTGAGGGTTTTAACATCTAAACAACTCCAAGAAATTAGAATAAACATGTTGATAGACTTGCAATACTTGGTGCTCATTATACCAACACATATTGCAAGTTAAAAGGAGCACTATATCATACTTGTGGTGAGACCTTCTATTTCAGATAATCAAGATCATTGGCAAGTATTTGATAGTGACCAATAGATAGTAATTTTTTTGCAAGATGAGATAGAATTTTCTAAAAGAAATCAGTCCAAGCTACAAAATTAGTCTATTGATCAAATTTTGTAGCTAAGTAGCAACAAGCTACCGAATGTTCTTATCACCCTTGAAAGTATTTTCAACCCTAATGATTAGTTAAGTAGAAAAGGATGTCAAACTTAGCTACAAAGAAGGGTGACTTCAAGACAATTGAAATTTTAGAGGGTAAGTCCTTAAATTTGGGAAAGGTATGTCATACCACTAAACATGATCTTTTCATAGATCTCTACAATAGATATAATGATGTAGTTGCTTCGAATTATCAAGATCTAAAGGGTTTTGAACCAAGCCTTTCCCAACATACCATTGAATTAGATCCTGACGCCAAACCTATAGGGAAAACACAAAGGCCCATATAAATCCTAGGATTGAACCTTTGATGAGAAAACCAAATTGATCGAGGCTAGAATAAGTTTTCCCATCAAGAATTTTGCATGGGTTGCAAATCTTGTTCTTTTAAAAAATAATAATGGGGAAATAAGACTTTGTGTAGATTTTAGGGATCTAAATAAAGCCTCGCTAAAAGATCATTATCCCCTCCCCTCCATGGAGCAGATTTTACAAAGATTTAGTGGGTCAGAAAAGTTTTCTTTCTTGGATGTTATTTAGGTTATAACCAAATTCTAGTTCAAGAGTTTGATCAACATAAGATGACATTTACTAAAAAGTGGGGTACCTATGCTTATTGTAAAATTCCTTTTGGTCTAACTAATGTAGGTGCCACTTTTCAAAGAGCCATCAATATGGCATTTCAAGGTGTGTTTAGATTATTTGTTTTGGTCTACTCGGATGATATCATGGCATTTCAAAGAATGAAAAAGACCATTTTAATCACCTTGAGCAAGTATTTCAGAAATGCAAGGAGTATGGTGTTTCCCTAGATCCAAATAAATGTGTCTTTGCCAATGATCAAGGAAAATTACTGGGGCACATTGTTTCAAATGATGGCTTGGTAATTGATCCCACAAGAGTAAAATTTATCTTGTCCATCCCACTTGCCATTCATAAGAAAGAATTACAGATTTTCTTATACATAATTATCTTTGTGAGGAGGCTCACTCGAAACCTTGTTCCTTTGGTAATAAAGCCCCTTACTTCTATTCTTAAGAAAAATATGGTCTTTAAGTGGACAACAGAAGTTAAAGATAGATTTGAGGCTATCAAGAAAGAAATTTCTCAAGCTCCTACCCTCGTAAATCCTAATTATGACAAGGATTTCATTCTTTATAGCTTTGGAGGTGAAGAAAGCATATCAACTATTCTAATCTAGTTAAAAAAAAAAGGTTTGGAGTAGCTCATTGCTTTCTTTAGTGAAAGGCTTAAATATTATGAGGTCAAGTACAACTACTTTGAAAGGAAAGCTCTTGTTGTTGTTAGAGCTTTGCAGAACTTTAGACATATGCTATCTAATAATAAGATATAGCTAATGGTTCCCCATGTCAGTGTTAAATAGTTCTTGATAAGCAAAGATATCAATGAAAAAAGGGTTGGATGGATCACCAAGGTGATGGAGTATGATGTTTACATCAAGATCACTAAGCTAGTTATAGGCAAAGGGTTATGTGAACAACTTGTTTCAACATTTGAGACTCCTATAGAGGTTTCCCTTGTACTATGGAAAAAAAAAGCACCAAATGAAAATATACAAGATAGTTGGGTGCATGATATGACTACCTTTTTATGTAAGAAATATATCCTTTGGGTCTAAATATGACCAAGAAAAGACATTTCATATTATAGTGCATTCCCTATGTCATAATGGATGACATAATCTTCAGAAAGGATTTCAATGGGGTCGTATTACAATGCACAGAGGCAGATCAAGTCAGATGATTGCTAAATAAATTTCATGATGGCTCTTTAGGTGGTCATTTTTCTATAAGGACTACTACTACAAAGATTATGATGGCTGGTTATTATTGGCCAACCTTGTTCAATGATGCTCACAAATGGGTGGGAAATTGTAAAAAATATGCTTTCTTTTTTGGAAAGAAAAGGTTGGCTTCCCTCCCTCTTCAACCCATTCAAGTTGATCAGGCATTTACACTATGGGGTTTGGATTTTATTAGCATGATAAATCCACCATCAAGTGTTGGTCATAAGTGGATTTTAAAAACCACATGTTACTTTACAAGGTGGATAGAGGTAATTGCTTTGAAGGATTTCACCGATAATTCCTTGATGGAATTGTTACAAGATTTGACATTCCTTCCACTTTTATTTCTAATATTTCCAAGGCATTTACTAGTGCCCAGACCCTTGATTGGGAAATGAAGCATGACATCTACTTGAATACCTCATCTAATTATTATCCTTAGGGTAATGGCTTGGCTAAATATTCAAATAAAAATCTCACCAGGATTATCAAGAGGACCATTGAGGACAACCAAAGGGTTTGGCATAGCAAGTTGAAGATAGCCCTTTGGGCTGATAGAATTACTTCTAAAAGAGCAATTGGTAATTCTCCTTTCATGCTAGTTTATGGAAGGGACAAAAGAGTTCCCTTATCATTGGATTGCCTTCCCTTGAGTTGGAACATTAGCTAGAGATAAAAGGAAATTGTGCCATGACAGTAAGGTTGGATGAACTTTTGGAATTGGAAGAAACAAGGAATAAGTCTATGCAAGTCATAGAATCACATGAAGCATAGGTCAAAAGAAATTTTGACAAAAAGCTAGTTCATAGAGTGTTCCAAGAAGGAGATCTAGTGCTAAAATGGGATGCAGATAGAGCTAAAGATAGAAGACATTCCAAGTTTTATTCCATTTGAGTGGTCTATATGTCATCACCAGTTGCAAGGAGGTAATGTATTCAATCTTTCCAGGTTGGATGATGAGATTCTTCCAATATTAGTCAATGAGATTCAACTCAAACCTTATTTCTAATAAATTTTGAGTTTCCATGTATATATTGTAATTTTTTTGTTTCCATAAGTGTTTTTGCACATCGTACATTCTCCTTAAGGGAATGTGATCTGAAATAAGATCTATGACAATTGCTATTTGAATGCTTAACAATTACAACAATTAATCAAAGATTTAAAAATGAATTAAAATAATTGAAATGCTTAAATGAACATGGCATAATAAATTTGATGAACAAAAAGAAAGAGAGAGGAGATTAGAAGAAACAACGTAATTGATAATGGAGTTCCCCAAAAGAATACATCTTTGGGTCCCTCTCCAATAGAGTGATCTATCTGATTATTCTCAAAAATAAAAATTACAATCACTACAAAGCCATTCGCTTCAAGCACAATGACATAACATTCCTCTGACATACAGAAATAGCATCAACATCTTCTAACCATTCTCTCCTTCACATCACCTAGTTTTCCGAACTCTCCCATTATCTCCTAATATGGCCTTTACCCATATGATTTACACAATCATACCATATTAGGTAAAAATCTCTCCTAATTCTCCCATTTTACATAATAAATCTTTAAATCTCCCTTTTTTACATATAAAAATCATTTAAAAATCTTCCTAATATCATTTCATTTTATTTGAGCCCTTTAAATTTGTCATCTTTGGGATTTTATTGTTTTGGGAGGTTATTTTTATCTAGGGGTTAAGTTTGTTTTACCCTAAAAGGGGTTAAATCCCTTTAAATTGAGGATTTTGGGTTTTGGGAATTTGGTATATCCAACTAAATGTACTATTATACCAAAGACACAAAGCGGACTAACAGTTGCTTATTATTTTGAGGCCGTGAGGGTCGGAGGTTTGACCCTTGGCCTCCTATTTTTAACCCAATTTCAAATTGGGAGTTAACAAAACAAACCACAAATGCTTTATAGTTAAGTGCATATCATGCACCCCAATGATAGCCTGTGATCCTTGGAGAAGAGAGGTGGGGGTTCGACCACCACCATTGAATTTTATAAACCCACTAACTAGCCCAACTGCTTGTAGAAGAAGGGTGTCATGTGGCACACTGAGAAGGTGCCACATGGCATAATGTGATTGGCTCAACCCATACAGTCACTGCCACACTGTCCAAGACACGTCATCAACCTACCATGCATGCACGCCACGTCACATGTACGGAAGACCATGCCACCTATATGAAATGCACAGTCAACTGCCATGTGTTAACATCTAGTTAGTCCACATCATCTATTATATAGAACAAACTACCATGTCAAGTTGCTAATGTCATGCTAACATCATTGTTCGTACAACTGGCCAACCATGGTACCTACAACCTTTGGCTTGGCGTAACTTGCATGTATGAGCTCAAATTTCAACAAAACAAGTAGTGTTGGGTTGATTTTGACAAGCTCTTCATTTTGGTGCCATTTTCATCAAATTTTGAGACAATGATTTTTTTTCCCTTTATAGAGGGCCTTAGGTGCTTGTTTGACCAAACCTTTTACTAGTCGTATCTTGGGCATATGGACACCTTTTGAGCCCATTCAATCTACATTGGACTTATAATTTTTGGTTCTTTGATCTGGCGATGATTATTGGAGCATATGGGACACTTCAATTTTTGACGTAGATTATCCCCCTAGATCAGAATGTATGCCCTTATTTTCCATGCTTTCCTCTAGGTGTGGGCTTGTACATGTTTTTTGTTTCACCCTAGGGAGGCCTAGTTTTGTTGATCCCATTCATGACTTTGCACCCAATGGACTAATAAGGCCTATGGACTCCATTATTAGCAAGCAATAATCCAAAAAAATTTCCAAAATGTTGACATTTTATGCCACCCTTTGATGCACACCTTTTATATCTGATTAGAGAAGTCCTACGTGTGCACCCTATTGAAATCCACGTTATTTTGGTGATCTGGGCCTTTGAGGTTTTGAGGTTCCTTAATTGTATCCATTTTAGGGTTCTATATTTTTAGGTTAGGGTTTCTAAAGCTTTCATATGTTTTAACCCTACTTAAACCCTAAATCCAAGTGCTTTGGTGGACACTTTTATTGTATTTTCTTGTTGACTCTCTGCAACCAATTCTCAATCATCTAGTTCTGAATTATATCTTAGATGACCATGTTCTTACTATCCCCTTTACCCATGTTTTCTAGTCATAGCCTCAGCCTAAATATTTCTCCTAAGTCTTATGTTTTAGGGGTGACAAATATTTCATCCCAATCCTTACATTACCTAGGTGTGGCGCCATTTTAAAACAACTATTAAGTCACATGCTCTAGCCTACCACATAGGTATTTCATCAAGTATCGTCTATACCTTGTTGCTCATCATTTTCACTTCCACAATGAGCAATGAACCTTTTTTTTCCTTGCATTGCATATCACTTTTATCTTTTGGTCCTTATTCTTTACTTCCATAATGTGCAACAAACGGTCCAAATTTAAAGCCAAAGTATCCAATAGTAATCGCAGATGTCTAGTACATCAATATTTTGATCCTAAGTGGCAAGGACCTTTGCAATGTGCAATGAAGGTGAGATCTCCTTTGTCAAGGTGACAAGCAGTCATCGATAGTTTTTGCATCTTTTTGTGTTCTTTTTGATGTTCTATTGATTCCTATTGAACTTTGATATATTTTAATGGCTTTAGGACTTGAATTTACATAAATTAAGACCTTTGTATGCTCTGAAAGTCAATAGAAATCAATTGTTTGTATAAAACTTTTGATTGTCCTCAAGGAAACACAAAATTTGCATTAGTTTTGAGGGTTTTTCAAGATGAATGATCCATTTCATGGGAATCTATGACTGATACCAATGAAATGGATCATAATTAACCTGTATCATATCAAAATAACAATCTAAAAGTGCAGGAAAGAAGAATCAAATGGTGTACACCAAGATTTGACTGTGAAAAATGCTTGAAGATGGAGGCTAGGGTGTAGCAGCGGAAGATCTGCCTTCATAAGGGGTATATTTTTGAGTTTGGATTGACTAAATATGTTGTCCTAATGGTGTAGAGTCAATGAGAAAGTTCTGTAAGTGATTGGAAGGTTACTTTTCAAGAAGCCCTTGTTTTTGCATTAGAAAAGGAGGTTTTTTGAGTTGGGAGTGTTTTTAGCCATACAAGTGCAAACCAATTGTGGATTCTATGGTTTTGAGCCATTTAATTTGCTTCCCCAAGGTTTCAAGATGATTTGATAAGTTTGAAGGGTACATCCTTTGTTAAATTGACCTATTTTGCTTGTTTTTCCCATGGTGATGTATTGGAAGTCTAAACTGGTCCAAAGGAGTTATATCAAATATTGAAGTATGTTATGGAAGTCCTTAATGGGTTTCTAAATCCATTATTTATTTGTAAATTATTTTGGAAAATTTGGGTGAAAATTCTCGTGAAGCTATTTGGCTGTGTTGGTGGAAAGAGTGCATCTAACAAGTGGATTTGTGAAGTTCTTTTGATTTGCTTTTGAATTTGGGTTGATCATATATTTTTTGTCATTTCAAGTTGATTTCAAATAGTTTGGAACCATAAGGGAGGTTTTTTAATTCACAAGTGAACCTTTGAGCCTTGTCTCCGTTAGGGTGCCTGGGAGATAGCTTGAGATTGCATCCTTGTAATCCTTGAAATCATTGTGTGTTTCCAAAAATCCCTGACCCTCTACATCATGTATGTATTAGTAAAATTCATTTACCTTAAAATATGAGTGGGTGGTTCAATTATTTGTTTGACTTATTATGTTGTTCTAAAGTAGGAAGGAACAAACTCTAAATTGAGTGCATCACCTTCTTTTATTTTATGTTATCTTTATATTCCTCTTCCTTTGAGTGTTGTTAAAATAGAAGTAGTGATAGCTTGTCATTGTGTTGGGTTAGAAAGACACAATTACACTTAGTTTAGAAAAGGAATCTGACCTTCTTCGGAGACTTGACCTCAATTTGCAAGGTCCCACACCTTGAGGTCATTTATATTGTGTTATTAGAACACTGAACTCTTGTTCAGTAGACTGCATTTTTATGTTACAACAAGTCTCTTGTCTTATTATGTCTCCCAACATGTAGACAAGTTAAAAGTATGGGAAGATTTACAACTTCACTTATCATTTGTTTAAGAACTATTTTCTTATTTAATCTTTTGGACATCAATTAAATTTAGGTTCTTTCTATTATTTTGAAATTCATCCAACCTTGGAGACAATTTAGTTTGTGACACCATAGTTCCTTTTTCATCATGTTGTTATTTTGGATTGGGTTATCTTAATGTTCCTCTTTTATTATATAAGTCATGTTATTTTAATCTCTATATTCCTAAATTCAAGGGTGGTTGCTCCATTATTTTTTCCCTTTGTGAACATGTGATGGAAGTGAAATTTGTTTATGAAGTGGTTGTGTTGAACTAGTACCTTTAGTTAAAGGACTTGGTTTTGTCAGTTTGATGTTATTATGAGTGGAAGAGTATATATTATATTTCAAACTTTAGATCAAGATTAGATTTTTTTTCTTTCTATATCTAGACATCGATTTTGGTTACCCAAGGGTTCCTCTAACTCTTCTAGGTTTTTCACCTAAAAGGAGAGGAATAATGGGGCCAAAATGCTAATGTCTACACTCAATATAAATGTAAAAGGGATGCACTATATCTAAATATGATGAACTAATGAAATAAACTAAAAAAGAAATGATTTATTGATGCTAAACCTAAGAAATGTAAAGTGCTAGAAAACACACTATGATATGCAAAAACACCTAAGAATGCAAGCAAATCATGAAAGAATTAAATAGAACTGGAGAGGTTCTTATAGAATCTAGAATCTAATGTAGAGAGGCTTTGGAATCTTGCAGAGTTAACTGGAAATGTTGATTGGGACACTTACACCAAGTTGGGCAACTTAGTCTAGTTTTAGGGAAAATCTGTTGGAACATGAATCTGCTAAATGGGTATCCAAAAATGTAGAAACCACTTTTTAGGCCTGATGGTAGGACTAATTCACCATAGATGACAACTTATTCCACCTAGAAATTTTTGGAATTTTAGGACATGTTTCTATAGCTTCTGGTCTGCACTTTCTTTTCTAACAGATGTCTTATCCTGATTCTACAAAAAATGGGTTGAAATGAGTCTCCAAGCTTCAATTACAATTGTGTTGACTTTGATGGATTGTTGAACAATTTTTGACAACAAAATCTTTGACAAATCTACAAACTAAGTAGGCAAACACACATGCAAAGAGGGTAAAATGGGTTAAGGGTTAGAGTATAGTGGTTTTCCTTGGTCAAACCCCACTTTGGTAATCAAACCCTAGATAATGAAATGAAATATGAAGAGAATGATAAATAGATAACATGCAATGTCATAAACCTACCAAACCCTTGATGTAGAAATCTAAAGATATGCAATGAAGTGCTCCAATAGATGAGTTGATTATGCTTAGAGTGCTTGAATTCTTGAGAAATTGAATGCTTAATGAGTTATGAGATTGTAGGAGATTAGGAGATGAAAAATGAGGAGAAAAACAATGATTTATACTTGATTTTCCTAAATTTCCCAAAAATAACACATCACAGGCTGACCTCAAGGTTAAGAGAATAAAATCCTACCAAGAAATTCAAATTATTTTGATTTTTGTGCCCAATGGGACTAAGCCGCCCAAGGTGGCAACTTGGTCCCACCATGGAAATTTGACTAGGTTTTAGAGATTAAAGTGCATTAAATAATGTTTAATGGGAATATCCTCAAAAATACACTTAAGAATGGTCAGAAAGTGTATTAAGAGGTCATATAAACATAAGAAAGGGTTGAATTACTTATGACAAGGCTAGAGAAGCATGAGAGTTTGTTGAAACTCTTTACAACACTTTGAAATATGACTTGGTAAGTGATAAAAAGGAGTTATCTAAGTGAATTTTAATGAAAGGGTCCTAGAAAAGTGTGAAAGTGGGTTACAACACTTCACAACACCTTTACAAGACATCTTAGAAGTCTGAATGATTCACAAGGGTCCAAGATCTAATGTGAATGTGTTGGTCACATTACCACATTAAATATAGGAAAAATAAAGTCAAATTCCATAAGAGAGTCTCAAGTGAGCATAAAAATGTCAACTATACATTTTTTTGTGACACATAAAATGCCCACTTTAGTGAGAGGATGAACTTGCTTCAAACACACACTAAAGTAGTTGAACATGCACATTGAAAGGGATCCAAATGTACTTATGTTGGTCAGATGAGACAACAAAATTCAAGAGGGATGATCAAGCCCCAAGGATTAAGATCTTATGGCAAATCAAACATAGGTACAAAGGAGCACACATAAAGGTGATGAGAAAAAAGGATGAAACAAAGCTTTGATCATTTTCTAGCCCATTATGGATCATATCTAGGATTTTTTTTGAAAAGAGAAATGTGTACTCACTCTGGGGCGATGAAACTCATGGTTGTTCAATGGGTGAGAAGGCCCAAGTATACTCACTCTGGGGCCACAAAACTTCTAGTTTTTTTAGGGTGAGAAGGCCCAAAAGGTGAGAAAAATACGCTCAATTGGTATGCACTCACACAAGCAGGTGGCTATGGGGAAAAGTCATGCCTCGGAATGGGATTTCCTACTCAACCATACTAAAGTTATACCACCTGATAACTTTAATAAGGAACCACAAAGAAAAATATCATTTTGTGCTTCACGAGACAAGAAAAGCTTCATATGCTTAGAACTCATGAACAAATGCAATGGTACTTCATGCATGCAAGTTGTGTTATGCAAGTTGGCCATATAAAAAATGCAAAATGAAACATGAAAAAGATGTTCAAATGAGTCTTGTTAAGTTCATGTGAGGTCTATAACTTAGGGAACATTGTATCTAATGTCTCCAAGAGAGGACCAATCAAAAAATAGAATATTCACAACTTAGGGGATGTAGTGCATCACATCATGCCACCAAGAGGAATGTAATATGCTAAGATAGATCATTCTCATGAAGGAAATCACACTCAATGTTGTCCACAAAGTGACAAACACATCGTATAAAGTAACAAGGCTACACTAAGAATGAAGAAAAAGAAAAATGCAAAATAAATTATGCCAATGTATGCCCCCACTTTAAAGAAATTTCTACACATCGTTCTATGAGCAATTAATTTAAAGTAACAAATAAAAAATGGGAAAAGAACAAGACATGAAATCCAACTTGGAAATCCCTTATGCCAAGTCATACGTTTCTAAGGTTACGCCATGTGCTAGAATAAGAACAAAAAAAAGAGGGGTTTCCCACAAAAGGAACACACCAAACACATAAGGGATCTATGGATTTTCCTAGTCAATATGTTCATTACCACAATTTTTTTATTAAAGATCACAAAACTATCATCATTCCCAAAATACACATATAACTAGAAGAATGATAGAAAGAGAGCGAAAATAAATTAAAAATTAAAAAAATCTATTTTGGGTCAACATGGAAGGGACATCATTGTCTTGATGCTTTGTGTCATCCCCAAATGGAAAACACAAGCAAAGGAAAATGAAAAGGAGAAAGAAAGGGAAAAGCTTTTGGGTCAACATGAAGGAGAAATTTCAGTCTAAATGCCTTGCATCATCCCCAAAAGGAGAAAAAAAAGAAAAAGTGAAAAGACCTTTTGGGTCGGCATGGAAGAGATATAGGGCATCTCTATGCTTTACATCATCCCCAAAAGGAAAACATAAAAGCAAAAAAAAGAGGCAAAAGAAATGTATGACATAGAGAAGAATGAAGGTACAAATAGAGGAATGTGATAAAGAGAGGAAGAACTCAAACATCAAGGTGAATGCAAGTCAACCATCTAACAAGTCATCTGCTTCCCAATCTTGTTCAGTGTATTATGAGGGTGGTTGACTATGCAAAGGGACGATTGTAAGGGCTGAACTAGGGGAAGTACTAGGTTCTACACTTGTTGTAGGAGATTTGTCATTTAATCTCATGAAAGAGGACAATAATGTATTTATATCATTATGTACCTCTTCATCTATTTTAGAGAACTCATCATCATCATCATCCAGATTAATCACAATGGGAGGATAGATGGTAATTTTAAATGAAGGGTGTATTAGGAGTAGGTGTTGTTGTATTGGATCATTTTGTTGTGATTAGGGAGGAGGGTCATTATTTATTACTTTTTTCAATGTGGAGGTTATTTTTATTTGTTGTTTTCAACTTGTAATTGACAAGCAAGGAGATGGCATTGACACCTATGCTCCCTAGCACTATGGTTTCTTTTGATTCTATTTTGAAGTTGTGTAGGTGTAAGAGCGGGTTGATCCACCATAGGCTCCTTTTCCTCCACAATGTGGTGTATGATAAGACCAAAGGTTGCTTGCATAGTCTATTGGAGACCTTTTCATTGTCCTCTTCCTTGAACCTGCTATCAATGGTTCTTGTTGAACTTGGATGACCAACCAAGTCCTGCCCAAACTCTCCTCAATGAGTTTCCCCTTGTGCTTTACCTTTGGTAGATCAACACCTTCTTGCAATTTGATTACTCTTCCTTGGACTTAGAAGGGTCTAAGTGCCAACTTCCTCAACTTGCTAGAACTGCTTGCAGGGGTGTTGAAGATACTGTCTCCTTGCATTTCACATCCACTTGTATACATTTTGGAGGTTCTTTAGCTTCCACTTCACCCGATCTCAAGATCTTGCCTAGAAGAGGCCTAATTCTCATTAGCCCTTACCAGTCCCTTTTTCTCTTTTCCTGCCCTTACTTTCCAAAGGACCTGGCAAAAAAATTACATTTTCTGTCACCCTTTTTAGGCTTTTAAATCTTTCATAGGGTTTCAAGCTTCAGCCTATACCGTACAACTGATTCCTACTTTCAAGGGTTACTAGGGCTAATAGGCCTAACACCTAGGGTTTTGAGAGTTCCTTGCTAATTTCTCACTCCAGTGGATTGTTCAAGCCTCACTCACTTTTAGTCTATCAAAGTATGATCGAAACCTACCTAATACCATATAGCTTCCATACTGTACCTTCTACCCTTGCCTGAGCTCTTCACTTTTCCTCTCTTAAACTCCTAACCATGCATTCCTAGCTTGCCTAGGGTTTGAGATAACAAATTCTTGCTTGGCTCCTTGTGTTTCCTAATGCTAAATATTTACAAAGGTGTGGCTCCCCTTCCATATCCTACTAGTCTCAGGAAAATCCCGTGGACAGAGTTTATGGGGGAGCCATGAGAAATCAGTCTAGTCTGTGCAAACCAAGAAAAATCTCTACAACCTTAAACTATGATCACAAAACACTAAATCCACTCAAAGCCTCTTGTTTACTAGATGAAATACACTCTATACCATTCAATTAAACACAAAAATAGTGAGAAATATGTATATACAATGCCTTTTGTATGACTGTTTCTCAAGAACTTGATCATATATCAATTTTTTTTGGAACTTTTTTCAGGGTCATAATTATATACAAAGGATGCCCCCAGACAGAATGGGCATCAAGGATAGAACTTCTTCAGGTGCAAAACATTGATAGGCTCAGGGAGCTGCTCCCCCTCTTCAGTAGATAGTAGATAGGCACCTGTGCCAAAAGCTGCTGTGATGATGTAGGGTCCAAGCCAATTAGGTTCGAATTTGCCCTTCTGTTCTCGGTTCTATTGGTTCTTAGGATTCTCTCGCAGGACAAGATCTCCTACTTGGAATTCTCTAGGGCGAACCTTTTTGTTGAAGGCTTTGGACATCCTCTTTTGATAGACCCTCATATGGTCAAATGATGCTTTACGCTTCTCATCAAGAAGTTCCAATTCTTGCAATCTCATGGCGCGATAGTCTTCATCTGTAACTAGACCTTTGAGAGAGACCCGAAGTGATGGAATCTCAACCTCTAAAGGTAACACTGCTTCAGCGCCGTATGTGAGGGAAAAAGGAGTAGCCCCAGTTGGAGTACGAATACTCGTTCTATAGGCCCACAGGGCCGGATTTATCTGTAGGTGCCAATCTCTACCATTCTTATGAACTGTTCTGTGCAAAATCTTGAGAATGGTTTTGTTTGAAGCCTCTGCCTGACCATTTCCTTGTGGGAAGTAAATGGAGGAACAATGTTGCTTTATCTTGAATCTTTGGCAAAGTTCTTTAAGGTCCTTGTTTTTGAACTGACCTCCATTGTCAGTGATGATCTCAGATGGCACTCCATATCGACAAATGATATGGTTTAAAATAAATAAAGACACTATCTTGCCTGAGGCAATAGAAAGTGGAACAGCCTCTACCCATTTTGTGAAGTAGTCAGTAGCAGTGATAATGAACTTATGCCCACCTGATGAGTTGGGATGAATCTGCCCAACAAGATCAAAGGCCCATCGCTCAAATGGCCAGTGAGATATAGAAGGAATTAGCTCCCTACCTGGAGCATGTATCAGGTGTCCATGTTTCTGAATTTTTCACAAGACTTAGCAAATGCTACTGCATCTATCTGCATCGTAGGCCAATAGTACCCTGCCCTAAGCAACCTTCTAGCCATGGAAAGACCATTAGAATGTCCTCCACATATGCCCTCATGGATGTCAACTAGCGCTTGATCGGATTCCTCCTTTTCTAAGCACCTAAGAAGTGTTCCATCTAGACCCCTCCTATACAAATCACCAGAGATGAGGGAATGGCGAGAGGCGTTGCGGATAAGGTTTCTTCTTTCAGATCGGTTAAATGTATCGGGGATGATGCCATCACGAAGATATGAGTAAATAGCACCATAGCGGGAGGATTCATGATTGACAAGGGTACAAATGATATGGCTTTCAGGTGAGTCAAATATGGGATATCGTAGCTCTTCCACCAGGAATTCATATCTGGACTCTCTTCCATTCATATCTGGACTCATGTTCCTCTAACTGAAGAAGTGAAGCAAGGGTGGCCATAGCATCAGCTGCTTTGTTCTCAGCCCTAGGGATTTGCTGAAAGGTGACAAAAGTAAAATACCGTCTCAATGAATCAACCATTTTTTTGTAAGGTACCAACTTGTCATCTTTTGTTTGGTATTGTTCATTGACTTGGTTGATGATCAGCTGAGAATCCCCATAGATATGTAGTTCTGTGATATTCCACTCTATAGCCATTTTTAGTCCATTTGTCAAAGCCTCATACTTAGCTATGTTGTTTGTGCATGGAAAGAGTAACTTGTAAGATTTAGGAATAGTATACCCATGAGGAGAAACAAACAACACACCAGCTCCAGAACCATTTTGCATGCATGAACCATCAAAGAATAGTTTCCAGGATCTTTCAGTCATGTACATAAGATGCTCATCCGGAAAGTTGACTTGAATGGGCATATTATCTTGAATAGGAAAATTAGCCAGTTGATCTGCAATAGCTTGGCCTTTGATTGCTTTGCGCTCAATATACTCTATGTCAAATTCAGAAAGAATCATCATCCATTTAGCAAGTCTGTCCGTGAGAGCAGCTTTACCGAGCAAGTATTTGAGAGGATCAATTTTTGATATGAGGTGTATGGTGTGCGTGAGCATATAGTGTCGCAATTTTTGAGAAGCAAACACTACTGCGAGGCAAGCTTTTCAATACTAGTATAATTAACCTCATAAGAAACAAGAGTGCGACTAATATAATATATGGCCCTTTCTTTCCCTTGTTCATCTAATTGAGCCAACAATGCCCCCAGTGAAGATTCAGTAGCTGAGACATATAAAATGAGAGGTTTTCCTGAATGGGAGGCATTAAAATGGGAGGATTTTACAAGTATTAGACTTGATCCATGCTCTTTGGCAATCCTCATTCCAGACACATTGAACACCTTTTATGCAAATTTTTGTTGAAAGGTTGTGTCATCTCGCCATCTAGAAATAAACTCCTCCTTATGGATTGAAGGCTCTTTGAAGACTCCTCATTTCCATTGACATTTTGGGAGGTGGCATGTTTATAATGGCTTGAACCTTTTCAGGGTCCACTTCTATTCCTTTAGCTGAAATGATGAATCCCAATAATTTGCCAGAAGTAACACCAAATGCACACTTTTTTGGGTTTAATCTTAGTTGAAATTGTTCCATGCAATCTAGAATCACTTCTAAATCAGCCAAATGTGTTCCTCTTGTCTTAGACTTAGCCAAGGTGTCATCCACATAATCTTCCATATTCTTATGCATCATGTCATGGAAGATGGTTGTCATAGCTCTTTAGTAAGTAGCTCCTACATTTTTCAATCCAAAGGGCATGACATTCCAACAATAAGTACCCTAGGCACATGTGAATGCAGTCTTTTCTTGATCCTCAGGAGCTATCTTGATCTGATTATACCCAGAAAAACCATCCATCAAAGAATAGATCTCATATCCCGCTGTCATGTCCACTATCATGTCTATGTTAGGAAGTGGGAAATCATCCTTTGGGCATGCTCTATTAAGATCTCTAAAGTCTGTGCAGATTCGAATGGTTTTATCAGGTTTGGAAATAGGTACAATGTTGGAAATCCAGTCAGCATAGTCTATGGCTCTAATGAATCCTGCACCAAGGAGCTTTTCTAATTCAGCTTTCACTAAAAGAGCTATATGAGGGTGCATTTTTCTCAACTTCTGTTTGACTGGTTTCACACCTAGAGCTATGGATAAATGATGCATAATGAGATTAGTGTCCAACCCTGGCATGTCTGAGTATGTCCATGCAAAGTTAATTTTCTTCTTTTGGAGGAACTCGGTATAGGCTTTCTTTTCTTCATGTGATAAAGATTTAGCCAAGTGTACAATTTTTTGAACTTCCTCTGTGCCCAAATTAACAGCTTCTGTAGGTTCAACCAATACTGATGATCTATCCTGGAAATAGCTTGGGAGACCATCAAGTACCTTATCCGTAGGTGCCTCTGGGAGGTTTTCACCTTTGGATACATCTTTTATTTTTACTTTTTTTGGTTCTGACACCGCCACATAGTGGTTTTCACCATCAGAACTCTTATTCTTTTTTTCTTTTCTTTTTATCTTGTGACTAAGGTACTTGATGTCGGGTTCTGTCATACTGGTAGCCGGTTCACTGGTGGAAGAGACTATAGGTTCAATGGCATTTAGATAGCAGGTGATCTCATAGTCATTGTGAAATGTCAAGAGTTGAGGCTCTTGGTAATGTTGAGACCAATCAATAAGGTTGGGGTGAACAAGGGGTAGGTTAATGACCAGTTCAAGATTAAGGATATAGGTGGTGTCATCTCTGGTGACTGTAGAATTGGAATCTGTCAAGTTTCCCTCTAAAGTGTCTAAATCAAAATTTATCCTAGCAAGTGAAGAATCGTCTACTAATGCGACATGTGGGTTCCAATCTTCTAATCTAACACATGACTCATCAGTTACATCAGGTTGAGAACTATAAGCATGGACAATGTCCATATCCAAGTCAAATGTTGCATCTGAGAGTGAATCCCATTCAAACTCATGAGAGTCTATTTCTGAATTATTGTTGGAGCCTCGTGATGTAGAAGCCTCAAGATTTGGAAGAGGCTCCTCTCCTCTAGCAATTTGCTCAATCACAAAATTATCTGAATTATTACCATCCATTGTAGCTGGGATGGAGACACTATCCATAGTCAATCTTGCATTCATACAGTCACTATCTATTGCAAATGAGATAGGAGGACTATCTTCCCAAAGGAGATTTGTTGAAGGTATCCAATCATCTATTATGTCTTGTTGATTGGTCAAATCTGGTACATATTCTGTGTCATCTTTACTATCCCGCCTATCAGAAATGGGGACAGTGCATTTATTGTTGTTCATAAAGCCTAGGCCAACCGGTTTCTTAGACTTACGTGCAAAAAGATCATGATTGAGTGGTTCGGCTCTAGCATCTAACCTGTGACTAAGAGGGCCATATCCTAGATAACCCATCTTCTTGAAAAAAGTATATCCTCTCCCATAGGACTTAGGAGAGGGGGAGAAATTTTCATTGTGCTGGTATTTCTCCTCTTTGTATATCCAATCTCGAATAGCTACTTCCTCTTTTTCATCTTGTATTGGTACTGAGGATTCAACAAACTTGTCAAATATTGTCATTGCTGAAGATGATGGTTTCATCTCCTGTGAAGGCTTTCCATATGTCCTAGGGGAAACAGGAATCTTTGCAAAAGAGTCAAGTTGATACCCCCCCATGCCAAGGTCTACTAACTTAAATTTGTTTTGATAGTCTACTAAAGTTGTTTCATAATCCTCTGCTGCTCGGTTAAGAGGGACATGAACATTAGTTGAGATTGAGTTAATTGATAAGGTGTTATCCCCTGGTATGCAAATTTCTGTTCCATTGTAGGGGAACTTAACACACTGGTGGTAGGTAGACGGCACTACCTGCATATCATGAATCCATGGTCTACCCAGTAAAATGTTGTATGCAAGGGGTCCAGTATCAACAATTTGAAACAAGATATCTTTTTCAACTAGGCCAATCCTGACAGGAAGGACAGCCAATCCCTTAGAACTTTGTTCTGCCTCATCATAGGCCTTTATGGTGATCTTCTTTCTAGTGTCGATCACTTGCTCTGAATAGCCCAAAGTTTTTAACAAATTCAAAGTACAGATATTTAACCCAGCACCCCCATCAATCAACACGTGCTTGACACGGGTTTTATGAATCATGACTTCAATGTGAAGGGCAAGATTGTGTGGATGGCTTAGGGATTTGTCATCATCTTCAGAGAAAGAAAGGTAATGTGGGCTAGTAATGTGATTCACCATGCCTTAGAATTGGTCTATATAAATGTTGTTGGGGACATTTGATGTGCGCAAAGCGTCCTCAAGGATCTGCTTATGCCTAGGGGACAACTCTAGAAGCTCTAAGATTGAGATATGTGCTGGAGTTTTCTGTAACTGATCTACAAGATTGTAGTTTGGTTTGAGAGCAGTGGTGGACTTTATAGTGACATTCTTGGATGCCACTTGCTTAGATTTGTTGGATGGACTTGAACTAGGCCCTCTGAGAATAATAGGGGCTTGACTCCTGGTAACAGCATTAAGGGCTTGGGAAGATAACCTAGAATGAGGACCTCTCAGCACCACAACAGGTTGGTTGTCAAAAATAGGGGGAGAGTCACAACCATGCGGGTCTTTACTCCTTATCATATTAACACTTGGCTCCACAACTTCAAGCATGTTTATCACATTTTCTACCGCTATATAGGTGTAGTTGATTGCAGCTTTGCTATCTCCGCGGATTTAGAGGTTTCCTTGTCGTAATTAGGCAAAGGTTCCTTAAAAGCCTTACATCAGCATTGGTATTTAGGCCATCAACTTGAAGTTTCTTCACTTTCTATAAAATCTTGGACGATATGTTTTAATTCCCCAATAAGCAACAAGATGGTCGGCCATTATGAAATTTATAGAATGCCTCATTATCCTAATTCAATGTATTTAGGATCTGAATGTGAAATTTTACGTATCCTCGAGGGATGTACTCAAGTTGTCCGAGTCGAGAGTTTTGAGAATATCCTTATATGTCACCTAATTTGGTAAATTGCCGCCTTTAGTTTTTGGGCCTTTCCCCGACATATCTTGATTTACTTTCTTGTTGTGGAGGTGCATTAAGCTTCATTGCTTCTGCATGTTCTTTAGTCAAATTAAGAACATCTCTTTGATCTCTTTGAAGAATCCACAACTCCATCATTGACAACTTGTTTGTTTTGTTCCAATTGTTGTTCTTTTCCCTTTATCCCTATTATTGTGTTGGACCATTGTTGGTATTATTGTTATGTCTTGTCAAAATGCCTTGTTCTTTTAGAACATCCTCAATGCGCATGCAGCTTCAATCATTGCATCAAAGGAAGTGAAGACTATCTTTTGATCTCATGTCTCATTTCAGTAACTAAATTACTAACAAGCATTTCAATCTTTCAACCTCATGGATCGGCCCTAGGATACCGAGAGCATTGTCTCCTCCACCTTTGCAAGAAGGTAACAAAGGTTCCTCTCGATTTTGTTTCTGCTGCATAGGTCCAACATAGAAACAAAGTCTTGGATGCATTATATGGCGTTGAACGTAATCTATGAACAAATTCTAAAAATTTTGGATAGAGGAGTGATATTGGTAAACCATTCCATTGCTTGTCTTTTAAGACTCCTAGGGAACAACCTCATCAAATAGGAGTCATCCTGATGGAATTCAAAGCTCATAGTATAGAACTGACGCACATGGTCGTGTGGATCACCACTGCCATCATATTTATTGTATTGTGGGAATTCCACCCTCTTTGGAAAATCTTTCATACTCACACTCTTGTCTAATGGATTAGGAAAAATTGAGTCTAGTGAGAATGAGCTCTTAGGTTGCATCATTTTCTCCATCATTTGCTTCATTTCATGATTTCTTCCTCTCGAGAGGATTTTGCTTTTGTATTTTGTTGTCCACATCAAAAATTATAAGGGACTCTGGCACCCTTGTTGATTAGACTTTCCAAGAATTTATCTTTGTTTTGTTCCAAATACCTCTCCACATACTGTTGGAAGATAGGCTCTTGTTGTATTCGCATGAAGTCTTGAGTATCAAAATCATAATGTGAGCTACCACCTCCATGTTGGGAACCGGGATGTACATGTTGGGAGTGTGGTCTTGAATTTCTGAGAGGAGTTTGCCTCCTATAGTGAGCATACTGAGAGGCCCTTCTTCCTCTAGGACTATGAGATCTAGAAGGGTGCTTTGATTGCTCTACTTCTTGGTGTTCCTCGAAGGTGGAGGGAGGAGAATTGCGTCCATCAAGAACACCCCCTTGTAATTAGCCATTGTTTGTTTAATTGGTGGGCTAACCTGGCCCATCTTGCCCTCTCCTGATGAAGTTTCGTACTTCCACAAAGTTTCTGGCTCTTCCTCAAGTTGTCTAAACTTTTCTTGCTTTGCAGCTTGTTCATCTAGAAAGGCTTTCTTTTCGCGTTCAATTCTTCTAAGCCTATCACTTGTGAACATTGAGGTATGTTGAAGTGGTGAGCTTGGTCTAGATTGTTTGAACAAGTCATTGGTATACGTTGTATTGACATGAGCATCACGAGGTTCATTGTCTTGGTCTTCATGTTGTGACCATTGTTCTTGGTGAGCTCGTCTCTTATACCTTTCATCCCGTTGATGGGCATCCAAATATCTTGTATTAATGAGGGCTGAATCAGGTTGATTATCATGAGAAGAATTTCCAAATATCATGTTGTTTCTATGTTGTTCATAGATATCATCAAGATCTTGATCCATGGCTTCCCTCTCCCGTCGAGTGACAGTATAACTCATATCCATACCTGAGTGGGAAGGTGCTGAGGGGGTACTCAAGTCACTAAAATGGCTCTTTGGGTCAAAATAGGCTCTTCAGTCAATTCTAGGCATCCGGGTCAAATATTGGTTCCTTCTTTGACGAAGTCCAATCCAGGGGAAGACAAAGACTATCCGAGGTCGCTTTCCTCGCCTCAATTTGATATCTTGTCAGGATCACATGAAAGGGAGAGTTCGTAAACGTATTACCCTAAGAAACGCATTACCGCATCAGGATAGTAAAGTTTCTTTGTCCGAGAGAGATGGCAGGAAATAGAACTGTTGCAAATAGGTGCAAACCAACACTGCCACAGAGGTGCTCAATTCTTGGGTGAACACCCTAGCACATATGGATCAGGAGGATGACTTACACAAAGTGTACTGAGTTTGAATTGTATGAAAATGGGCGGACAAGGAGACTACTAGCACTCTCCAAGTGTGTTATCAAAGAGTCTAAAAATTTATCTATTTGACAGGAACAATTCCTAATTTTCCAATCTCAAGCAAAATTGCTTATGAGATCAAGGATCACTAATTCAAAAGGTCAAGGACACATAAACCCTAAATACAGAACATGTCTCTAAAATTGGGACAAGTCACCTAATCGAAGAATTCAGTATTTCAGTTTGTTGTTTGTTTGCAAAGATTAAGCAAGTATATCCACATATTTTGATCAAGCACATAGGTTTCAATCAGACAAGTTGTGATACAAAAAGTAGTCGATAACAGATCTATCAAGGACAAAGCAACTTGATAGTATCGGGGGAGTCTTGTTTGAAGATGTTTGGACAATGTTTAAGACTCAAAAACAAACACATAGCTATCCCTACCAAAGAAAATGGTGAGAAGTCAAAACCTTTGCCCCATTGCTTATGCACATACGTGCACCTCACACAGCCGTGTCACCCCCTAGAGGGCGCCCGTGTTTTTGGTGTTTCCAAGGACCCAACAGTGTACGTTCAAAGGTTACCTCCTTTGTAGCAGGGGCTAATGTCGAACCAATTCCAAACGCCCGTGCCTATGATGGGAATTGTATGATCAACATACTCTGAGAACCATTCTTCCTTGCGCTAAAGATTACAGGACTCTTTCTCGAGGTAAACCTAGGCAACTAACTAAGAGGTTTACTTGGCTTCCATTCACAATAACCTTTGATGCCTCTGATGACTTGGGCCTCGTAGCCACACCAACACCTGAAAATCACACACCCCCGCAAGCAGGGCTCGGAGCGGCGCCGCTCAGTGCAATAAACAGAGCTTTTCCATGATGATCGTCCAAGTCATGGAAAAGAAGTTACTATGGTCTTGGAGTCTTTAGACTCAACAAGATGTTCTTTATTATAGTGAGGTGGAATCACCGGCGATAGGTGTGTACTCACTTGGGTCGTTCCCGGAGGTTCAACTTCCCAGGCTCCTCTAAAGGTGACACTGGACATGGCTTGGATTCGGTTTCTGGATTTTCTGATTCTCCCAAAAGGAGAAGAGCATACTTCTCTAGCCCGTCTCTTTACCCAAACACGCTAAACAACCTTAATCACCGAGCTAGTTTCACTTCACCAAATCCACGCGCTTTTGGGTTTCTGATTCTCTCAATGAGAGAAGAGCATAATCCCCTAACGAGTGAAAGTGCTAAAGATTCACTACCTTGCTCCGCTCCCTAAGAGTTCGTCATATGAGTAAGATCATTAGGAGCCTGGATTTGTCCATGGTCATCACCCCCATGTAACAAAGAGCCAAATTCCCTACTCACTATCGAAACTCCTAAGAATTTTAACGAAGCCCTAATTAGACTATGTGAATTGAAAAGTAGGAAAACAAACACAATATTTTTTTAAATAGGATCTTTGACAAGCGTAAGTGTTTGTTTTCAAGTCTTTGTCACGCGTCCTGCAATCAAACCGTTAGTGTGTTTCAAGTTCTCTGACTGGCGTCCTGCAGAAACTGTTATGCTTTGGAAAAAAAATTTAAAAGAACTAGAATTAAAAAATCTAATTTAATCTAGTCAAAATTTAATCTAAAAGGAATTAGTTAACAAAACTAAAATTAAACTAAATTAATCTAATACTAAACTAAAAATTTAAAACAAAACTAATCTAAATTAATAAAATTAAAAAAATCTAATCTAAATTAAAAAAAATTCTAATCTAAATTAATAATTCTAATTTAAATTAATAAAGTTAAAAAATCTAAAGTAAAAAAATCTAATTTAAATTAACAAAGTTAAAGAATCTACTTTAAATTAAAAAAAATCTAATTTGAATTTTAGAAACTAAAAAAAGTATCTAATTTAAAAATCTAAATTAAAGTCTAAACCAAACTAACTAAAAATTAAACTAAATTAAGATTAAAAACTAAATTAAAATTAAAAACTAAACTAAATTAAAAACTAAAAATTAAAAACTAAATTAAAACATGCATAAAAATCTTCAAATTTTATTTCTGAAAAATCTGTTTATAATGAGTAGATAAAAACAGAAACCCAGAAATTTTTTGAAGCAAAAAATAAAACCCAGAAATCGTTTTTTGATCCAGCAAGCAGAAGATGAAAAAAATAAATTTTTAAAAGCATTTAGCCAGGTGAAAAATGACACGCGACGGTTTTTGTGCAGCTATTTTCTTCAAATCTGTGAAAGAAATCAAAAAACTGAAAGTACCGAGAGATCGGATTTTAACCTGGCTACAAAACCCAGAATCATTTTTCCAAACTGAGTGGTGGATTAATGAATCAAAACCAAAATGAAATTAAAAACTAAACTAAGAAACTAAAAATTAAAAACTAAATTAAAAACTAAAAACTAAATTAAAAACGAAATTTAAAAACTAAATTAAAAACTAAATTAAATTAAAAACTAAAAATTAAAAACGGTGGGCGCCAAAATGTATAACTGAAAATATGTTATACTTCTGTGAATCCTTGCATGCAAGGATACTCAATAATGAGTCCTTGCAAATCGATTCACAGCTCTCTATCCGAGAAGAGCAGGGATTGATATTGTGGCCCTCAGATTAACCATGTTACCCCTGCAAATACAATCTCAGAACGAGAGATTCAAAGAGGAGAAGTAAGAATGCCAATCTCCATGAATCCTGTTCTTGCAATGCAACAATGAAAACTAATCTAAATGGCTGTAAAATGTAATAAACCAAACTAATTTATTGAAATGAAACTTAATCTACATGCAATGTCATAAATGAATTATTTTGCAAATTAATCTACTATGAAGATTAAGTTAAAATGTAATATTAAACTATATGCTCTAAAAATAAGATGCTTATATAATCAAACTAATGTAATCTCAAATGATAAAATTCAAATTTGTAGCATAAGTTTGATGTAAAAATTCATGATTTTTGAAATGAGAATGAGAGGGCTCATTTTATAGGCAAAAGTGGAATTGAAGGCAAATTCAGAAGCAATGTGGGATAAATAGAAAAATAGAAACAAATCTTGATTAGAATTCTTTTTTTAGTTTATTTCCCTTTTAACTGATTTGTTTCCTTTTTTTTCATCACAGGATATTCTTGAGAGGATATTTCATTTATTTTATTTAATTTAAGATGATAATATCTCTTTTAATAAAATAAAATAAGATTATGTAATTTAGAAATGAATATTAATAAAATAAAATAAAATAATTTAATTAAAAATAGATTTAATTAAATAGCATCATTTTATTTAAGTAATATTAACTTCAATTAAATAACATTATTTTATTTATTAAAGGATTTATTTCTTTGATTAAATAAAATTAATGAAGCATTCAAACCTTAGGGAAAATTGAAACATTTGAAATAGTTATGAATTGATTAAGAAATTTGATTTGAAAATGCGACAATCATTGATTCAGAAAGTTGATGTTGACAAATTAAATAAATGGGGTCCAAAGTCTAGGTGACCATTTTAGGTTGCATACACTCTCCAGTAGATATGAGGAACATTTCCTTCTAGCATCATAGTCCTAGCAACATCTTAAATTATCTTGTTCTTCCTTTCCACAACTCCATTTTGTTTAGGGGTCTGTGAGATAGATAGTTGTCTCTTTATCCCATGCTCTTTATAAAAATAATTAAACTCATCAAAAGTTAATTGACCACCTCTATTTGATCTCATACATTTAATCTTCATACCTAACTTTGTCTCAACCATAGCCTTTAAAATCTGGAAATTCTCTAGAGCTTCAAATTTTTCCCTTAAGAAAGTAACCCACATCATTCTAGAATAATCATCAATAAGTAACATGAAATACATGTATCCAATAAGGTGGCGGATTACTTTGCCAATGAAGCAGTCAAGAGGGGTGGGGAAAACATGTGGAGGAAGAATGATTACCTCCATTCTAAGGTAAAAGCTCTAATCTATTATGATTCTATACATGGAAGAGAAGTTTGTCATCGCCATGATGAAGCGAATAAAGATTAAGTACGTCGATCTCATTAGATTTGATGGGACCGACGTCATTTTCCTTTTTGAGAAGCTTTTTCGGCATGCTTCATGGGTGTCTGGGAAAATAAGCTCATACAGGACTCAGAGCAACTATAGGGTTTGGTTTAGCAGAGCTTTGAAAATGGGGGGAGAGAGAAAACATGTTGAGCCAAGCAGCTGTCAAGAGCACAGGAAGAATGTTAAAGTTTGGGAAAAAATTGAAAAGGGTGGTCTAGTTCCGTTCTTGGAAAAGATCCATGGTACTGATGAGATGGTGCTGGACTATTTTGCCAAAAATTGGAAAAATGGTGAGATTGTGCTGTTTGGTAGGAGTGTTAAGCTGAATGAGCAAATAATTAGTGAGATTACTGGTCTTTCGACTGAGGGTGTGAAATTTTATCGGGACCACCGGTTCTCTGATGAAGCGGTTATCAGATTTCCTAAGAAAGATAAGGAGAAGGCTAAGCTAGTTAAGGTTTCTAATAGCTACTTTGATATGGAGTCCATTAAATCAATTTTTGAGAGTCATTATGGAGTACATCACGGTTGATGGGTGCTTCACCAAGGCGTATGGTTATCACTTTGCCATTTTGAACCACTTTCGTCACAAGGTTCGTATATCTTTTCCTTTTTATTTATTCTCTTCTCTAAAGAATTGCCTTGATGAAGTTGAAAGAAACCCTAGGCGGATTTCTATTATTCACCCTGGTCTTGTCAAGCTCATCTATGAGCATTTCCAAAATTTACCCGCTCTGCCTAAAAATGTTGCTGCTGAGGAGTTGGACGATGAGGATACAAAAAGTAGGAGGGAGAATGATCCTTTGGTCCCTTTTGCTTTTACTCATGCTGGCACTAAAACCACTATTCCTCAGTCCCTTTCTTGCCAGAATGTCCTTGAGGTTTTTGCTCTGCCTTCTTGTCTTAATCCCCTGCCTTCGCATGGTTGCCCTATGTCAGGCTCTACTCCCCCATCTTGCATTAATCCCTAGCCTTCACCTAGTTGCCCTACCTCGGGTTTGGTCTCTGGATTTAAAGGTGCCTTGGTTACGAAATTGGTTTTGTACTCTAGGAATTCTTTGGAAATTTATTCTAAAAATCCAATGGATAGTAAAGAGTCAGTCCCTAGTGCCTCTATGTCTGGAAAATTTGTGAATGCCCCTAAAAGACCCCCTAATCTAGATGAAATTAATTCTGCCCCGAATAACTTTATGTCTAATGACATAATGAGTGTGGCAGAAAAAAGTGTTGATGGCATTTTCACTGCTCTTAAGTGGGCCCATAAGGAAGTTTGTGATTTGAATGACCCTAATATAGTTCTCAGTAACATATTCATGGAGTTGGAGCAAAAGGTGATCTGGAGCCGTAAGAATAATGATGAACAAAACATCCCCTTAATGTAGAAAAGACAACAGATGCAGGAGGAAAGAATGACTAGGCTAGAAAGAAATGTGTCCAAGATTGGCCAAAATATCAAGGCCACTGTGGTGCAAAATAATAAAATTGCCAGGCACAACACCATTATCATTAATGATATGGTGAAAAAGTTGGAAAAAAGTCAAAAGGGCTCATTGTTTGTGGACTTGGATGCGGACAGAGGTTGTAGCAGAGATGTTGCTAAAGGGATTTCGACTCACACCTGGGCTAACATGAAGAGGAAGGTCCCTGCTTCTACACATATGGTTCAAATCCTCAAATAGGGAATACAGGATATGAGTGAAGTTGAGAAGGAAGCCAAGGAGTTTTTGAACTTCATGGAGTAGTGTTGTTGTTGTCCTCTCTGGCTTTTTGGTGGTCCTTTTTTGGACCCTATTTGTCTCTTTGTTGTTGTCATTTCTTTTTGGGATAGCTGTCTGTTCTCTTGGAATTTTTTGCGATATCTTTGTTTGCTTATACTTTGTGGTTTCAGGTCCCTATAAAACTTGTTTTTTCCTTTTCAAAAACATGAAATACATGTATCCTTGTAAACCTCTGACTCTAGAAGAACCACACAAGTCAATATCCATAAGCTCCAACAATTCATTTGAACAATGTTGTTTGCTCTGAAATGAAACTCTAGTTTGCCTCCCTAACTAAGATTTCTTGCATATGGCATTATTAGGTTTTATCAACTTAGGAAGATCTCTCATTTCCTAAGTAGAACTTATCTTGATAATATTGTCAAAGTTTACATGACATAATCTGGACTATGTCAACCAACTTTCATCAACTTGAGCAACCAAACAACTTTTAATAGCAACATATAGGTGACATATATTACCTTTGTAAGAATTGGCTATGAAGGTAGCCACCCAAGATCTAGAGGCCTAATAGAAAGCACAAAAGAGAGAATATAATATGACAAGAATAAACTATATTCAATGTCAATAATATGAGATAATAGAATGGTACAATGTACATAGGAGACCCCTTGGTTATATGGCCAAGGTGAGAACATAGGAGGGCATAAGATTATGACAAGTGTCATAATCTTATGACATGAGACAACAATGAAAAGTTATCACTTTACCTAAAGTGGAAAAGAATAATGTGATAATCTCCACAAAAGGTGGAAATGATGTGGTAATGACATGTCAAGTCCACCAAAAGTGGAAAATCTCCAACAACCTCCTATGTGGTCCCTAAGTAAACTTAACTAAGGTGTAATTATGACCTAGGACAAGGTACAAGACATTTAATTACACCAACACCCTTAAGTGCAACTTAGGGAGAATGTACACAAAAGAAAACAATGCAAGATGGGTCCCAGCTACTAGGCCATGTTAGGTACCCATGTACAAATGCAATGAAATCTCTCACAAGTGGAGTAAAGATAGAAAAACCCAATGGGAAAAAGCTACCCCCCAAAAGAGAGATGAGATACAAAATCCTATGAACATGGCATGAGAAGGATAAAACTCCATGTGAGGAAAAAGTCCCCCCCATAAGAAGAATGAAGATAGTCCATGCAACCCCCCCTCAATGGAGAGTCACTGCTCAAATGTCACAATGCCAAGAGTGATGTAGAGTAGACCAAGGATGATGAGGAGTCCTCCAAATGTTGTTCCAAAAGAAATGCCAAAATGTGCAAAGCACTGATAGAAGGAATCAGGTACAACTACAGAAGATGCCACATAATTGGTGACTGAGTTGAATCTATCAACTCAAGAGTAACTACAGAATCTGTCAATGAAGAACTGTAGATGAATCCACACTGCAACAGGAATAAGGTCAGAACCAAGAAGACAACTACGGGAGCATCAACTAAATGCCCATCAATAGCAGATTGGTACAATCCATGTCTCAATGGAGCCATGCATAATTTGTACAATCCAAGTCTCACTAGAGCCATGCACCAAGTCTCTGGATGTAGAACCAAACTTTTGAAGACATGTAGAGTGTTTCCAAAATAGGATTCTATATGGTGATTAGTCCATCTCACCGAAATGCATGGGTAACTAGTCGCTGCATACGCTGAGTATATAGGAACTAACACTAGATACATAGATCAATCCAAAGAAGCATATAGAACATGACAGAGTACACTGAAATAATAGATTGTGGCACTTTATTTTAGTGCGATTACAACATTACATAGAGGAGAACTACAATCAACATGATGCAAATCTAGAAATGCTGATGAAGAAACCAACCAAAAGAACCCAAAGCTGAAGACCGTGAAGAAAGCCCTCCAAGTGGATGTCTATAGGAGGAACTGACCCCCATTCGACTGTCGATTAGAGGAACAAATGGTCCAAGACAAGGCTCGATCGAGAGGCAAAATAATTTTCCCAGATTTACTTATTAATGCATGATTTGTTTTTAAAAAAAATAATTAAAAGTTTGATTTAAAAACATGATTTATTAAAAAACTTTATTATTAAAATAATAAAGAAAATTAATTTTTTATAAAAAACTTTATTAAAATAAAGAAAAAACATTGTTTTATTTTCAATTTTTAATTAAAATTTTAATATAAAAATTAAAGAAAACTCTAAAAGTTTTATTAAAAACATTATTAAAACTAATAATGAAAATATTAAATTTTTTTAATTATTAAAAAACTTTAATATAAAATGTTAAAGTAAAACTTTATTAAAAGTTTTTATTTATTAAAAACTTGATTAAAAGTTCATATAAAAAAAATTATTTAAAAACTTAAAAAACATAAATAAAAAAGTTTTATTTAAAAACTTTAAAAAAGAAAATGCCCGATGGGGTGACAGGGATGTAAGCCCAGCCAGGCGTCGCAGTGTGACGACCCCCCACCGACGACACACGGGCCATAGGTACCACCCCCACGCAGTGCTATTCACATCCAAGGATTAATACAAAAATTTAAAAAATTGATTTATAAATTTTGATTTAAAAATAAAAAAATTATTTTAAATTTTTTTTTAAGATTTAAAAAAAATAAAACTGCCAATATTTATTTTCAAAAAATAAATATATATATTTTTAATAAAATCGTACCTGCGTAGGTAGGGTCGTATGGCCCGCCTGCTAAAAAAATTGCCTCTGAGAGCAACTTGCTCCGATTTGGACGATTTGGTAGTCGATTTAGGGGTTTTTAGCCCTTCTGGATGTAATGGCGATGTCCTTTCTGGCTGAAAATGCTCTGAAATGGTAGCTAGGTCCTGGATCTGGCAACCACCTCTGATCTTCAACCCTTTGCAGATTTGGCCTCCGATGTCCAACTGAGATGAAACAAAAGGCAAATCTGACTATCTTGGACACTCCGGATGCAATGGTGAGCTCATATCTGATGCAATAAGCTCCCAAAATGCACCTGCAATACAAGGCCAAAAATGGAACCCTCTAAAAATCTCTCCAAAAGACTAACTAAAGGCACTCTAAAAGCTCTGATACCATGTAAGAATTGGCTATGAAGGTAGCCACCCAAGATCTAGAGGCCTAATAGAAAGCACAAAAGAGAGAGAATAGAATATGACAAGAATAAATTGTATTCAATGTCAATAATATGAAATAATAGAATGGTACAATGTACATAGGAGACCCCTTGGTTATATGGCCAAGGTGAGAACATAGGAGGGCATAATATTATGACAAGTGTCATAATCTTATGACATGAGACAACAATGAAAAGTTATCACTCCACCTAAAGTGGAAAAGAATAATGTGATAATCTCCACAAAAGGTGGAAGTGATGTGGTAATGACATGTCAAGTCCACCAAAAGTGGAAAATCTCCAACAACCTCCTATGTGGTCCCTAAGTAAACTTAACTAGGGTGTAATTATGACCTAGGACAAGGTACAAGACATTTAATTACACCAACAACCTCTTTTTTTTGTACCAGATACAATCACATTCTCGAAAATTTCTACACTTTCCATTCTTGAATTGAAGATTGTATCCCTTGTCAACCATTTTTCTAACACTTAATAGATTATGCTTCAAACCTTCCACATATAGAACATCATCAATATTATCTTTTCCATCAAGAGAAATGGATCCTCTGCCATGGATTACATCAACTTTGTCATCACCAAATATTACAACACCACCATCATACTTTTCCAAGCTCGCAAATTTACTTTTATCACCTATCATGTGATGAGAGCATCCACTATCAATCACCCATTCATCTTTTTCTTCAACTCTTACAGCTAGGGATTTCTCCACATTTGTGCAACTAGTAGATTCAAAAGTTATTAGATTATTTTCCTTGATAGCAATAAATACCCATTCATCCTCACTTACATTCCCTTTATCAAATTCATTATGTGTCACACCTTCATTAGCAACATAATAACACTTTCTTTAAAATCTAGGTTTGTTAGGTCTTGGCTTAGGAACTCTTTTCAAACACCTTGATGCAAAATGGCCTATCTTATTGCAAGAAAAACATTTAATAGGAAGTTTCCCTTTATAATTACATTCTCTTCTGGCTTCCCTTTTGACAATAAGTGCTTCAAGCTCATCTAGTTTTCTCTCTTCTTCTTCAATCTCTCTCATTTCCTCCTCATACTTGAACATTTTTCTATAAGAACTTTCTCTTAGATCATATCTCTACTTATCCTTTCTGGAGATAGTACCTTTGAATGCAGATTCTGTCTTAGGAAGATAATCACCAAACTCACTCAACTCAAAAGAAATAAGCTTACCAATCAACTTGTCTCTACTTACATTTTTCATAGTCCAGATCTCCTTAATAGCAGTAGCTTTGGCTTTGTATGCAGCAGGAAAGGATTTTAGCACTTTAGCAACAATTTCTTATTCTTCCAATGTTCCACCAACACATCTGATACTACACACAAGTTCATTCACTCTCTTCATAAAAGAAGTAATGTTCTCATCATCACCCGTTCTCAACATTTCATATTTCCCTTTCAAGCTTTGCAACTTACCAATCTTCACATGGGCATCATCTTCATACAAATTTTCCAACTTTTTATATATCTCATAAGCAGTCTTTAGATCCATCACATTTTTCATCTTGGAATTAGTCAGAGCACTCAACAATGCTTCTCTAGCCTTGATATTGTACTCGACATCCTTAATCTCAGCAGAAGTAGATGGACCATTCTATGGGATGATATACCTATTCCTTGTAATGTTCCAGTAAGGTTCACCAATGCATCTCAGATGACACTCCATTCAAGTCTTCCATAGAGAATAATTAGTTTCGTCAAATCTCAGACTATCCTTCTTATATGTCACCATCTCGGATCACCTCAAGCTATTAAACTTCTTCCCAGGAACTTGTTGTAATACCAATTGTTGGCAACACAAGGGTAGACAACTGAGAGGGGGGGTGAATCACTTGCCACAAAAATTAAACTTATCAAAATTATTCAACTTATTCTCAGATCTAATAAATAAAATTTGAAAGCATAAACCATCACCACATCATAAACACACATAACACCAATATTTTTTTACATGGAAACCTTGTTAGGGGAAAAACCATGGTGGAGATTAGTCCACAAGATTATACCCTATTAAAAGTATAAAAGAATTATAAATGGGGAATGCACATGCATTTTGGCACACTACCTAGAGCTCACTGCTCAAATACAAAAAGACTTACTTCCCAAAGGAGGACACACTATCTTACAGAAACATTTGAATTACATCCGCAAGATTTTGAACTGAGAAAATAACATCTACTAATGCTTGATTACAATTCTGGTTAAGCACATAAACATCCGCTCATGCTCTTCTTCACACTTTACTTTGACCTTCAAAAGATTAGATAATTATTTGAGCACAACACTCACACATCTCTCACACACATGCCTTCAAATGGTATAAACAATCAAACATATATATCTGCAACTATAGATAACAACAACTACATGTTGGCTCAACAAGAAAATAAAATGTGTACAAACTATCAGCCCAAAACATAAATAATTATCAATGGGAATCAACCAATTTTGGCCACAACATAGTAAGGACCCAAAAAAAATCCTCGAATATGAACAACCTTCACAAAATATTCCTCAAAGATCCACAACATGCTACAATCACCCTATTGGCCATGAACATGAAAAACATGAACTCACAAAAGAAAATCACCAATCGTGAGCACAAGGATCAATGTAGATCAACAACACAAATAGAGCATGATCTAGAAACATCCATGAGTATCATGAATGACCACAGAAGCATCCACAACAATTCAAATTACTAGAATCACATCATCTTCTTTTAGGAACACCAACTAAAGCAACAAAACAACTGTTAGAACACAGATACTCATAACTTGATCAAATCTTCATGCAGATATTTGAAACTTAATGTGGATAAAATAGATATGCTTGAAAAAAACCCTTTAATCTTAACCTTTGATCATCAATATACTTAGCTATCCAATAGTATGATGGCTAAACTGAGCTTCACTACATCACCAACAACCTGCAACTTATTTCATTACAATTTTCTCAATATCCTTGACATATAAAACTTAAAGACATTAATGCCAATAGTGTTTACATCAATGAAAACTACATATCAGCAACATCCAACACACCCTTCCCCCTAGAACTTGAAAGAACTAATTTTACAAGACATCATTATTCACCTATCATAGATTTCATGGTCATTCCACTAATGAATGTCAGTGTTTGAGTAGTAAAATCCAACATCTTAAGGAGTTTGGTATGCTTCCCCATGTGGGGGCACCTAATTCCTCTAATTGATACCATTTTCACGCTAGGTCATTCCTTTTATCAATCATTTCAACTCACCTTTGTCCTATACTAAGTGGGGGCAAGGGGTTAAGTAGCCTTGTTCTCGTATGTCACTTGTCGTTGCCTCTTTTCGCTAGTAATTAAATTTTCATGAATACATAAGAGCAAGCTTGGGATGTGGAAAAAATGCCTTAAGTTGGCTCGCATATGACATACTTCCTTTTTTTCATGACGTAGCTTATTAGAAACATATGACTTGGCATAGGGATTTTTGAGTAAGCTCTCATGCCCTCTTCTTCTACTTTAAATAAATTGCTCACAATACTGGTGTTTGTAACCACTTTAAAGTGGGGGTATACATCACCACTCACATTTCATTATGTGATTTTATTTTTCTTGTGTTTCCCTCTCTTGGACACATTTGGCACAATGTTCCCTAGGATGAGACCTTGTACTTTTCCTCTCTTGGAAAAAAGATGAGACCATTTGCACTTATCCTCTCATGGAGACATTATGCATGATGTTCCCTAAGATGAGAGATTGCACAAATTAAGAAAATTCCCTTTGAATATTTCTTGCATTATTTTGCATTTACAATATCTATGAGTGTCAAGCATACAAAGTTTTACCTACTTCATAGAGCTTGAAAATATTTTTCCTTTTTGGTGCCTTATTAAAGTTATTAGGAGGTATAACTTTGGTATAGTTGAGCAGGAATCCCATTCTGAGGCATGACTTTCCCCATAGACACCTATGTGTTTGTGAGTACATACCACCCAACCATATGTTTCTCACCTTTTGGGCCTTGTTACCTAGCAGACAGCCATGAGTTCCATCACCCCAGAGTGAGTATGTATTTTCTTTTTGGACAAGTAGCCTAGATATAATCCACAACTAGCTGGACAAATGATAAAAGCTTGATCAACCTTTTTATTTTCATATTTCTCTTCTTCCTAGTTCTTTCCATTGCATGATTGTGTATCATTATGGTTTGACTTAGGATCTTGGATCCTGGGGGCTTGATTGCCTTCTTGATCTTTTTCATTCTTTGTCATCTACATCTGTACACTCAAATCTCTCTTGAGTGTATACTTTAGTGTGAGTTTTAAGTTTGAAATCCTCTCACTAAAGTTGGGGCTAAATGTACCATAGAAAAAAGGTAACTTTCTTGATTTGGGGAATAATTGATGACAAACTAGACTTAATGAGGCTTTTATTTAGTGTTGACAGGTGTTTTTCACATCCACACTAGGTCTTTGACCCTTTTAAATGCATTTAATGATGTCTTATAAAGGTGTTGTACAAGACTTTCATGCTTTTCTAGACTTAATGAACCAATTTTTCCTTAATTAAACATTATAAATGGTATTTAACTACATCCTCACATTAATCTAGAAGGCTTGTGAATTAAAAGTAATGTTAATCTAGTGTTGTAATGTGTCTTACACATTCACATTGGTTTGTGATCCTTTCTAGGCTATGTGGACCTCATTTTAGAGTTGTAAAGTGTATTTAATCATACTTTCACATTGAATTCTATGTCCCAAGCCCTAATTTCCCCTTACATCATCACTAATAGGCCCCTATTACCCCATATTGTGCATTTTGAGGCATAAATTAATTAAATACCCAACAAAGTCATCATTAAAACCTTATTTCCTTACTTCCCAGCATCCTAGCTATTAAATGGACCCCTCTAAGATTAATTCACCATATATAGTGAATGAGTCCCTACCAGGTGGGATTGATTCACCCAAGGTGGCGAATGAGTCCCATTTGGGCCATTTTTGACTTTTGAGCAAGAAATTTTGGAATTTAAGTTTTGTTTTTCTTCATATCAACCTTGGGGATCCAATTTATGAGAAAATAAGGTGAATTTCCTATAAAATCAAGTCTCTAAACCCTAATTTACATCTCCAAACTCATTCACTCATCATCTATCTTCTCTATCAAGTCAAGCAAGTTAGGGTTTCATCATTGCAACTCACCAAGATACCTTCCAAAGAAATTCAATGAAAGATTCTTCATGTTTTTTATAGAAATTCAAGATCAAACTTCATGGAAAGGTAATTACTCCATTATTACATTCTTCATTATATTCTTTCATCATTTTGGTTTAATTACCTACAAACATATTTGAATAAGGCAAACCCCCATGCCCTAACATCCAACATTTATTTTTCTTGTCTTGTGTGTTTATAGATTTAGACATCTTGGAGGATTAGAAATCATTAAAGATTGCATTCCAAACTTGCACAAGTCATCTCTTCATTGGATAAGTCAAAATACCACAAAAAGTCACTTTCAGACCCAAACCTAATAGTTTCAGAACTAAACACCTTGAGAAGCAAAAAGTGCAGACCAAAGGCTCTTGTCTCCACCTTTGAATCTTTAGAAATTAAAAAGTGGACTCATTCACCATGGGTGGCGAATGAGTCCCTCTTCCAAGCATGTTTTTGGTTTTCTGCATTTTTGGATACCCTTTTGTTTGAAACAGGTTCCATAACAGATTCCCAAATCTAGGACTAATTAGCCCAGAATGGCCAATGAGTCCCACCAGTCCTAAAAATTAGGATTAGTAGCATTTTAGAAGTCATTTCCAATCTCCAACAAGATCTCAGGTGCACACATTCAATTTCATACATTTCGCTTGTAGTTTACTATTCATTTCGAGGTGTTTTTGCATTACACAATGTGTTTTTAAACACTCTACATTTCCTTACTTTCCATTCATTAATCAATCAATTTTATCAATTAGATACATTTAGATCATTGCATTTGGGAATTTTTCCATCATACATACATTAGTTTGACTGAACCACCTAGATTTTGGGTGTGGGATCTACCTCTTTTCCTTACGTGAAAGACCCTAATTGAGCAAAAGAGATTTAGTATTTGACACCTCATAAAATCTATGGTTCACAACCATCAATCAACTTTCGAGTTCAGGGTCATCTTTTAAGGTGTATAAATTTTTGTTATAGATGTATACTTCATGAAATGATGCAGATTAGAAAACACACCATTTATCTCATGAATCCACAGTCTCCCTAAAAGGAGGTTGTTAGCAAGATCATCAGGCATAATCTGGACCAAAGTTTGTAATGTTTCTTCACCAACTCTGATAGGTAATGTGATGACCCCAAGTAGTTGTTTTCCTATGTTGTTGAATTCTTAAAATGATAAAGAATTAGGTTTAATATCGTTCTTACTAATTTTAATTCTTTTCAAAAGGTTCACACTACATACATTCAAAGCCAAACCATTGTCAATAAGAGTTTGTTTTATTGCAGTTTGGCCAACATGGGCTATTATGTTGAAAGCTTCATAATTCTTATGAAATTCCAAGGGAGGTAACTCACACTGGTGAAAAACTATATCTAAGTTCATTTTGTTTCAAGAATGGAAAGAGGAATGAAAGTGTTGTCACTAATGTCAACCATTCAGCTAGTTATCTACTTGTTGTTGTTGACTGTATATGTTGAGGATATTGAGGAAATTGTATTAAAAGAATATTATAGGTATTTAGTTGTTGAGGATGTTGATCCAATACTTGTGAACTATGTTTTTTTTTTGTTCTAGCTAACGTCTAGGAGAATTTTTGTTGGTCCATATTTCTCTTCGATGAAGTCTTATGAATTGTGGTTCTAAAGTTATGTTGTCCTGGTTCTATTGAAGATTGTTTCACTATTTGGATGTATCAAGCTTAATTGATCTATGTGTTTTACACTGGTTTGAATGACTATGTGTCTGAAAGCACTATCTTTGAAGTTGATGAAGTGTGTTGGATCTATTATGGGTCCCGGTGAAGCATGTGTTTGGGTGGCCCTCATTTTAATTCCACCCTAGGATGTTTGGCATCGACCTAATTTGAATTTGAAGTTGGATGGCCAAATTTATATCTTTTCAAGGTTGGAGATAGTATAAATATAGAATGTGCTAGCAATGAAAAATTTACATAAGAAAAGAAGGAAGATAAGTTAAAGAGCAGATGTAAATTTGATGCTATTTTGAAAGTGCGTGAGTAATGTGTGTGGTTGATCAGTGCGAAGCTTAACGCTGAGTTTCCAGATGCAGTGACCAAAAGGAAAACTCTATCATTCATGCAAGTTGATCAGTGATTGTAGTGGAATCCTTTGTTGCATTGGGATTGTTGTCTCTTTGTAGCAAGGCTTCTTTGTCTTCTATGCATCTCTATGGTAGTGAGCCCTCTAGGTTGTAACTCTGTGGACAATGAATCCTTATTTGAGGTAGTAAGCCTTTTTGTTATAGGTTTTGATATTGTCTATAGTGTGAGTTAATCCTCACCATGGCTTTTCCCTCATTGGGTTTTCCACATAAATCTAGTGTTATTATGTTTGTGTATTGGCATTTGATGGTTAATCACATTTAATCATTTTATTTCTTAGTTTCGGTAATTGAATTTAAGGTTATAATCTGTGACAATTGATTCACCCCCCCTCCTTAGTTGTCCCATCCAACAATTAGTATCATAGCATGGTTCCTTGGTGAAGAGCTTAACTGCTTGAGTAAGGTTCGAGATGGCTAGAAAAATGATCTTTGATTATTCAAGGTTTGATGGAACTAATTATGGTATTTGGAAAGTATTGATGGGAATATATCTAAAGTATTGTGGATATGATGTAGAGAAAGCTTATAAGAATCCCTACACTCCTCTTGCTAATGGTATGCGTACACCTGAAGAAATTAGAGCACAGTAAGTGAATTATAATAAGGAAAATTTCATCTTGAAGAATAGTTTGGTACATTTTGAATTGATTAAGTTTCAGAATTTGAAGACAACTTAGGAAGTTTGGGATGCTTTATAAAGAGCGTACGATGGTGATAAAAGGGTAAAAGAGGAAAAAATATAGAATTGGGAAACATAGTTTGATCTTATACATATGTCTGAAGATGAGAATGTTAAAGCCTATGTACAAAGATTGGATGAGGTAGTGGTTGGAATGCAATCTCTTGGTGCTACTATAGATAAAACTAGGATTCTAAAAAATATTCTTAGAACTCTTCCTAATGCTTACAATGAAAAGGTGGTTGCTATTGAGTAGACTAAAGATTATAAGACTTGTACTAAGGATCTGTTGCTAGGACTTTTAACATCTTATGAGATGAGGAAATTGAATCTAAGAAGTGGAGGAAAAACATAAACTACTTTTAAAGCTACAAAATTGAAGATCTAGATGAAGAAAAATTTGATGAAATCAAACCTAACTTTGTAAGAAGAATGAGAAAATGCTCTAGTAAGTATGAATGTAAATTTCTCTTTAAGTGATTTAGTTGTGAATAAATTAGTCACTATGTTGCAAAGTGTCCAAAAAGAGCTAAAAAGAATAAACAAAGGTATGAGAAAGGAAATAAAGCAAAGAAGATTAACAAAGCTTACTATGTTAATGAGAATGCTAGTATTTCAGATGAAGGTTCAGAATATGAAGATCTGGATGACAATGAATACTTGTTCTTGGCAATTAAGGATGGACCTACTTCTACTAATTTAGAAAAATAGTCAAAGGAAAGTCCTTCAGAGAAGGAGAAGGAGAAAAGTGAAGGTACAACTATCTCTTCTTGAACCATCAATTTTGAGTTTCTATGAACTTATCTCACACTCTTAGGGTTTTTCACCTAAAAGGATAAAACACTAAATCGAGGTGGTTCACTCAAATAAAGGAATGTATGATGGAATTATGACTAAATGCAATGATCTAAATGTAGCTAAGTGATAAAATTGACTGATTATGAATTCCAAACTAATGAAATATGTAATGTTTGAAAACAAAATGTGATATGTAGACAATAAACTAGAAACATAACCTAATGCAAATAGAATTGAATGAGATTAAACAGAGTGCACCTAGAATTTTAATGCTAAATTTGGAAGGTTCTAGAAATTGGGAGAAATCAATGTAAATCACCAGTAGGACTCATTCACCACTGATGGAAAATCAGTCCTCCTACTAGTAAAAACACTTGAAATTGCTTTCTGACTGTCAGGAATTGGATTCTGACAAAATTAACTTTTCTAGCCTACAGGTGGGACTCATTCACCACTGATGGTGAATCAGTCATCCTCAAAAAATCTACAAATTCAAGAGTCAATTCTGTAGGTCCAAATCTGCACTTGTCTTCTTGTCAAGTTAATGGAGTCAAATCTATATAAAACATGTTGTAGGTTGTCTCCAACCTTGAATTAGGGTTTAGTTGACTTGAAACACTTTTTTGACTTGTAAACCACTTTTCAACACCTATTTTCTTGATAAATCTGCATACAAAAGTCAAAAACCTTGTTGAAAAAGTCTAAAGATATGTCAATGGCTACTCCAAGATGCTTGATTCAACAATGCTACAATGCTTTAATGCTTGAATGAGATGATTGAATACTTGAATGAACTAGTGAATGAATTAAGATGAGTGGGGGTTGAAATGGATGTAAAAACAATTATTTATACACAATTATGCCCTATTATCCCAATAATACAACACCATAGGCTGACATAAGGTATTTTTGAATAAAAACTCGAAAGAAAATTTTATATATTTTGAATTTGGAGCCAAGAGGGACTCATTTGCCAGCCATTGTGATTGGGTCCCACTATAGGCTTCTAAGTGGGTGTCAGGAATTAACTTGCATTTAATGTTGTTTGCCGGGTTTACATTCCAAAATACACTTAATTAAGTCTTATGAGTGCATAAAGGGGTCATATAAGGCATACGAAAGGTGTAAATGGTGAAATCAAGCCTAGAAAAGTGTGAAATATTGTTACAATACTATACAACACTTTAAAATAGGACTTGATAAGTGATGAAAAGTTGCTTTTTAGGTGAATTATAATGAGAAGAGTCTAGAAAAGTGTAGAAATGTGTTACAATACTTCAAAAAACCTTCACAAGACATCATAATTTGAATATTTAGGACCTAATGTGAATGTATAAGTTACATTGCAACATTAAATCTATGAGAAATAGGTCAAGCATCACAAGAGAGAAAGACCCAAAAGACCATGAAAATGTCAAAGATCCATTTTTATATGGTACATTTAGCCCCCACTTTAGTGAGAGAATGAACTTGCTTCAAACTCACACTAAAGTAGCCATGCATATCAAGAAGGAGGTCCAAATGCACTTATGCTAGCAAGATGGAATGAAAACGATGAAGAGGGATGATCAAGCCCCTAGGATGAAGATCCCATGGAAAACTAAACATAAGAAGAAAGGAACACAAGTGTGAAAGAGAAAAAGAGAAGGAAGAGGAAAGGGAAAAGTTGGATCAAGCTTCGATCATTTGTTTAGCCAGTTGTGAATTAGATCTAGGCTATTTGTCAAAAAAAGAAAAATGCATACTCACTTTGGGGCAACGAAACACATGGCGGTCCATCGGGTGATAAGGCCCAAAAGGTGAGAAACATACACTATTTGGTATGCACTCACAAACACATAGGTGGCTATGGGGAAAGTCGTACCATGGAATGGGATTCCCACTTAACCATAAAAAAAATTATACCTCCTGATAACTTTAACAAGTTGCCACAAAGGAAAATGTTGGTTCGTGCTTCATTTGACAAGAAAATATTTGTATGCTTAGAAATCATGAGAAAATAGGATGGTACCACAGGCATGCAAACTGCATTATGCAAGGTGGCAAATAAGTAAAATGTAAAATGTGAAAATGTAAAAATTAAATGATGCTCAAAGGAGTCATGTTAAGTTGATGCGAGGTCTATCACTTAGGGAACATTGTGTCTAACGTCTCCAAGAGAGGAACAATTAAATAATAAAATATTCACAACTTAGGGGATGTAGTGCATTGCATCATGCCACTAAGAGGAATGTAATATGCTAAGATAGATCATACTTATGAAGGACATCACACCGTATGTCATCCACAAAGTGGCAAATGTATAGTATGAAGTGACAAGGCTGCACTAAGAACAAAGAATGCAAATGAATAATGCCAATGTATACCCCACACTTTAAAGGAATTGCTCCACACCATTCTATGATCAAGTACTTCAATGTATCAAAGGAAAAATGCAAAAACAAAACAAGACATGAGAGCCAACTCAGAAAGCCCCTATGCTAAGTCATGTTTCCAAGTAATGTTGCTTCATGTAAATGAAAAAGAAAAAGAAAAGAAAAGGAGGGTTACCCCCTAGAAATAAACACACCAAACACATAAGGGATCTATATATTTGGGGTCAGCATGTTCATTGTTGTAATGTTTTGATTAAAGAGCTTGAAACTGTCATCATTCCTCAAAACACATAGAACTGGAAGAATGACACAAAGAGAGTGAAAACAAAAGAAAAAGAAAGTCCGTTTTGGGTCAACATGGAAGAGAAATTTTTAGTCTCAATGATTTGCATCATCCCCAAAAGGAAAACACAAGCAAAAATAAAAGAAAAAATGCAAAAGAAAAGGAAAAGGATTTTGGGTCAACATTGTTGGTTTCTTTTTACACTGTAACCAGGTTTGTCTTCTAATCTACCTATGGAACTGCCAATCCCAATCACGGGTAGCTCGAAGGACCTAGACCAATTGATGAGGACTTTAAGAAACCTCCTACACTTTGGGCTCTGCAAGACCCGGGAGGGTGATCCCTTAATGTGTTTACAACATTTGCACCTTTATTAGAAACAACATTAACAATAGTAGATAATCTCACTTAATAGCTCAACACAATAGGATAATACTCAAATAAATTGGCTATTTATCAGTAATATCAACTACTTGGAGCATGAGATAACTACAACACAAGGTAGTATAAGATGGTCATTTATTTGCAATTTGTGGCAAGCTTCTAGGAAAAGACAAAAAAAATATTGAATCATATGGGTAATCACAACTTAGACCAGTGTCATATATCTATTGGGAAGGAGTCAAATTTATAAGCATCTAAAGGCATATAACAGATTTAACACATAACATATGGAATCCTTGATGATATTGTATTACAATTTCATCAATATGTATTCTACCTCAATACTACTTACCAAATCCTTATACAATACATATCCTCCTATAATCCCATTCAAGCATTTTAATTAATTCTTTGAATTAAAGCCAAAACAAGGATTATACACACCACAATAGTGAGATGGATAAAACAACCCTTGGTAATTTTATTCAAGGTTTAGATATGCAAGTACAATGGAGAGACATGAGCTTGAAATTTTCATTTAAAATCAAATTCTAGTATTGTTATACAACATTAAACCTCCATGAACTCAAAACCTATTATAGATTGACTCAAAACCTAAGTTGCATTTCTTCCTGAAACCATTAGAATTTACAAATTTCTCTGCAACTTCACCTAGACTCGACAAAATTTGTCTAACTTGCTACCCTGTACCTCTAGCCTTGAAATCCTTCTTATAGAGAATGAAGGAGTAACAAGCGTTGAGCCAAAGAGTACACATGTCATCAGCCAATTGGCACACCTAGAAAATTTGATGCAACAATAAAGATCACCAGAAACCCACGCCAAGATTTCCATTAAAGCAAAACTGGAAGCCACTGCAATCACAACATCTGAATTATTGAATTTCTCCAGTAAGCATCCTTCTCGCCATTAAAACTCACCCGCTCGACTACATAAACAGCTCCAACCATACTTTGACCCTGACTTTAAATTCCAACCATTGATCCTTTAGTTGAATCAAATCATTGAATGACTGCCTTCAAAACTAGCTGACACAATCGCCAGTGTGGCAGACAAGGTCCCATCGCACCGTACACTACAAAGGGAATCCACATGGTGGTTTCCCATGACATCGTAATTAGTAAAAATCCTATAGCTTCAGATCATGCAATGGAAGGCGACCATCGATCTTGAGCACCAACAATCTCATCCCTTCAACACAGTCACCGGCCTTACCAATAACTATTGAGCATCTTTTTCATTGAGATTAAAACATCTCCATTGATCTACAACACGTGCATCTCACAAGAACTTTAGTAACCCACCCTTTTACTCCTTCAGCCTCATCGAATGAGACATGTGGCAGTCACCTGCAATATCGTGATTAGTAAAAACCTTGCTAGTTTCGATCACGCGCTGGCGAGCGACCATTGAAATCTGACAATACTTTATCGGCATTTTCAAACTTCATCCCCCTTAGCCACTCTAGATTGGACACGTGTCGCCCACCCATGATATCACAATCAACCAAATCACTGTGGTGGGGCCATCATGGGATAGCAGGGAATGACTGAGATGTGACCAGATTTAGCTTTTAATCACCACCGTTGATCTTCTCTTACTTCACCCGCTGCCCTAATTTCTCCGCTTGAAATTTGTTCATTTAATGAATTCCCACGACCATATCAAATATTTCATTTTAAATGTTTTTCCTAAAGAAATGAAACATTTAAGATACATCGCTCAAAATTTCCTCAAGCCCCACCTCGTACATGTGGCAACATCTCCCTACTTCATGATAAATAAAAAGTCATCTCCTTCCAATTGCGAAATAGCAGGAAAGTTGTTTGATCAAAGGGCAGTTGATCAATGGTCACGCGAATGTCATCCCCTAGAGGGGACAAGTGGCACCCGCCCATGATACTGCAATCACTAAAGCAGCTACAACTCAGAATCGTGTGATGGTGGGAATCTGTTGATATCTGAAGGCACATGATCAATGGTAGCACAAATAGAATACTTCTTCAAAGTATAACCTTTATTAATAGGAAAAAGGGGGAATTACTAGGCTGACAAGGAAACAATGACATAAGTTGTTTTTAAATGATGAATCATAGGGTCGACCTAGACTTAGGGAAAAATAAAACATGCAGAGGCTACAAAAATTAAAACCAAGTCTTAGATGAAATGATGCAGCACAAGTTGTTTTAAAAGCCTTCAAAAAGGTAACGTCCAAAGAGAACCTCAACCGGGGCAGGAAACAAACACTAGGGTTTTACATGAAAAGAGAGTTAAAACCCCAACCCTAGGATTTTTCAAACACCAAGTAAGACCAATTGACACTAGGCAGGGCAGAAATTAAACATAAGTAGAAATTTTTTGAAACTCCAACAAACATAAAGGATACATTTCGGTCTCAATGCCTTGTGTCATCTCGAAAAGGAAAAACACAAGAAAAGCATAACGTAAAAAGAAAAAGGGACCATTTGGGTCAACATGAAGAGATAGGGAATCTCAATGCTTTGTGTCATCACAAAAAGGAAAACACAAAAAAAAAAAAAAAGTGAAATTGTACGACAGATAGAAGAATAGAGGTAAAAATAGAGGAAGTGTACAAAGAGAGGAGAACATCAAATGCACATTACGAGGGAACACAATACACACATAAAATAGCAAATGAAATAGAAAATAAAAGAAAAATGTAAAAGGCTACCAAGGTGAATGCAATTCAACCATCTAACAAGTCATCCACCTCCCAATCATGCTCATTGTATTGCGAGGGCGGTTGACTGTCCAAAGGAAGAATTACAAGGGCTAAACTAGGGGAAGTGTGGCTTCTTCACTTGGTGTAGAATATTTATCATTAAAGCTCATGGTAGATGAAAATAAAGAGTTTATATCCTTATGCACCTCTTCATCTATTTTAGAGATCTCATCATCATCATCCAAATTAATCATGACATGAGGACAGAGTAATTTCCAATGAAGGGTATATCAGGAGTTATTGCTATTATATTGGATCGTTTTGTTGTGATGGTTGTATTATACTATCTTATGGTGGGTCAAGAGGAGAAAGGTGATCATTTATTGCTTCTGTCAAATGTGGAGGTTGATTTTCCTTGTTTTCTTCCATTCATGACTAATGAGCAAGGAGACGACAGTGATGCCTATGCTCCTTAGCACCGCGGTTTCATTTAATTCTATATTGAAGTTGTTGAGGTGTAAGAGCAGTTTGATCCACCTAGGCTTCTTTTCATGCTGAGGAGGAGGGATGGAAGGAATCAAAGGGGATAGGTCAATCACTTTCTCTTTGGATTTATACACTTGTTTAATGTGAGGAGGCATCACAAGGTGGGTTTCATTATCTCAGGGTCATTTAGATGATGAAGGTGAAGTGTTCATTGTTGGTTGCATTATTTGTTTAGGTTTAGACTTAGGCTAAAGCACTGTCTCATCTATGATGGGACGAGTGGAAGTCGATGGGGACATCAGGAAAAGAGAAAATTTGGCTATTCTTTTGGCCTTGAACTTTTGATAGGCTATGAAAAAGAAATCTTTACGAGGGGTGATGGGTTCCATAGGTTCAGGCCAAAAAGCTTCTAAGGAGAAATTTCCTCTAGAAGAAAATGGATTAAAGCCACTATGGTGTATAGTAAATATCTCATTGCCATGCAGAAAATTCAAACATTTGTGAACAACAGAAGTGATAATTTTCATTGAGCAAGGCCAAGAATGACATAGCCACAAATGAAACTAATCCAATTGTGGAATAATAGAAAATATTACCTCCAAAGTTTTGGGTCCTATCTATAATGGGAGTATGAATGATCTAATCATAGGGCACACAAAACTAGTATGTGTTTTAATACATGTAGTTGGTTTATCATAATCATCTTGCTAGAGATCATGTAATACTAAAAATTCTTGCTCGATCACATTCTCACCACAAGTAGGATATATTAATATCCCATTGGTGGGCTTATCATAGATGCGACCGACTATGTAAAGAGAACCATCGGGAAGCTTTTTAAGTATATCAAGAGAAGATAAAGTAATATCAAGAGATTTGTTGGTTGGGCCCTTATGAGGAACAACTTCTATCATACCCACAAGTTCATCCATAGGATTAACTTGGGTAACATTTGGAGTAATAGCAGGTTGTTCATTATTTGTATCAATGTTCATCACATGAGTGTTTGGAGGTTCACTAGCTTTGACAAATGAAACATTGTGTTTAGGCATGGGGTTGGAGAAATTTTGTAAAATTTGATTGGGGGGTGCAACAGACTTATTTCCTTGATCATTGACACCCACAATGGAAAAATGACCCAAATCAATGAGGTCTTGAACTAAGTGTTTAAGACACTTACATTTTTTGGTGTCATGTCTATTTTGGCGATGAAAATGGCAATAAGTATTTGGTTTAAAGGTGGGTGGTAAGTGATTGGTAGTATCATGTGGTTTAATGGTAGGTAAAGTGATCATTTTTTATTGTAGCATTTGATTCATTGTGTTATGGAGAGTATCGGTTAAGGGGGTAAATTGTCTCTTCGAGTCCCCATAGGTAAAGAGCACCATTGCTTTAACAATTTCCACTTAATTTTGAATAGGTTTAGTTGGTTATGGAGAAGGGGGATTGAACTGTAAGAAGCCTCTATTTGGTTTTCAAAAGTTTTGTGTGTTGGTTTGGTTGCTTTGTTTAGACTTCTCAACTTAGCTAGAAGTAGACTTTGAATCATGACTAGTAACTAAGTTGTGATAGTCACAAAGGGTTGTACATAAATGCATGAATGAAGAAAATTTCATAATAGTCAACTTATCTTGAAGATGAGTGTGTAATTTTTCAATAAACATCTTTTGAAGATGTGAATCAATAATTTTGACATGTATTTGAGCATAGAACGACTAATAACATGAAATGAAATTAGTTACTTTTTCATCTACATTTTGTTTAGATCTCATTAAATCAGCCATTGTATTTTTGGGAGACATATGGAATTGGAAATGACTTATAAAGGCATCAACAAGTTCATTAAATTATCAGATTGAATGATTGGGTAATTTTGAAAACCACTCCAATGCAGTGTCCTTTAAGGTCTTAGGAAAATTTTTGGCTAATAGTTTATCGTCAAGGAAAAAATCACTGCACAATGTTGTATAGGCATTAACATGATTAGTAGCATCTCCTTTACCTCTGTACTTCTCAAACCTAGGCATCTCAATTCCTTCTGGCATTGGGGTTCTTAAGATCTCTACAGATAATGGGCTACTATGAACATAGTATGTGGATGGAGCATTTTGAATTTGGCTAATGTGGATATTTGTTGTTGCATGGAGGAAATGGTGTTAAAGAGTTGTGTAATGAGGGGTTCGGGGTAAGTGGTATGAGGTGGAAGAGAGAATGGTGATGGAGTGTATGTAATGTTAGGAGAAGTGAAGGGAACACTAAGAGGGGTGAAGGTGGAAGAGGGAACATTTGATACCACAAAAGAACTAAGAATGTTAGTTGGAATAGAGAAAGAAGGAGTCACATGACTAACCTATTACATGGTTGTTGTAACTTGAGCTATGGTATAAGTGGGAATGGATGCATATAGGTGGGAATGGATGCTACAGTTAAAGGAGGAGAAATGTGAGATCCTCCTTGGCTAACCAAAATGTTTACTAGTTGGGAAGTGGAAGGAACATGTTTGTTTTATATCTCAGAAATTATTTTCATAACTTATAAGCCATCATCACTTTCAATCAAAACACATACTAGTTTTGTAGTGGTGGAGATATTTTCAAGGGATAAATGTTGTAAATGTAAAAAATATTCATGAATACTAATGACTTTATTTTGTGGAATTTGTTTAGTTTGTGTGACAACATGCATTTTATGTGAAGGTAAAGGTATACTAGTGGTAGTATCCATGCTTAATGCACCATTTTCCATACTGGGAGTAGGAGCTCTTAAGATCCCAAGGTCCACAACGAAAATGCTATTGTGGGAAATCATGATTCTAGAACTTCGTCTCACTAAAGTATTCTCAATAGGACACCAAACACTCATACAAGTACCACAAGGGGTGAGGTGAATGCAAATTTAATGCAATATAGGGGTTCAAAATGCAAATAACAAAAATTCTGTAAACTGAAATAGAAAAACAATAGAAAACAAAAATGCAATAAATGCCAAGAAAATGCTTGAAAATGCAGTGTAAAATATGCATGTGGACTAATTCACCAAGGGTGGAAAATGAGTTAAGGTATGAGATTTAGTTTTTTTTTTTCAAAAAATTTAAAATTATTTTAATTCTTTTTAGATGAAAATGCAATTTTTTCAATTTTTTGATGATTTGATATGCAAAAATGAAATCTATATGATTCTTTCACTAATGCAATTTTAGAAACCCTAGGATACAAAAACAAAATAAAGCGTAATTGAATGCTGATGCAAAGGAAACCTAGGATGCAAGATGCAATTGAAATTAGAAAGATAAATGTGTTCAATATGCAGTTTCACCAAAATGAACCATCAATTTTGAGGTTCTATTTACTTCTCTTGCATTCTTAGGGTTTTTCACCTAAAAGGAGGAGATAGAACACTAAAATTAAAGTGGTTCACTCAAATAAAGGAAATTATGATGGAATTATGACTAAATGCAATGATATAAATGTAGATAAGTGATAAAATTTATTGATTATGAATTCAAAACTAATGAAACATGCAATGTTTGAAAACATAATGTGATATGTAGAAAATGAACTAGAAACATAAACTAATGTAAGAAGAATTGAATGAGATTAAACAGAGTGCACCTGGAAGTTGAATGCTCAATCTAGAAGGTTTTGGAAACTAGAAAAAATTAGTGTATATCACTAGTGGGACTCATTTTCCACTGATGGTGAATTAGTCCTCCTACTATTAAAAACACCTCAAATTGCTTTCTAATTGTCAGGAACTGGATTATGACAAAATCAACTTTTCCATCCTATAGGTGGGACTCATTCACCATTGATGGTGAATCAATCCTCCTTCAAAAATCTACAAATTTAAGAGTCAATTTTGTAGGTCCAGATCTGCACTTGTCTTCTTGTCGGGTTGATGGAGTCAAATCAGTAGAAAATGGGTTGTAGGATATCTCCAAGCTTGAATTAGGGTTTAGTTGACTTGAAACACTTTGTTGACTTGCAAACCACTTTTCAACACCTATTTTCTTGACAAATCTGTATACAAAAGTCAAAAACTTTGTTCAAAAAGTCTAAAGATATGTCAATGGCTGCTCCAAGATGCTTGATGCAACAATGCCTGAATGAGATGATTGAATACTTGAATGAACTAGTGAATGAATTAAGATGAATAGGGGTTGAAATGGATGTAAAAACACTTATTTATACACACTTATGCCCTAAAAACCCAATAGTACAACATCACAGGCCAACATAAGGTATTTTTGAATAAAAACTCAAAATAAATTTTGAATTATTTTAAATTTGAAGCCAAGAGGGAATCATTCACGACACATGATAAATGGGTCCCACTCTAGGATTGTAAGTGGGTGTTGGGAATTAACTTGCATTTAATGTTGTTTGTCGAGTTTACATTTAAAAATACACTTAAGTCTTATGAGTACATAAAGGGGTCATATAAAGCATAAGAAAGGTGTAAATAGTGAAATCAAGCCTAGAAAACCATGAAATCTTGTTACAAGACTTTACAACACTTTAAAATAGGAATTGATAAGTGATGAAAAGGTGATTTTAAGGTGAATTATTATTAGAAGAGTCTAGAAATGTGTAGAAATGTGTTACAATACTTCACAACACCTTCACAATACATCATAATTTGAATATCCAGGACCTAATGTGAATGCAGAAGTTACATTACAACATTAAATTTAAGAAAAATAGGTCAAGCATCACAGGAGAGAAAGACCTAAAAGACCATGAAAATCTCAAAGATCCATTTTTCTATGGTACACTTCCCTACATGCTAAAGAGGAAAATAATTTATGGGTAATTGATAGTGGTTGCTCAGATCACATGACTTTTGATAAGAGTAATTTTGTGAAACTTGAGAAATGTGATGGAGATATGGTTATGTTTGGAGATGATATTAGTGCTAAAATATGTGGGATAGGTTCAGTAAGCTTTGATGGCAAGCATCATACTAACGACATTTACTATGTTAAAGGTTTAAGGCATAATCTATTGAGTCTTGGTCAAATGTGCAGAAAAGGATATGATCTTGTGTTTAAGGATGAGAAATGTGAGATTTGAAAAGGAGGTGGAACACTAATTGCTATAGGAAAGAAATCTAAAGGGAATATCTATTAGCATAAAGGTGTTGATGGATGATGCTTTCTAACTCAGATAAATGATAGTTGGTTATGGAACATGAGAATGTGTCACATGAATTTTGATAACTTGGAAAGGATTAGTGTTGGTCAAGCCATGACAGATCTCCTAAGAATTACAAAGATTGTAAATGCTATTTGTAGGAATTGCTATTTTTGGAAGAAAATAAGAAATCATTATAGATCAAGAGAATAATCTACTACTAAATTACTAAATTTGGTTCATACAAATCTTTGTGGCCCTATGAGAGTGGGAAGTCTACTTGGTGAAAGGAACTTTATGATTTTAATTGATGATTATTCTAGATATACAAGGGTTACATTTCTAAGAGTGAAATTAGATGCATTAGATAGATTCAAGGCATTCAAGGAGCTATGGTTGAAAATGAAGTAAAGTTGAAGATAAAATGCTTAAGATCTAACAAAGGTGGAGAATTCACCTCCCATGAGTTCAATATGTTTTGTGAGGTTCATGGAATAAAGAGATAGTTATTTTCTCTAAGAACCACTCAGTAAAATGGAGTTGTTGAAAGGAAAAATAAAATAGTTCAAGAAGCTACTAGATCAATGATCGTTGAAACTGAATTACTAGAAATTTACTAGAAAGAAGCTATTCATAGTGTTGTATATTATTCAATCAAGTTCAGGCAAGAGAAAATAGTATTAATATTCCCTATGAGCTATGGCATGCAAGAACTCCTATAGTTAAATATTTCATGGTATTTGAAAGAAAATGCTATATCAAAAGAGATGAGGAAACCTTTGGTAAGCTTGAAGCAAGACTTTATGAAGGAATGTTTCTTGGATACTCGACTAAAAGAAAGGCATACAAATGTTTCAAAAAAATATTGAGGAATATTGTAGAAAGCTTGAATGTGAAGGTTGATGAAATAGTAAAGAATTCCATTGGTATTGATGGATATGTCTCTAATTAACATGATTGTGCAAGAATAGAAGTAATTATGGAAGAACAGGATAAATGTGACTAGAAAGAGTAGAATGGAAAGAATGAAAGAGAAGAATATGCTTTGGTGATGTCCCCTAAGACACTAAAATATGTACAAACGAATCATTCAAAAAGTTAGATTATTGGATACAAGACAAAAGGTGTATTAACTAGAAGTAAAGTTGTTGTTGAAGTAAATTTGTGCTTATTCTTTGAGATTGAGTTGAAGTCGGTAAGTGAAGCCTATGAGGATGAACATTGGAAGGAAGAAATAAAAGAAATTTTGTATATTGAGAAGAATCAAACTTGGGAATTGGTCCTAAGAGCAGTAGACAAAAATATCATTGGATCAAAATGGATATTCAGAAATAAGTTGAATGAGAACAAGAAAGTTGTAAAAAAAAAAGCAAGGCTTGCATGTAAAGGCTACTCACAAGTGGAAGGTATATAATTTTAGGATACTTTTTCCCTGGTAGCAAGAATGGAAGCTATAAGGATGTTCTTGGTATTAGCTTCTTATAAAGATTTCAAATTCTATCAGATGGATGCCAAGTTAGCATTTTTGAATGGTGAACTAGATGAAGAGGTTTACATGGAACAATTGGAAGGATTTCAGTTAACAGATCAACCAAATATGGTGTGCCAATTGAAGAGGATTTATATGGATTGAAGCAAGCTCGTAGAGCCTGGTATGGAAGGCTAGATAAGTATTTGAGTCAGCAAGGATTTAACAAAGGTACGACAAGACAATAATTTTTATTTCAAGATTGAAAATGAGAAAATCTTGATTGTAGGTGTATATCTTGATGAAATTATCTTTGGAGGAAATGAAAGGATGTGCAAGATGTTTCCAGAAGATATGCAAAAAGAATTTGAAATTTCTATGTTTGGGGAGATGAATTTCTTTCTTGAGCTACAGATTAATCAAATAGAGAAAGGAATTTTCATTTCACAATATAAGTATGTGAGAGAGATGTTAAATTTTTTTGGGATGGATGGTTCCAAATAGGTAAGTATTCCTATGGTGACTAGTTGCAAGTTGGGTAAAGATGATGATTCACCTAAGGCTAATCAGAGCAAGTATACATCTATGATTGGTGGACTATTGTATTTGACTTCTACTAGACCAAATATTATTCATGTGGTTTGTCTTGTAGCTAGATTTCAAGAAAATCCAAAGGAAACACATGTTACTACAATTAAAAGAATATTCAGATATTTGAATGGAACTCTAGATTATGGATTATTGTATCCTAAAGATACAAATTTTACACTTAATGCTTATACAAATGAAGATTAGGCCAGAAGTATAGATGATAGAAAGAGTACAAGTGGTGGTGCATTCTTTCTTAGATGTAGATTGGTGGCATGGTTGAGTAAGAAGTAAGATTCACTCTCTTTGTCTACTATTGAAGCTGGGTATATTTTTGTTGCATCTTCTTGTACACAAGTTTTATGGATGAAACATACATTGAAAGATATCATAGTGCTATATGATGATCATATTTATATCCTCTTTGATAATACAAGTGCAATTAACATTTCAAATAATCCTATAATTCACTCAATGATGAAGCATATATCTATCAGGTATCATTTCTTGAGAGAGAAGGTCAAGGAAAATGAAGTCAAGCTTGAGTATGTTTTGACAAAGGATCAAATTGTGGATATATTTACAAAGGCTCTTCTTAAAGATACTTTTGAGTATCTCCAAGATAAGGTATGGGTTATTTCCCCTCCTTTTATAAACTACGATGCATTTGGATATGCATAAATTTGATGAATTCATGGTTCCATCTTTTTGGATTAATTTTTTGGTGGCTACCCTTTGGGGGAGTAGGTAGTTTTAAGTGTTGTATTTATGAGTATTATGTTTTCATGTCAAAGGAAATTTCAATTAAAATATCTTTTTTTCAAAGGGGGAGAGAAAGAGCATGTGAAAAAGAGAGAAAGAGCATGTGGAAGAGAGAGGGAGACGGAGAGAGAGAGAGACAGAGAGAGAGAGAGAGAGAAATCATGTGAAAAAAAGGGAGAGAGAGCATGTGAATAGGAAAGAAAGCTAATAAGAGAAAGCGGGTAATGAGGAAGATGATCTTCTAAGGGGGAGAAGAAAAAGAAAAAATCTTGAGAGGTATTTCCAGAATTGGTATGGTTTCTTTGATCATGGTTTTTTGCATCATGTGTTACCATCAATGACAAAGGGGGAGATTGTTGTAAGAATGGAAAGAAGAATGGAAGCGTTGTCATTAATGTAAAATAGTTAGTTGGTTATCTACTAGTTGTTGTTGACTATATATGTTGAGGATATTGAGAAAATTGTAGTAAAATAAGATTATAGGTATTTAGTTGTTGAGGATGTTGATCTGGTACTTGTAAATCTAGTGTTATTGTGTTTGTGCATTGGGATTTGATGGATAATCACTTTTAATCAGTTTATGTGTTATTTTTGATAATTGAATTTAAGGTTATAATCTGTGACAACTAATTCACCCCCACTTTGAGTTGTCCTATCCAAAACATTTAATTCATTTGTTGAATTAATGCTGCAAAATAATTTGAATTAGTGTTAGAAGGAATCATAACTTGTTGCAAGGCCTCTTGAAGTATGCTATGATAACTCAATGATACTTGAAGCAGTTCCCATATGGAAATCTTAGCGGGAGTATTCTTCATGTGTTCAACAAGATTAAATTCCTTTCCATTATTTGGAGTCAAATGAGGAGCACTAGGCAAGATATGATTATCTAATGGGAGGGATGTTGAAGGTGTTTTTTTTGGTTGTGTATTTTTCCTCGTGCTATATGTACGACCAATGGTGTTATAATTTGATTGCTGTGAAATATTATTCTTAGGTGGTTTGAGGATAAGCACGGATATTTTTTTTAACTCGAGGTTTTTGCGAGGATGGATAAATAATTAGAGGATTCTTAAGATGTACCACAGGGTATGTATAAGGTCCAATAATCAAGTGGGGTCTAACGGAAACTTGTGCATTCATAACCTTTGCATTTTTGGTTTGATGTCTTTCTAATGAAGGGGAGTCTAGTGTCATCTTTTCACCATCACCTAAGGATTCCATATTACTATTGTTGTCATTCTCTTGTGTCATGGTATCCTTCCTAAGAGGATATTTTTTAGGAGAACTATGAACTAGAGTTTCATGACATTCATTATTTGGTTCTTCTAAAGTGACTTCATCACAAGTAATGGAATCATCAATGGTTGGATTATTTTGTTTATCAATAATTTTTTCCTTAGGGGAAGAGAGGAAACTATTATTTCCATGACTTTTATTGGTTGGATTTTATATCAAAATATATTCTTTAGAGATATTAGAAGGTCCAATTTTATTGTTATGATTTTCCATGATTTCATCCTTTTTTCTCTAAGGTCTCATTCTCTTGTACAATAACTTCTATCATAGTAGGAGAGATGTTTAGAGGTTGATCACATTCCATGATTGTATTTTGTAAAGTAGCTTCATCAAAAATATGGGAGATATCAAGACAAGGACAACTATTATTTTCATGCTTACCAAATAGATCTTTCCAAATGGTAGGAGCATTAGAGAAGGGAGGAATGAGATTCCCATGGCTCTCAATAGATGTATGTTCTAACACCAAACTATCTTCTTCACATCAAGGAGGTATATTAGGAGATGGAAAATTTTGATTGTCATGGTTTTCTATGATTTCATCCTCTTTCACAAAAAAATCTCACAAGAAAGGGATAAATGCAGACTCTAGGTAAGGTGATGTTTAGAAAATTTTCTATGATCTCATCCTCTTATGTCGTAATATCTTCCCAAGAGGGAGGAAGAGAGAGACAATCAAGACTTTCATGATTGTCTATGTTTGTATCTTTGTGTATCATATCATCCTCAACATTGGGAGATAATAGGGTTTGAGATAGGAATGCAATATTAAGGATTGTTTCAATGGTTTGATCCTCTTTCTCTAAGATGTTCTCATAACTAGGAAAGATAGTAGAAGGATGGCTAACATGTTTCGTAATGACCTCATTGTTATACTATAAATTAAATTCATAATAGGGGATGTTGTACTTATGCAATCCATTCTTAACCATATCAAAACCACATCTCTTAAAGGGAAACATGCTAACATGAAAAAGTAAACTATGTAATTTTCATAATCTAAACAAGGCCATTTACTAATTACACTGTTCTCAATTGAAAATGAAATTTTGTAACTACAATTTTAAATTTTGATAGTGCACTAAATAAAGAAAATTAAGCTAAATTCACCAAATTTGATGAAACAAAAATGTAACAACATAGAAAAAAGATTTCAAATCCTAGAAAATGTAGTTTCACATCTGATTAGGGACTCATTCACTAGTAAGGGCGAATGGGTCCTGGTTAGGTATTTTTGATGCTTTTCAGATGACAGAAGTTATAGGCTTAGCCTGATCAGGGACTCATTCACCAGTAAATGCAAATGGGTCCTAGATCAAGGTTTTAAAGAGGTGAAAATTGCAATCTTTAAGTTCTTTTATGAGCTTTTTGTGCCAAGTTTCAAATTGTAACTCTTATAATAGAAATTTGCAGAAATTAATGACCTAATGCAAATGAAATGAAGGATAAATGATCATCTATATAACACATTTTGAAATGCAACATTCTTTTTAATTTTCAAATGAAAATTTATATGATATAAATGATATGTAAATTGACTAATTTCTTTATGTATTTTTCAGGTTTAAATAGTTCAAATGCAATTCTAAAAGCCTAGATGAGATGCAAATTTGAATGCAAAGTACGAAACCCTAAATGAGATCTAATTCAATGAAAATGAGATGCAAATGAATGAAATATCTAACTTAGGATGTAATGAAAGACTCCAAGATCATAAAATTACAATGTTCAATTAGTCTAGTTCACCATTATGTTTCATAGAAAAATAGGGTTCACCAAAATGTTTAATAGAAAAAGTAGGGTTTGCATCAAAGTGAATGATGAACTGCTAACCTTTCCTATTAAAACATTAAATTATGAGGGCTAAAAGCTTAAAATAATAATCAAAATGATACCTAACTATTATAGCAATTATGAGGGAAGTTTTGAGAGATTAAAATGATGTGTGCCTTGTCAGTAACTTGTTTTTAAGCCATAGAGGACTCATTTGCATTTAGTGGCGAATGGGTCCTTTTACGGTTTTGGTAACTTGATTTCTAGGTCTTATACTTCAAAGTCTACACTCTCAATTCCTAGGTTTCCAACTCATGAAAGTCAAAAAATAATTTTCTAGAGCTCTTTTTGTGATCTTGCAATGTAGATGACAACTTTTGCAACTTGACAACTTTGACAATTTTGCTCCAAATATTTCTCTTCAACCTAAAACCTACAATCACACATGCAAGAGGAGAAAAATGTTGTTTGTTAGGGGATAGGGTTTTTCCTCATTCAAACCCCTTTTAGGTAATTAAATCAATTGATGAAATAATGAAATTGAAGCATGAAACATGAATTATGCAATTGATGATACCTTGGATGTTGTCTTGTGAAATAAATCTGCAAACTATCATGTAGTGGCCACATGAAGAATGTAGATATTGAACTCAAATAATGCTTGCAAGATGGATCTTCAATGCTACATCACCTTTCTTAGCTCAAAAACATGCATGAATGCACTAAACCCTTGACATGATGAAAGGACTTTTAATTGCTGCAATAAACTCTTGATAATCTACCTTGAAATGTCCTTGAATTACTCTTGAAGTGATCTATAATTCTCTTGTAAAGTATTAGGATGCTCTCTTGAAAATCTTAGATGAAACTATGTGAATTAATCCCTTATTTATACTAAATCTAGAGATTAACCCCGAAATTCAAATAATTCAAGCCAACCTTAGATCTGGGTATTAAAATTATAAGGATCCCACCATAATTAAATTAAAAAAGAGAGGTCCTATTAAGGGAGGACCCATTTTCCACTAAAGGTGAATTGGTCCTAGCACAACATTCTAGGACCATGCTTCAGTGGGATGAAATAACATCAAAAACCCACCTCAAGAGTGCATAGAAAGGAGATGTACCAAAAAGGAAAATGGTTCCTTGCACAATTTCCAAGACCAAGATTCAAGGAGGTGAAATAACATAAAAAACCGACCTAAAAAATGCAAAGAAAGGGGTGTCCTATGTGGAGAGGACACCTTCAGTAAAGGCGAATGAGTCCTAGCAGCAAGACACCAAATTTTCCAAATTAAATGTCATACAATATCATTATTGGGTGTTGGGATAGATCCTTGAAAAGAGGGCTTGAATATTAATTAAAGGGGCCAATTAAGCTCAATTAACCAGCATTAATTAATGAAACCCTAGAAAAGTGTGAAAGTGTGTTACAACCATTTACAACACTTTAATAAGGTACAATTTAAGTACATTTAGTTTAAAAATGTTAGTGTATTAAGTTTAATTTAGGGATAATTACTCTAGGTGGTTTCTTTCCCATATTGGTTAGTTTTATACTCACCACATATTCTCATGCCTTTATAAGGCACCATTGTACCATTATGTAATTTATCTGAATTCATTCATTCTTTCTTGGTGAAATAGTTGTGCTTCTCTCATACATTGTGAAGGATTTTTTGTTGTAGATGGTGCTCCTAAGAGGTGGATGACACCAACATGGTATCAGATCCAACCATTCTATAATCGTTCATTTGATATTTTTCATCAGAGGTTGTTTGAGATTTTTTTTTTTTTTCGGTATTTTCAAATTTTCAAATTTCAAAATTTTCTTATTTTCCTTATTTCCTTTATTTCATTTTCATGTTGCTAGCGAATATCTAGGAGTTATTGAGGCATCATTTTTAGATCATTGGAGGCTTTTCCATGGGCAATTGAAGCAACTTTGTTATTGAGGCACATTTTTTTGAGGGACTAAGATTCTTCACCTTGGCCAAGCCCACGATTTCAGTGGCATTCTCACTCCCTATCAAGTGTGTTTCCTTCCTCTAGAGGGCACAATTCATTTGTTGTAAGCTATCGGTACAATTCTAAAGGGTGATTTTTCTTCACCATAGGTGTTCACACATTTTCTGCCAAATATCCTATTTGAGGCATGATTTACCTCTAGGAACACATGATTTCTTCATTGCAGGCCATGTTTTCTCTTATGGAAGGCATATTTTCACTAAAGGCGTGCATTTTTTCTATAGACATTGATTCATCACCTTAGCCTTGATTTTTTGTTGAAGGAGGCATCATTTTTTTTGGAGGCCCGATTTCATCAATTTGCTAGGTAGAATTCATTTTTGTAGGGTACAATTTCTTTGAAAGGCCTAATTTGAATGCTTGGGGGCGAGCACACTTCTATCTTACTATTGTTCATGTATTTCTGGCCAGCAGCCCAATTTTCCTTGTAGTTTGGAGGCAATTTTTTTGCTGCTGTAAATTTGTTAACTAGGCATTGGAATCCTATGCAAGGCTATCATTGAAGGGAAATTTCTATGCATTCAAGAAGGAAATGATTTTTTTTTTAAAGGAGCAATCTCTATGAGGAGACACCATTTGCATCTGAGAAGGTGCAATATATTTTCTTGAGGAATACATTTTCAAACTTTATATTTTATAAAGTTTCCCCTAAAATATTTAGGGTTTAAGTTTCATAGTGAAGTGGGTCCATGTTCTTTTTAAGTTGTTGCTAAAGACATTATCACACATTGGTAGTGTGGGTACCTTTTTTACTCTTTAAATAGAGCTACAATGCATTTGATTTTTGTGAGAAATTCTCACTGGAGGTTATCTTTCTTGATGGAGTTTTCTTGGTGGAGTTAGCTTGGTGTTAGCATGGAGATCAAGCAATGTGATTCATCAAATTTTGTTGCAAATCAGGTTTAATTATTTTTTGGAAGTTTTTATACTTGTGAAAGAACTATCTTTGAATTTTTTATAATGGTTTCTTTGGAGAAAGGGAAATTTACGCAATGGAGTGGCATTTTTCTCACCCATCTTACTGAGGAAATCTATTGCCATATTTTTATAATGAAGCTCATGTTTCAAACACATGTAGTAGGTATACGATTTGGAAAGGATTTAGGGCTAAAGTCTATGGAGTTATTTTTGAGCATATCAATGGTGAGGACCTTTTGGATAAAATTTTTCATTTTGAGATCTCTTATGCTCTTTGGAATTACCTTTGAGAATCATATGGAAATCCTGATACTCCACTATCTCTCAATGGCCTTCCTTCCAATACTAGTGTGTCTCTTTATTCTTCAGAGAAGATAAACCATGCTTGTGATCCTTTAGAGGTTGTTGAGACTTTAGATGAGGTTGTGGTTGCTTCATAGGTTCCTGATTCTTTGTTAGAGATAGTTGATCAACCTTCATTTAGTACATCCATCATTCTTGAACAACATGATTATCATTATCTTCCTAATTGGGATTCCTATTTCTTGGACTGTTGGTTCCTTGTTTGTGGAGTCTCACATTTCAGATTTGGAGGACACTTTTGAGGGGTTATCTCTCCTCTTTGATGATAGTTATTGCACAACTATTATCAAACCATCTCAATCTCTAGAGAATGTTCAAAATTAGTTTCTAGTGGTACCTTGATTGTCACTTTCTATTGTGATGGGAATACTCCTGATTCATTTGTGGCATCATCTTCCAAGCTCATGGTGAAACATGAGCAGATTCCAAAGACATCATCTTACATTTTCATGCTTCTTTCTTTCAATTCCTATGCAGAATGGGAAGCATACATGCAATTGTATTTGGTTTTGTTTCTTCCAAAAGGGAGACAAGTTTTTCGTCGACATTGGGTCATGTTTTGTCTTCAGGTGCTTAACATTTTTGTAGGTGATTACACATTGTGGGGTGGATACATAGTCTCTATCATTCCCTCTTATGGGGGGCTATTTATTTTATATACATGATGTATGTAGTCTTTGGGGGCTGTGATTGAGTCCTCTATCCATGCATCATTTTTTGTTTTCTTTTCTCTCTTTTGAAGAAGGGTTTTTTCCCACAGGGTTTTTCTCATTCTCTCTAGTTGTGAGAGGTTTCTTTTTGTATTTGTAAATGGGTACCTAAAATGGTTGTGTAGCTGGGACCCATATTACATTTTTCATTTTTTTCATCTTCATTCTCCCTAAGTTTGCACTTAAGGGGGGTCTTAGTGTATTAAGTTTAATTTAGGGATAATTATTGTAAGTGGTTTATTTACTGTACCTGGTAGGTTTACACCCACAACATATTTTCATGCCTTTATAAGGAACTATTGTACCATCATGTAATTTATCTCAATTCATTCACTCTTTCTTGGTGAAATAGTTGTGCTTCTCTTGTACATTGTGAAGGATTTTCTGTTGCAGATGGTGTTCCTAGGAGGTGGATGACACCAACAAAAAAGGGGCCCTCGATTAATGTGAATGTGTACAACACATCACAACATTAATCCAGGACATAATTAAGTCAATTACTAGTTCAATTATATGTCAATTATTCCGAAATTAAGTGAGGAAAATAGATACTTTTTTTGTCACTACATGAAGTCAAACCAATTACAATTTCGACATAAGTTTATTGTATAACACAACTTTTTTTGCATGCATCAAAAGTAATTTTTTTTTTTTATCAAGGACATCAATACCAAGAGCATAGATATTTTTCAGTTTTATTTGGTAATCTACTATTTTTCCACATGTGCAAAACAAAGAGCTTGATTTTTAGTGAAAAACCTACATTCACAAGAAATAAAAAACATAATAATCAAATTAAATATATTTAATATTATACTTTTGTGAAGCTTATAATAAGTACTATATACTTATAAAAAAGAAATTTTAAATGCATTCATTTGATCCCCCAAAAGGGTATGTGCAGGATCATCATGGAAAAAGAAGGCCCCTTAAGTGGCCAAAAATTTAGAAAAATAAGAGTTAGGCAACTTGACGTAAAAATTTGAAAAAGTTATCTATATTATTTCAAAAGTATGTAAGAATAATATGCAGCAAATTAAATGTAGTTTCTAAACTACTAGGTTTTTTAAATCTATTTGGTGAAAATTTGAAATTTCAATGCAGAGTACTTAAATTTTAGGAAAAAATAAGTAGGTATCTGTCCACCACCTAACCACAATAAAATGATAATATATTTTTTATAATATTTTAGATATAATTAGAGGACTCATGTTCGAATGTGATGCATATTTTTTTGTAATTTTTTTCCAAGTAAATAATTAATTATGAATTTTTTATTAAATTTTTTTAAAAATATAAAAAACTCGTGTATCTGACCACCTTAACTTGGTCAAAACTTCTTGAAATTAAATTTTTTTTAAAAATCCTATAGTATGAAAAGCATAGAATGTGATACATGTTTTGGATTCAAAAAATGTGATACCGTTTGAAAGATATAGATATTTTTCAATCAACCTATCAATCAAGACTTTAGTTGTAATTCAAATAAAAAATGATTAATAATTATTTATTAAATTCAAAGTAAAGCATAATTTATATTGGTGGAAAGTTGAGAGTCTCCTTTAAAATCTCTTTTCATTGCATCAATTTTTGTTAAAAAAGAAGTCATCAGCCACATACCCTAGACATATCCATCATATCGCCACTTTTTGGCCCATCATGATCCTACACATACCCAAAAGGTAAATCAAAAGTGGTTTTTTATTAGCATTTTGATAGGTGTAGAGGAGACTCCACTATAAGTATGGTTTAAAACTAGTGGGATTATATCCAATGGGGTTTGATCTAAGGGGCTTTGATCAAACCATATTCAATTAAAATCCTTTAAATGGAACCTTTCAAGGCTTAAACCATTATATTTTCTTAAAATATGTGATTTCAGCAAAAATCAGTATGTCTCAAAAAGTGTAACCCATTATTGTGGTAGCACCCTTTTCCATTATATAACTTGTCCTCTTTAGATCTGAACCTGCAAAATTACAATAAAGAGAGGAAAAGGGGTGTCTATATAGGAGGTTTCCTCATTTGAACCCTTGTTTTAGTGTTTCTACCTCCATGAATTATCGATTTATTGATGGATAAACTATAAGGCTCCAAACCTTAAGTGTGTCTAAGGTTGTTACACATTCAAATGTAATATCTATGATAAAAACCTTACTCAAGTGTGTCAGAGGAGGATTCATAAATGACACAATCAAGATCAACCCAAGAGAAAGTCAAATACCTAAGGGAAAATAAAAATATGTAACTACCTTACTTAGGGTAGGAAGGAGATCAGAGTTTGAAGATGAGATCAAGAAGAAAAAAAGTCATTGGGAATTTGAAGGAAGGAAAAGCTATCTCCAAACTTATATTCCTCCTAGTTATTCCATTGACATCAAACTCCAATCATTGTGATATTTTGAATAAATCTAAAAATTCCTTTGTAATTTAGTACAATAGAATGAATAATTTGGTAGAGATTTAATGTAATGTTGAACACCTTCTTAATTTTGAAATAATAATTTTTATATTTATAGTGAATCATAGGAATAATTTAAATTTTAGGAAGACTCGTTTAAACTTAATTTTTTGGTATTTATTTAACACCAAATCTCAAATTTGAATTCATGTCACATAAAATAACCTAGACTGGCATAAATTAAAAATGAAAATTATTAGTATAAACACCTAGTCTAGTATGCTCATGCCCCTATCTAGCTATTTTGTACACATTTAATTTTGATTCTCTAGTTTAGGGTCCGCATAATCAAGACTTATCCAAAAAAACATTTTTTAGGGTTAAAATGGTTACATGTGATCAACAAGACACTTTTAGGGTAGCACTGACACTTTCTCTTGAATTAAAGGGAAAATTTCAAGGCTAGGGGAGTGTTTCTAAAATGCATTAATGAACTAGATACCAAAGCCAGAAAAATAAGGCATGAAATTATTCTTTCACATTTAGGGAGCATAATGTATGATGCTATAGTTAGGTATCCATGTATGTTGATACAGGAGAATTTGAATGGAAAAGCAATTCATATCAATAAAAGCTAGTTTGGTTTTAATTCTTTTGCATTTTTGGTGTTTTTGATTAGATGTAAAACAAGTTTTGAAGGGGGCCTAAAAGCCTTTACAAAAAAGAATGTTGCATCAAAAGATAGACAAAAAAACTAACAAGCAACAAAAAACCAACCAAACGACAACTGAAAAGAGGTACAACTACAACAAGGAACTACATACTTTTTAAGAAATTGGCCACCTCCATATCACTGTCAATAATCTTCTAGTGCACTACCATAACCATAGTTACCTCCTTAGTAGGAATCCTAGAATTCATCTAAGTTTTATGATGAGTACTTGTATAGGGAACCTTAATTCACTAACCTCTCTAATCAAAACACTAGGAAGGCTAGCCCCATTACTAGCAACATCTTTCCCACTTGATGCTTCCTCGATCCACTGCCTCACATTATCATTGAGAAAACATAGATCCTTAGCTTCATTTTTCATAACATACTTGCTAACATCTACAACTTTATCCATTTTTTTATAAGCCCAATCCAACTTTTCTTCAAGAGCCACAATCATCATTTCAAAAGCTTGTTTCATTTTTAGCATCTCATTAGTAATGATTTTCATCGAATCAAAAAGTTGATTGATTTGAACCTGTGAAGAAGGCTCCAAAGGAGTAGAGGACTCCCTAGCTTTACTAATCAGACCACGACCCTTCACATTAGTGAGATTCAATTCATTGAAATCCCAATTAAAAACCTTGAATAGAGTTAAAGTTTCATCTTTTTCCAACCCCAACACATTGGGTAACTCCTCCCTATTATAGTTGAAGAAATCCCTATCATCTGTCCAGTCCTCTAGGCAGTCCCTACTAATATTTTTCACTTTCAAGAACATCCTTCCCTTTTTGGATAGCAACCAAAACCTTAATCTTATGTAAGGAGTGTTGGTGTGTTTTTTATTCACTTCTCAACACAGGTAGTGCGTTGATGCACTACCTCTCTTGAAAGACAATCTTCCACAATCATATTGTAGAATACTATCCCAAGGTCTCTAATGTCAAGTCTTGACAGTGCTTGGAATATCTCAGTTGATGTTATGTGATTTTTTGAATCACAAGGAGGACTTATAGATGAGTTACAAAGTGTGGGAAGTTGGGTTTGCAAATGTAGTTTCAAAGTGTTGGAAGTGAATGAACAGTGGTTTTCCACTCAAAATAGCAAGCTAGAACTCATCAAGTTCATCTGATTTAGCTTCATGGTGATGCTTGATACCCTACTCTAACCAAGGACTAAAAAAAATAGAAAAAGGAGAAGGGTTTAGAAAGTTCTTCTAATCCTAAGCTACAAATGAACAAAAACAATGGAGTCTACTAAAGTAGAAAAACTCCCTAAACTAGGTTTTGCTTGGTCAGGAGGAACTTGCAGTTGCACAAAACTAGTGCAATCTTCCAAGTACTGCAGATTTTCATATTACACACACACATCATGCACATGTAATTGAACTAAGTTGTAGCAATGAAGTAAAGAGCTCAAACTAGCTTTGCAAAGTGACTCATCATCAATGAACCACAAAAAGCATGAGTTGCAAATTCATCAAATACTGAAATAGCAATCACCATCACCACTTCCAGTCAAGTAACTAACACCTAAACTAATAGGGAAGTTGAACCATGCATACATAAAGAGAAAACTCAAAAGGAACACCCATAAATCATGCAATGCTACTTTCTATTGCTACAGAATGTCTTTACATCAATTCTCCAACCCCTTACAAATGAGGGGAAAGACCCTATTTATAGTTTTCCAAAGCCCAAATGAATAGCTAGGATCAATTTCCAACGAATGGCCCAGATTTTTTTACAATAGGGTTTCACCTACCCCACAATATTCAACAATTAAAAAATACATTCTTTGTCTTTTCTTTGTTTTTTCATCTGGTGTCAGTCATTGTAGCAATTTCATCATTTAGCTGATTGCCCTTTTCATTGTAGATGAAACCACCTAAAAGTTTCCTTTTTACTTGATGTGTTTGTAGTGTTCTTCCTTGGATCAAATGAACTCGTCGATGATTGACATCAATGGATTGGTTTCCCCTATTTTAGGTGGACAACTCCCTTCTGCTCTCTTCAAGACCACCCCCTTGCATTTTTTTCATTGACTTCCTTTGCACAGGCCTTCTTCCAATGCTAACCCTATTGGTGGGTGCTAGCGGGAGAGGTGAACATGAAATGAATGGTGATAGTAGCGATGCACTTTTCCTTGTTCAACTTTCTCAAGGGGTTTCCTGACGGACCCATAGTAGGCTCCTTGAATCTTGTGTACATGAAGTGTTGCAAGTGCTTTCATACATAAATCAAGATAAATGTTAGTCAAATCCTACAAAATCCTTGTTAGATCCATCCATTCTTCATCAAAAGATCATAATATTCATATTTGGAGCTCATTAGGACCATAAACATTAATGTGGGCCCAAGGGGGCAGGCAACGAATAGGGGATAGCAAATCAGAAGGGAAGTTCGCTGACCTCACAAAACTTAGCAAAACCAAGATTTTTCAATTATAGCACATGGGAAAAGTGGAAGGAAGAGTGTCCAGAAAAACTTCCTCAAGATTGGACTCATTTGAAAAAAAATTGAAAGCTTGGACGGGGGAAGCCAGAGGGTCGCCATTCTTTTGAAAAGGCAATGAGCATATGGGGGCCTAGAAGGAAAGTCCTAGATGGTGATAGAGGAGTGGAGTCCCAAAAATGGCCATGGAGGGACAGAGTCCCAAAAACGACCACAGAGGGGTTGGGTTCTGGAGGCCAAGTTGTTGGGGCTCCACAGATGTTCAAAAAGGCCATGGAAGGGTCGGGTTCTAGAGGTCGGGTCATCAAGGGACAATGGATGTTCAAAACGACCACAAAGGGACAAAGTCCAAGAAATGGCCACAGAGTGGTTGGGTTCTGTAGGCTAGGTCGCAGGGGGTCCATGGATAATCAAAATGGCCATGAAGGGGCCGGGTTCTAGAGGTCGGGTCGTCGGGGCTCCACGGATGTTCAAAATGGCCATGGAGGGACGGAGTCCTAGAAGGAAAGTTTTGAAACCACCAAAACTTAATGAAACATTGATGAAACCTTGGCAGTTCACTTAGGCACCACAAAAACATCCCAAATCCACAGGAAAGTTGTCCCTAGAGTCAAAAATGTAGAAAGCAAACGGTCAGGGGTCTACAGATGTTTCAAAACAACTAAAGAGGATAGAGTTTTGGACGGAAAGTTCTGAAACCATCGAAACTTAACGAAATTTTGAAAAAATATTGGTAGTTCACTTAGGAACCACAAAAACATCCCAAATCTAGTAGAAAGTTGTCCCCAAAGTCAAAAATGTGGAAAGTGGACCGTCGGGGGTCCACAGATATTTTAAAATAGCCAAAGACAGAGGGAGATCCAGAGGGAAAGTTTTGAAACCATCAAAACTTAACGAAACATTGATGAAACCTTGACAGTTCACTTAGGCACCACAAAAACATCCCAAATCCACTAGAAATTTGTCCCCAGAGTCAAAAATGTAGAAGGAAGTGAATTGAGCAATCAGGGACCAAGTCAGTAGGAACAAGATAAAAGGTAGAAAAGGGAAGGGGGACCTTATTTCTCTACGGATATGAATACCCAAAGTAGGTGAATTTGGTGACGGGAATTTGATCGTTTGAAGGAACATGACCAATTTGGGCTTGGAAAATGGGGCACGCAAAACAAGACAGGAGTAAAGTATCCTATCAGGAGTGAAAAGAGGGGGTCCCTGCCTACAGCGGGGTGTGTGTGCAAAACATGTACAACAAATGGCAATTCATTGGAGAAATGCTCCAGAGCATTTCAATGACAAACTGGAATCATGAACCTAGAATCTTTGGTTCCGACCTTCATCTAGAGTAAACAAACTAGATGCCCAACTAAAAGGATCAAAACCACTAGCCAACCCAACCTTTAGTATCTTGAAAATCCAAGTGTGTGCAATTGCGTTAATTTCCATCCTTTAGTTGCTACAAGAACCCAAGCTCCATCAAGTCAAGCTATGTATTTTATTCTAACTCCAAAAACATCTGGTACATTGCCTCGCTGCCACTCAGGCGTCCATAGCCTCGATGAGGTTGTCACTGTGATTCTCCCTAACATTTCTCTACTATCGAACGAGCATCCAAAGGCCCGGTAGAGTTGCTCAGATACCCTTGAAAAGTTGAATTTTCTCTTTCTTTTAATTTTTAAAGTTCTATTTATTTCTTTCTTTTCTCTTTTTAGCTCTTTTATTTCAACCTGCAAGTATTGAAGCTTATGCTCAAGGCTGAGACTCATAGTGGCATTGGAGTAGAATTTTAGATTTTTCAGTTAACTAGACTTCACAAAATGCCCTACAGTGACCATTGGATTCTTAAGATATGTAAGACCTGTAAGATTTCAAAATACGTCAGAGTTGGATTAAACCAACAACTTATCCTCTTTGAATCAAACAACCAAATCACTTGACACTAACAAAATACCTTCACCATCCACTTTGAAGACTTGATTAGAGTTTGAAAAATAAATACGTAGAACAACCCCAAGCGATAAGTATGGTTTTTGTGCACACAAATGTGCCAAGCTAAAAGTAGAGGGACCCCGAGCAAAGTAGTAGCAAAGAAAAAGAAAACAACCTACAAAGAAAGCAACCTACATCAAACCAACTAACCTAAGGAAAGGAGGAAAGCAGAGTATTTACAGGAAACCTATACTACTCAAAACAGGCTATGTACAAAGATATTTACAAAGCACTATGTTTAGGCAGGGTGAGCTGACATTAACATTCACCAGATTTCGTAATGCATGCAAAATCAAATGAGAAATCGTTACCATTCTTAACCATGCAAACTTATCTTTATATTCAGGAAAAGGAAGTTCAACATTGTAGCACTCAAGTTCAATCACGTCATCATGAAAAATCAGCAATTGAGGAGGGTCACTGAACCCATGGTTAATCCATAAACATGTTCATTTTTCCTCATTCCCATAATCAAAATAATAAGTGCAGTTATGATAAATAATATGGGAAAGGAAGGATAGAACTTGGATTTCGTTACGCAAAGGTGGCATCATTTGGCAGTCGAGAACGAGCACTACATCATCTATCATTGCATTGGTAGCCTCGATTGGGTGCGGTGGAGGGTGTAGCACTTTGGACATTAAGCTTGCATAAGGCTGGGAGGACGGGGCAACAAACAACTCTTCCGATCTACCAATGGGACCTATAGCCCTAGTTGGCAGTTCTTCAAAAGGAAATACTTCTCCACATTGATCATCCGCAAACTTGGGATCCACTCGGTTGTTGTCCTCAAGAGGTAGCATGTTGTCTCGTCTCCTTCCCCAAGTATCAAACTCCTTTTAATGATGTTCAATGTCATGGGATAATGACATGCATGCATCTTTCCTATTACAGCTCCCTAAATATGAAGGAGGATCAGCTATGGTCATGGTGGAAGGACTTCTAGTTGCATCTTGTAGTTGGTCAATTCTGTCATACTTGTTGAAAGTCATCAAAACACCCCCACCTTTGTCTTCTTCCCTTTGTTGTTCATGCATCTCATTACGACATTCACTTGTTTCCTCTTGCTCACTATCACTGTGAATAGAGAAGGAGCTCCTCTTCCAATCTAGAAACTCTAGTGCATCATTGTTCGAGGGATCAAGGAGTATGTATTCATCACTAACGTCTTCTAAGATGTTCTCTTCCTCAGCATGAGCATACCTCCACAGTGTAACTCCCCATGTAAAGAAGTCATCAATTGATGGCACCTCATCAAGGGAACCAAATTCTATTACACAATTTCCCTCTAAGGGCTTGACATAAAGCCTATCATTCATGGTGTGCAAATTTTCTTTGAGAGGAAATTCTTGATGACTGGTGGACAACATTCCTGTTTGATCTAATTCATCGTGTAGAAGTCTGAGACTATATTGCTATCTCAACACCCTTTTGAGGACCACCTTCAACTGAGTTGTCACTTGGCTCTGGCTCTCGGTCTTCTACTTCGATCTGAGCAACAAGTAGAGGAGGTTAGGCCCTTGGCTACTCCACTTGTCCTCTAACTTGTTTGAGAGCCTCTTTGCATAGTCTGCATGTGAACTCTAAGTGCAATGAATCATGAAGTCTGCACCAATTTGGTAGCAACAACACCTCCCAATCCACTTGGCATCTTAGTTTGAACCAATCGTTTGCTAATCTGGAGACGAGCTGGTCATATCTTTCCACTACTGGGTCCTCATCATCACTTGAAAAAGAAGCTTGATGGTAGATAGTCATGGCGAGTGGTTGTTCCTACTTGTCCAAACTTTCATTTTCAGATTCTTGATCACTGTCATTGATGAAGGAGAAGTCTTCCAATTTTATTTCACTTATGTCTTCGTCATCATTTTCTATTTTTACAAGGTTTTCCTCCATTCCCTCTTTTCGATTTTTAGCATCTGAGTTGGCTGTCCTAACATCCATGGCTGCAAACTTCATTGGTTCATCATCACCTACCAATTTCTCTTCTTCTAGAGTGGAGGACTACCTTTGATTGGTGGAGGGAAGGCCTTCTAAATTAGTTTCAATAATATTTTCACAAAGGCACCTTGTTTTCCTAGTGAAATCTACTTCTTCCTCCTAGTTTTCAACTTCAATGTCTATTGCTCCAACATCAACTTGTATCAAATTTCTTTGTTCATCCTTACTTTGTTCTTCTTTGGATGTTAACAACTTTTTTGCCTCATGGGATAACTTCTCTTCATTGGGAGTTGACTGCTCCAACTTGTCCGAACAACCTTTGGCTTGAGCAATGATTTTTGTGCATGACAAGAAAGTGAATTTGGAGTGGGGGGTATGTGTAGGATCTTCATGGAAAAAATAGTCCCTTAAGTGGCAAAAAATTTAGAAAAATTAGAGTTAGGTAACTTGATTTAAAAATTTGAATAAGTTATCTATATTATTTTAAAAATATGTAAGAATAGAATTTGTGGAAAATTGAATGCAGTTTTTAAACTACTAGGTTTGTTTTAAAAAAAAAATCTATTTGTTGAAAATTTGAAATTTCAATGCAGTAGTACTGAAATTTCAATGAAAAAATAAGAAGTAGGTGTCCACCCTAACCACAATAAAATAATAATACCTTTTTTAGAATAAGTAGATAGAATCATGTCTCGATGTGATGCATATTTTTTGTAATTTTTTTTCCAAGTAAATAATTAATTATGATTTTTTATTACAACTTTTAAAAATATATAAAAGCTCATATGTCGACCACTAACTTGGTCAAAATTTATGAAATTCAATTTTTATTTTTTTAATCCTATAGTATTCAAAGCATAGAATGTGATGCATGTTTTGGATTCAAAAATTGTGATACCATTTGAAAGCTATAGATGTTTTTCAATTAGCCTATCAATTAGGACTTTAGTCATAATTCGAATAGAAAATAAATAATAATTACTTATTAAATTCAAAGTATGGCCTAATTTACATTGGTGGAAAGTTGAGAATCTCCTTTAAAAACCATTTTCATTTCATCAACTTTGGGTAAAAAAAATTCAACAACCACATACCCATCATATTGCCACTTTTTGGCCTATCATGATCTTGCACATACCCTGGGGTGCATTGTGAAATTTGTACCAACTAGGCATCAATATTTCGTCCAATATTGGTTCATCTTTTTAGCTCAAATGTTCCTAGATCAACTCCTTGAATGCTTTGGCTACCATGGTTGTCAATTCTTCCTCTAGGTCTGGAGGAGCTAAAGGTTGGTATATTTCCCAAAAGGGAATTTCTCCCTGCAACATCCTTTCAATTATGCTCAAGAAAGTCAAACATCCCAATTCGTTGTGCCTATGAGTGCAATGGATCCGACATCTATCTACCAATGCAAATTTTTGCAATGGCTTCTTCAGTCTCTTATTCAAATCTGTATGTAGTTGAGTGATGTCAATTTGTGCATGCTGCTCCATTTTGACTCAGCTTCTACTTGCCTTCAGAATTTTCTAATTTTTAGCATTGAAAGAGAACTCCCTACCTCATATTTCTTCTTTGAAAGTTCTCTTTTTGATTTCCAACTTTCAGGTTTGTAGCCTTAACATGTAATACCCTCCTTCTAGCGCCAATTCTGTTGATGTGTTTTTTATGCACTTCTCAACACAAGTAGTGTGTAGGTGCACTACTTCTCTTGAAAGACAATCTTCCACAATAAGATTGTAGAACACTATCCCAAGGTCTCTAATGTTAGGTCTTGATAGTTCTTGGAATATCTCAATTTATGTTATGTGATTTGTTAGAATCACAAGGAAAACTTATAGATGAGTTACAAAGTGTGGGAAGTTGGGTTTGAAAATGTAGTTTCAAAGTACCAGAAGTGAATGAACAGTGGTTGTCATCTGATTTAGCTTCATGGTGATGCTTGAGATCCTACTCGAACCAAGGACTAAAAGAAATAGCAAAAGGAGAAGGGTTAAGAGAGTTGTTCTAATCCTAAGCTATGAATAAACAGTAACAATGGTGGCTGCTAAAGTAGACAAACTCCCTAAACTGGGTTTTTCTTGGCCAAGAGGAACCTATAGTTGCACAAAACTAGTGTAATCATCTAAGGACTATATATTTTCATATTACACACACATCATGCACATGTAATTGAACTAAGTTGCAACATTGAAATAAAGAGCTCATACTAGCTTTGTAAAGTGACTTGTCATCAATGAACCACAAAGAGCATGAGTTGGAAATTCATCAAATATAGAAACAACAATCACCATCACCACTTCCATTCAAGGAACTAACACCTAAACTAATAGGGAAGTTGAACCATGCATACATAAAGAGAAAACTCAAAAGGAACACCCATAAATCATGCAATGCTACTTTCTATTGCTACAGAATGTCTTTACATCAATTCTCCAACCCCTTACAAATGAGGGGCAAGCCCCTATTTATAGTTTTCCAAAGCCAAAATAAATGGCTAGGATCAATTTCCAATGAATGGCCCATATTTGTTTACAATAGGGTTTCACCTACCCCACAATATTCAGCAATTAAAAAGGTACATTCCTTGTCTTTTCTCTATTTTGTCATCTAGTGTCAGTCACTGTAGCAATTTCGTCATTTAGTTGATTGCCCTTTTCACTGTAGCTAAAACCGCGTGAAAGTTTCCTTTTTACTTGATGTGTTTACAGTGTTCTTCCTTGGATCAAACAAGCCTGTCGATGATTGGCATCAATTGATTGGTTGCCCCTAATTTGGGTGGACAATTCCCTTATGCTCTCTTCAAGACCACCCCCTTGCATTTTTGTCATTGACTTCCTTGGCATAGGCCCTCTTCTAATACTGACCCTATTGGTGGGTGCTAGGGGGAGAGGTGAACATGAAATGAATGGTGATAGGAGCGATGCGCTTTTCCTTGTTCAACTTTCTTAGTAGGTCTCCTGATGGACCTGTAGTAGGCTCCTTGAATCTTGCATACATGAAGTGTTGTAAGTGCTTTCATACACAAATCAAGACAAACATTAGTCAAATCCTACAAAATCCTTGTTAGATCCATCCATGCATCATCAAAAGATCATAATATTCATATTTGAAGCTCATTTAGACCATAAACATTAATGTTGTCCCAAGGGGGTAGGCAGTGAACAGGGGACAACAAACCGGAAGGGAAATTCCCAGACCTCACAAAACTTTGCAAAACCAAGATTTTTCAATTATAGCACAAGGGAAAAGGGGAAGGAAGAGTGTCCAGAAAAACATCATCAAGATTGGACTCATTTGAAAAAAAAATGGAAGCTTGGAAGGCAAAAGCTAGAGGGTCACCGTCCTTTTGAAAAGGCAATGAACACATGACAGCCCGAAAGGAAATTCCTAGATGATGATGGAGGGGTGGAGTCCCGAAAAGGGCCATGGATGGACAGAGTCCCAAAAACGGCCATAGAGGGGCCAGTTTTTGGAGGTTGGGTTGTTGGGGCTCCACATATGTTTAAAACGGCCATGGAGGCAGGGAGTCCTAGAAACAACCATGGAGGCGTTGGGTTTTGGAGGCCAAGTAGTTGGGGCCGGTGGATGTTCAAAATAGCCATAGAAGGACGATGTCCCAAAAATGGCCACGGAGGGGTCAGCTCTAAAGGCCGGCTCGTTGGGGCTCCACAGATGTTCAAAAAGGCCACGGAGGGATGAAGTCCCAAAAATAGCCACAGATGGGCGAAGTTCTGGAGGCCGGGTCGCCTAGGCTCCACGAATGTTCAAAACGGCCATGGAGGGATGAAGTCCCTAAAGGAAAGTTCTAAAACCACCAAAACTTAATGAAACGGTGGTGAAACCTTGGCAGTTCACTTAGGCACCACAAAAACATCCCAAATCCACCAGAAAGTTGTCCCCAGAGTCAAAAATGTAGAAAGTGGACTGTCGGGGGTCCACGAATGTTTCAAAATAGCCAAAAATGGATGAAGTCTTGGAAGGAAAGTTCTGAAAGCATCGAAACATAATGAAACATTGAAAAAACCTTGGTAGTTCACTTAGGCACCACAAAAACATCCCAAATCCACCAGAAAGTTGTCCCCAGAGTCAAAAATGTGGAAAGTGGATAGTCGTGGGTCCACAGATGTTTCAAAATAGCAAAAGAGGGAGGGAGTTCCAAAGGGAAAGTTCTAAAACCATTAAAAATTAACAAAACATTGACGAAACCTTGGTAGTTCACTTAGGCACCACAAAAAAATCCCAAATCCACCATATTGTTGTCCCCAGAGTCAAAAATGTAGAAGGAAGTGAATTGAGCAATCAGGGACCAAGTCAGCAGGAACAAGACAAAAGGTAGAAAAGGGAAGGGGGACCTTATTTCTCTGCGGATTTGAATACCCAAAGTAGGTGAATTTCGTCAGGGGAATTTGATCATTTGAAGGAAAATGACCAATTTGGGCTTGGAAAATGGGGCACACAAAACAAGATAGGAGCAAAGTAGCCTATCAAGAGTGAAAAGAGGGGGTCCCTGCCTATGGCGGGGCATGTGTGCAAAACATGCAGAACAAGGAGCTTTCAATTTCTTTAGCCATGCTCCTCCATTTATCCTACACCTTTGGTCTTGCAGTCAATTTTCATAGTTAAATATTGGATTTTGTGGTATATTCTTAAAGTTCAATTAAATTTGGTTCCAGTGATTGATTTTATGAAGATCAAATGACATTGTTGTTATTCATTGAAAAATTTTGTATAGTGATATATATTTTGATCTACACTTGATGTTTGGTGTCTATTGAAATAACTTTCATTTTGCTTTCAAAGGTCAACTATGATAATAACATCAAGCATATACATATCTTGTTTATTGAATGATTTATCTATATGTTTAAATGACAATTTGATTTATTCATATTTTATTCTCATTGTGAGAACAATACATTGAAGGGCACATATGGGGAAGAGCACAAACCAAAAATCATAAAAAAATAAAAATAAAAAATGATTGTTGTCTATACCATTAAGAATATGAAGAGTTGGCCAAGAATTAAAAAAAATTAGGTAGCCATCAATTACAGAGAGGAGGGTGCGACTATTCAAGATGGGAAAAAGAATGCTAAGAGTCACACATAGGAGAAAATTCAGTGCCTTAGGGAAGAAAAGAGGAGGGGTCATGGGTGGTAAAAGAGGAATGAAGAGCACCCATGTAGCCAAAGGTGGAAAGGAATCCACCAAGTAAGGGAAATTAATGAAGAAGTAGGGGTCATGTTTGTAGAAGATGTGAAGACAAAGAACAAATAAATTGAAGCTCTCTAGTGATAAAAAATTATAGATTAATATAGAAGAGGGATACCTATGAAAAATAGTAAAAACTAAAAGAAGTATTAAGGAAGATAAAAGAAGCTAAAAAGAGTCACACAACATATGGACATGGGAAATTTATGCTAAAGAAAGTAGAGAAAGGTAGAAGAACAAAATGCAATGAGGAGAGGAGAAATTGAAGAACAGTTACACTATATAGTTGGACAATTTAAAATTAAATTAAAATAAAATGTAGAGAAAAAATAATAAAAGGCAGTGCCGCATAAGAGCAAGTAATTTAGAGTTAGAAGAAATAAAAACATAGTGTTGTGGATATTGAATGAATAATACAAGATTGGAGAACAAAACACAGAAGGAGGTGTTAGAACAAAGAATTCAAAAAATGAAAAAAAAATGTAGATTGTAACTGCTTCAGCATATGGATAGTGAAATCAATAAAATGAACTTGCAATTTCTTGTTGTTCTTTAAATTTGAATGTAAATAGAAATTAATGTTTTGGATATTGTGATTGATTGAAATTAAGTGAATTTCCCACCATTATTCTTGTGTGATTTTGAATTGGTTTCAATTGACAAATGGAATTGTCAAATTGAGTTTTAAATTGGCTGCAAAATTTTACCAACCTTATAAGGTTCATTTAATTAATTTAAATTAAATGGTATCAAAGTAGGGGATCTTGAGAGTGCAAGGTATGCACTAGGACCTGTGAGTAGAGTAGAGGATAAAAGGAAGTAGAGGATAGCTCGTGTGAGGATTGTTGCAAGCAGAGAGAATCCCTAAGTGATTAAGAGCTAGGGGTCCATGAAAATAAGTGTGACTGTAGATTGTAGATCATGAGGTGTGATTTGTGAAACATTGCAGCATATGAAATGGGGATATTATCGAGGAACAATCCTGTTATATGGGATGGATGGAGGCAATATTAAAAGAGGAATATTTTGGAAATGTTGGTTGATATAAATACAAGGTTGACTAGATTAGAAACATGGCAGTATGGAGAGGATATCAAGAGTGAAGAGGTTGCAAAGAAGACATGCCATCAGGAAGACATGGATAAAGAAGAATAAAATAATGAAAAAGAGGATGTAAGTGTAGTAGTGATGATGGTATAAGATAATGAAGATGCAACTATAGAGGATGTGATTACAGTGATGGGATGTGAAGATATTGCAAATGGTGAAGACAAGGATGACTTAATGTTGCAAATTATGGCAGTAGAAGAAGAGTAGTTTGGTAAGCTTGTTGATGGAGGAAAGATGATGAATATTATAGTGAAGGATAAATAGGTAATATATGAAAATTCTAATTTAATTTATGATTATTATTCCATAGTGAGAGTAGAGTAGGATGTTGTTGTAGAGGATAAAGTTACAGTTATAGAGTTGTGTGCAGAAATTATACAAGATGCTATAGGTAGAACTTGGTGGAGGTGATTGGTTTGTGGTGGGTTGGATCCCACAAAGGAGGAGAGGAGAGTAGGGAGTATTTTGCAGAGGAGGATGGTACATGGTGGATGCAAGTCCTTGAGAGGAAGGAGGAAGAGGGTGTAGATTTGTTACAGGAAGATGGAGAATGTTCCAGCTAGATGTTGGAAGAGGAGGAGGAATAAATGACTTTGTGCACTTATCCCAGTGATGGAGTTCAATGTAGGTTGGTTTTAACTTGGAAGAGTAGTTCGACTACTCAACTCTGCCTTTGTGAGCCTATGCTCACAAACTTCCTACCCGATATGTCTGATGCAGGAGCAATGATAAATTTAAGAAAACCCCTTCAAAAAAGGATATAAAATCCTAGCAAATATTTCATTTTTTAAAGAAAAAATATCAATTTCTATTGGTAAATCTTCCCTTTTCTTCAAAATAATATTAATTTTATTGGCCATTTTTTTCATCACTAAAATATTATAATTTGTTTTAGTAAATCCTAAAATGTAAGAGGAAAATGAATTAATTATGATGGTGAATCCATCCAATCTAAATATAATTCTCATGGAAAATTAAGGGCCCAAGGATGGAAATTATTGATGGTTTTAAGGGGTAGACTATAATATTTACTTGCCACCACTATTTTAAAATATAATATAATGGCCTTCATTACATTCTAGAAGGTAAAATGTACCCACGATTTGTAATTATCATGGGGCTCAAAAAGTTTTTTAGATCATTGATCTAAGGAGCCTCATTGTACTCTATGAGGTAAATTTTACCCAAAATCTATAATGCTCATCAGAACAAAAATTTTGGGCTCCATGAGCATTATAGATGTTGGTGTGAGCCCAAGATCACCAACTACAACAAAAATGTCCTTTATGAGATAGAGGCAACACATGGCCATTTCACCAAATAAGGAGTGAAAAATATTGAGATGAGTAAATTACATAATGTTATAGCCTTTTAAAGGAATGAAATATATGGAAAGTGTAAAACTACCCGATATGGGAAAGAAACCACCTGAGAGATGCAATAGCCTAAGTAAACTTAAGTGGGTAAATGGTATAAACCATTTACTCCAACATCCCCCCTTAAGTGCAACTTAGGGAGAATTATTATATGAAATAAAGATGAAATATGGGTTATGGTTACACAGCCATGTTAGGTGCCCATTTATAATGAAAAAAGGAAATCTCTCACAACTGGAGAAAAGGAGAAAAACACTGTGGGAAAAAAACCCATCTCCAACAAAGAGAAAAGAAAACAAAAATGATGCATTGATGGAGGACTCGATCACCCCCCCCAAGGACTACATATAGCATTCATATGCAATGAATTCCACCCCCCCATAAGAGGGAAAGAGAGAGACTATATGTCCCCCCCAGAATGTGTAATCACTTGCAAAAAAGGTAAGCTCCTGAAGACAAAACATGATCCAATGTCGACAAACAACTTGTCTCCCTTTTGGAAGAAACAAAACAAAATACAAATGTACGTATGCTTCCCATTCGAAATAGAAATTGAAAGAAAGAAACATGAATATGTATGATGATGTCTCTAAAATCAACTCATGTGTCACCAAAACCTTGGAAGATGATGCCACGAACCAATAAGGAACATACCCAATCAAAATAGGAGGTGACAAACAAGGTACCATTGGAAACTGATTCTGAATATTCTCTAGAGATTGAGATGGAATGGCAACATTTGTACCACAAGTATCATCAAATAGGAGGGATATACCCTCAAATGTGTCTTCCAAGTCAAAAATATGAGATTCTACGAACAATGAACCAATTTCTAACAAATAAAAATCTCAATCAGGAAGACAATGAGATGATTCACTGGATGTGCTCAATGAATCAACATAAGATGAATAGTCCTATAGAACATTAATGATAGGAGAATCAATAAATGAATCTGCACATTGAATCACTGAAGGTGAAGATACATCAACTATCCTTGATGGAGAAGAAGGAGAATCTAAAGAGCCCTTGTCATCCCCATCTGAAGATTCAAATAATTCCAAAACTTCAAACTCTTGTATAGTAGCATGATCAAAGGGTATCCAATCTAAAAAATCAAGAGGCACAAGACAATCTAAAACAAAATCATTTGGGAATAGTTGAGTATCATGATCTCCATGTATTTCCTAAATTTTAGTGTAAAGAATATGAAGACACTCAAAATGATCAATAGCATTCAAAGTAGCATCATAAATATGCATTGCAATAACTCCTAAGACATGATCCCTTTCGCAATTCCATGAAAATTTCTCACTATCAGTACCAAGAAGGGGAACAATATTATATAAATGTGGAAACAAATGAAGCCATATGAGATGTTTTATGCTACCATATCTCCATTGTTTATAGTTTCCCTTTCTCAACATAATCACAAGAATGTGCAATGAAAAACTCATAATGTACTATGAAAAATCTCTAAGAATTCAAAGTCAGTAACCTTCAACAACAATTAGAAACTCCCAAATACTTCATATGAAGCCTTCCCAAAATACTTTAGGAAGAAAAAAAAGAGGCTGAAAATCAAGCAACTCCAAAGAGCACAATAACACCAATATTGAACTTCAATAGATTAAAAGCACCACCAAATAGAAAAATATGATAGAAATTCCTCAACCACTACAAAGGTGATGAAAATACCTTTCCATTGATATGTGGTTTGCGAAAATCAACCTTCGTTTGCAAAAGATAGGCTCAAATAAAAAAAGAAGGCTTATAGAGGCACTTTGGAAGAATGGACAAGCACTTAGTTACACCATGTGACCACCACAAGCATAGGGGAAAAACAATTTAGGCAAACCTTGGCAAACACCAAGCAATCTCCAACAATCTCCAAGTTGTTTCACCATGCAAGCATTCCAAGAATGGACTCCACAAGCCCATGAGCTATTACAAGAACTTCATAGCATTATGCAAGTGTTGGTGAGTATAAAGTGCAAAGAGGCCTATTGCATGGAAAATGTGGGACTAAAAAATCCAAATGTCACTCAAAAACACAATGCATGCCAGTCCCACCACCAAAACCCTAAATATTTTGTTACAAAACTTTAGAGATACTAAAGTTTTCAAACAAAATGTATCAATGGCGACCAATCAGGAATGCAAGTCTAGTGTATATTCCCCATCTCTCAGGAAGAAAATCATTGTTGCAAGAAAAATGCAAGGAAATCACACCTCTAGTCTTCAAATAATGACATTTTGAAATTCAAATTTCGGCTTTTCAATAAATTGATGTCCTCTTACGGCCGCCTTCAAACAAACTAAAATTTTTACTACCAGTGAAGAGTTTTTTGAGGGATCAAGATCACTCTATCACAGCCCTAAAAACACCATGGGTTTCCTCCTCCTAATTCTGCATTTCTCCTATGCATTAACCCATAGATTTTCCCCTTCCCTCTCTAGATTTCATTGTGGATTTCCCTCAACAAAGTGAAGAGAAGAAATGACAGTGATCGAAGGGGTTAAGAGAGATATTGCAGTGCTCCAATTTCAACATTTCCCATGAATGTATAGGGAATGACCTCCACTCCAAATAGAAAATGTGAACCTACCAAAGTAAAAGGAAACCATAAAATTGCAAGCCTTGAAAGCTAGAATAAACACCCAAAAAAATGCCTTCTCAAAATATTCAACAGGTGATCAAAAAAATTGAAATTTGTGCCTCAGATTTGCAAATCGAGCCCTCAAGAGTGCAAAAAAAATGTCCTCTCAATAGAGAATCAACACAGGCCTTCAAATAAAAATTCACAGCTAGCAAATACCCTTCAACAAGAAAAATATTTTCTTTAATGTAGTTAAAACAACCATCATTGGGAACAAATGTGGCAATCATAGTCACCAAATCGAAAAAAATGTTCCCAACAATCTTGAACCATAGGAAGATGAAGAATAGAAATAATGCAAAAATTCCAAACAAAATGCATACAAAAATTTTCCAGGTCTCAAAAATCTCCAATGAAAACTCTCATAGAAGGAGTTGCAGATTGGGTGGCTCTGATACCATGTTGGTGTGAGCCCAAGATCACCAAATGCAACAAAAATTTCCTTCACGAGATAGAGAGAGGCAACACAAGGCCATTTCACCAAATAAGGAGTGGAAAATATTGAGATGATCAAATTACATAATGTTATAGCCTTTTAAAGGCATGGAATGTATGGCGGGTGTAAAACTACCCAATATAGGAAAGAAGCCACCCAAGAGATTAAAAGCACTAATAAACTAAATGCATTAACCTAAGTTGATGAGGGCGTAGCCTGAGACTTAGAAAAATACCCACAAACAAGAGAATAATTCTATTATTCAGAAAATGGAGCTTCTTACATGCAGAGGATCTCAAATTCCCAAGTTCTACAACACATGCAAGTTACAAAAAGCTACAAAATCACCCTTTCGCAATATGCGAGCTTGTCCCAAAAAGTTACCCAAAAAATAGAAACCCACCGAGAAATAGAGCTCCTCTTTAGTTTGGAGCCAAAACAACATTCAAATTTGAGTTTAGGTAGTTTGGCGCCAAAAAGTTACAACTTGAAGTTCAAATTTCAACAGAACATTTGCAATTGTATCTTCTAGAAAGTGCGCCAACTTCACGGGGCCATAACTTTTGATCTGGGACTCTGATTCACGAACTGTTTGAACCGTTGGAAGGTCTCGAAGTCAATAACATGCTCAAAATTTTCCACGCTGATTTTGGCAAGTTTCAGGGCCATTCCAGGAACTCTAAGTGCCTCAAATCTAACTCGGAAGATTTTCAGGTGCAAATCTGGGAAACTAAAGCTACAATATCTTTCAACCTAGGAATAGAAAATAAAAACCGTAAATTGGGAATTTCATTATGATGAAAAGGGTATCCAAAAATGTAAACACATATAAAAACTGAGAAACTTGAAATTTAACTATTTTTGGGTGATGCAAGATTGCCCTTACACCACTAGATACTCCTACATCAGACACCCAGGGTAATTTGAGAAGTGACCTATCATGTCTCAGATGGTTGAGGAAAACCCAACTGGTCAACCACTTCCTCAGATAGCTAGGATGAATCTTCCACAGGCCTTCCTCTCCATTTCACCAGATATTCTTCATATTGCCTATTTCTAGTACTCCTTCCCACACGACTATCCAAGATTGCTTCAATCTCCTCCCTTTTCAAAGTAGGTGCTGGAATGCCATACTGTCCTATTGCTGGTGCTTCCTCCATTCCACCTTCATGATACTTTATCAAATTTGAAATGTTGAACATAGCGAAAATGTTGATTCCATCAAGAAACTCTACCTCATATGCATTCCCTGAATCATGCTTCTTCAAAATATTATAGGGACCAAATTTCTTCATCTTCAATTTGTTATAGGTTCCCATAGGAAACCTTTATTTCCTCAAGTGGACCATTACTTCATCACCAGTCTGAAACTCCTTATTCCTCCTTTTCTGATCTGCCTTAGCCTTATATTGCATATTCATCTTATTAATGTGTTCTCATATCTTCTCATGTATATTCTTGATGTGCTCTGCAAAATATTTGGGTTTAGCACTTATTTTCTTCTCTTTGTCCATCTTCCTCAATTCTGGAGTTGTTTTGGGGCTACCTCCATACACAATCTGGAACGATGATCTACCAGTGCTTCTGTTGAGAAAATTGTTGTAAGAAAATTCTACCTGGGGTAAGATCAAGTCCCATCCCTTGGGTTTATCTCCTACCAAACATCTCAGTAGGTTACCCAGACTCTTGTTAACAACCTCTGTCTACCCATCTATTTGTGGATGGTGTGTGAACTAAACTTCAACTCTATCTTCAGCTTCTTCCACAAGGTCCTCCAAAAGTACCCCACAAATTTGGTGTCACATCTGAAACAATACTCTTTGGTAGACTATGTAGCCTCACCACCTCTTTGAAGAACAAGTCAGCAATGTGGACTACATCATGGGTCTTCTGACATGGAATGAAATGTGCCATCTTCGAAAACCTATCAACCACCACAAAGACTGAATCATTCCCTCATTGTGTCCTTGAAAACCAAGAACAAAGTCCATACTTATATCCTCCCTTGGCCTTCTCTCGTACAAATTAAGGGTTGATATAAGCCTATATTCTAGATCACTCCTTTAGCCATCCGATATACCCTACGCTTTGTACAAACTTCTTCACATCCCGTGACAACTAAGGCCAATACACGCTCACCGATAATGGCAATGGTCTTATCCCGACCAAAAATGTCCTGCCATTCCTCGCTATTTCTCCTTTATCAGTTCTCCTCATGGAGCTCCTCAGATACACAATTGACTTCCCTTAAATAACATGCCATCCTCGATTATGAAATCCAGCCACCTTGTCCTATCTGCTATAACAGGTTCCTTGCAAGCTTTCCAAGCCTCTGCAAAATTAGGATCTTCTGCATACAGTGTCTTGAGTTCATTGAACCCAACCACTTCAATCTGCATCTTTGTCATCAATGTATGCCTCCTACTTAAGGAATTTGCAACCCTATTTGACTTCCCACTCCTATGTTTCAAAACAAAGGTATAACTCTGCAAAAACTCTACCCATTTCATATACCTCTGATTTAATTTTTCCTAACTATTTAGGTACTGCAAGGCCTGATGATCAGTATATAGAACAAATTCCTTTAGCAACAAATAATGTCTCCATTTCTTTAATGCTTGAACTATTGCATAAAATTCCTGATCATATACATAATACTTTCTCTTGGCATCATTTAACTTTTCACTAAAATAGGCAATGGGCTTACCTTCTTGGCTCAACACTACTCCAATGGCACAACCACTGGCATCACAATCCACCTAAAACACCTTGTTGAAACCGGGTAGGGCTAGAACAAGGTTTCATTACCTTCTGCCTAACAGCTTTAAAAATATTTTCTGCTCCAGTGCTCCACTTGAATTCTTTTCTATCCCCTCTCATTGTTTTAGTCAGGGGTCCACAAATACTACTGAAGTTTCTAATGAAATTTCTATAAAAACTAGCCAAACCATAGAAATATCTCACCTCGGTAGTAGTTCTTGGGGTAGGCCATTCCAAAAAGTCTTCACCTTCTCTGGGTCCATCTTGATACCTTTTGCTAAGATCTGGTAGGGCTAGAACAGGTTGCTCATATCTTCAGCTCAACACCAAAAAATCTTGCCCCTCCAATGTCTAATTTGAATTAATTCTTATATCCCTCTTATTGTTTCCTCTACTGTGGGTCCACAAATACTACTAAAGTTTCTAATGAACTTTCTATAAAAACTAGCCAAACCATAGAATGATCTCACCTCGGTAGTAGTTCTTGGGGTAGGCCATTCTAGAATAGCCTTCACCTTCTCCGGGTCCATCTTGAGACCTTCTGTTGAGACAACAAACCCCAAGTACACTAACTCCCTCTTCACAAAACTGCACTTCTTTAGATTAATCAATAGTTTCTCTTCTCTTAACTTCTCAAAGGCTCTCCTAATATGCATCAGATGCTCATCCAACGTCTTACTGAAAATCAAAATATCATCTAAATACACAATAACAAAACTTCCCAGAAATTCTTTTAGTACCTTGTTCATGAGCCGGATGAATGTGTTCTCGATGCATTGGTTAGCCCAAAAGGCATGACTACAATCCACTCATATAGCCCTTTTTGGTCTTGAAGGCAGTCTTCCATTCATCTCCCTCTCGAATCTCTATCTAGTGATATCCGCTCTTCAGATCAATCTTTGTGAAGTACTGAGCTCCACTCAAACAGTCCATCAGGTCATCCATCCTTGGCAGGGGAAATTTGTACTTGATTGTTATCTTGTTTATGGCTCAGGAATCTGTACACATCCTCCACTCCCCATCCTTTTATGGTGCTAGTATTGTAGGTACTTCACATGGACTCAAAATATCCCATATCAAACCCTTTCTCAACAACTCTTGAACTTATCTATTCAACTCCTCATTTTCAGCTGGAGTCATTCTATGAGCTGCCTTATTTGGAAAACTAGCTCTAGGAATCAAGTCAATCTGATGACTAATCTTCCTTATTGGTGGTAAAACCTCAGGTACATTATCAGAAACAATATCTTGAAACTCATCCAACATCCCAGAAACTTCTTTTGGAACCTTCTCACTATCCTCCTTACTCACTCTAGGAATCAATGCATAACACACACGCTCATGCTTCATACCTTCTAAAAAAAATTTCCATCTACATAACAAATTCTAGCACTACTACATACCTTTTCTTCGGTCTCCTTTAGGGGTTTCAACTTGTGACGAACCCCATCCTTTGTCAAGGAATAAGTGTTTGCATGGCCATCATGTATAGCTCGCCTATCAAATTGCCACGGCCTTCCCAACAACATGTGACAGGCATCCATGGGGATGATATCACAGAGTACCTCATCATGGTAGCTCCCGATCTTGAACTTTACTAGGCACTACTCATTGACCAAAACTTTGTGGTCTTTCTACAACCAGGCAATCCAATACGAATGTGGGTGCCTTTCCCTCTTTACCTTAAACTTTGTTACCATCTCTTCTGACACTAGATTATCGTGCTCCCACCATCAATAATGACATCACAACATTTTCCTTCACACTTGCACCTTGTTCGAAATAGATTCTTCCTCTGTTCTGGTTCCTTTTCCTCAGTCACCAGGGCACTCCTAATCACTAGGGCTTCTCCCCTTTCAACATCATCTGAATGTTTAGATTGGACATCCTCATCTGCATGTGCAACCCTTCCATGACCTTCTGGCCTTTTTTCTGCCCTTCCTTGGTGTTGTAGTGGTTGGGTTCAATGAACTTAAAACACTATACGCAGAAGATCCTGATTTTGTAGAGGCTTGGAAAGCTTGCAAGGAACTTTTTACAAGTGGATAGGATAAGGTGGATGGATTTCATAATCCAGGATGGCATGTTATTTAAGGGAAGTCAATTGTGTATCCCGAGGAGCTCCATGAGGGAGAACCTGAGAAAGGAGAAGCATAGTGGAGGAATGGCAGGACATTTTGGTCAAGATAAGACCATTGCCATTATCAGTGAGCATTATTATTGGCCTCAGTTGTCACAAGATGTGAAGAAGTTTGTACAAAGTTGCAGGGTATGTCAAATGGCTAAAGGAGTGAGCCAGAATACATGCTTATATTAGTTCTTACCTGTACCAAAGAGGCCATGGGGGGATATAAGTATGGACTTTGTTCTTAGTTTTCCAAGGACACAATGAGGGAATGATTCAGTCTTTGTGGTGGTTGATAGGTTTTCGAAGATGGCACATTTCATTCCATGTCAAAAGACCCATGATGCAGTCCACATTGCTGACTTGTTCTTCAAAGAGGTGGTAAGGCTACATAGTCTACCAAAGAGTATTGTTTCAGATCGTGACACTAAATTTGTGGGGTACTTTTGGAGGACCTTATGGAAGAAGCTGAAAGATAGAGTTGAAGTTCAGCTCTACACACCATCCACAAATAGATGGGTAGACAGAGGTTGTTAACAGGAGTCTAGGTAACCTACTCAGATGTTTGGTAGGAGATAAACCCAAGGGATGGGACTTGATCTTACCCCAAGAAGAATTTTCTTACAACAATTCTGTCAATAGAAGCACTGGTAGATCACCGTTCTAGATTGTGTATGGAGGTAGCCCCATAACAACTCCAGAATTGAGGAAGATGGATCAAGAGAAGAAAATAAGTGCTAAAGCCAAAGATTTTGTAGAGCACGTCAAAAATATACATGAGAAGGTACGAGAACACATTAATAAGATGAATATCCAATATAAGGCTAAGGCAGATCAAAAAAGGAGGAATAAGGAGTTTCAGACTGGCGATGAAGTAATGGTCCACTTGAGGAAATAAAGGTTTCTTGTAGGAACCTATAACAAATTGAAGATGAAGAAATTTGGTCCCTGTAAGATTTTGAAGAAGCATGATTCAGGGAATGCATATGAGGTAGAGTTTCTTGATGGAATCAACATTTCCGTTGTGTTCAACATTTCAAATTTGATAGAGTATCATGAAGGTGGAACGGAGGAAGCACCAAAAATAGGGCAGTATGGCATTCCAACACCTACTTCGGAAAGGGAGGAGATTGAAGCAATCTTGGATAGTCGTGTGGGAAGGAGTACTAGAAATAGGCAGTATGAAGAATATTTGGTGAAATGGAGAGGAAGGCCTATGGAAGATTCATCCCGGTTTCCTAAGGCAAAGGTTGATCATTTGGATTTTTCCTCCACCATCTGAGACGACGGGTTCACTTCAAATTACCCTAGGTGTCTGATGCAGAGCATCCAGTGGTGTAAGGGCAATCTTGCATCACCCAAAAATAGTTAAATTTCAAATTTCTTGGTTTTTAGAATTTTTACATTTTTGGATACCCTTTTCATAAATGAAATTCCCAATTTACGGTTTTTATTTTCTATTTCGGGTGGAAAGATATTGCAGTTTTAGTTTCCTAGATTTGCACCTGAAAATCTTCTGAGTTAGATTTGAGGCACTTAGAGTTCAGTCGGCGCCCTGAAACTTGTTGAAATCAACATAGGGATTTTGAGTATGTTATTGATCTCGAGACCTTCCAACGGTCACGAATGAGTCCCAGATCAAAATGGCCCCGAGAAGTTGGTGACTTTCTAGAAGATACAATTGCAAATGTTCTTTTAAAATTTGAACTTCAAGTTGTAATTTTTTTGCACCAAACTGCCTAAACTCAAATTTGAATGTTGTTTTGGCTCCAAACTAAAGAGGAGCTCTATTTATGGGTGGGTTTCTAATTTTTGGGTAACTTTTTGGGGACAAGTTCGCATATTGCCAAAGGGTTATTCTGTAGCTTTCTGTAACTTGCATGTGTTGTAGAACTTGGGGATTTGAGATCCTCTGCATGTAAGAAGCTCCATTTTCTAAATAATAAAATTATTCTCTTGTTTCTGGGTTATTTTCTAAGTCTCAAGCTACACCCTCATCACTTCATTTTGAGAATTTGTAATTGTAAGTCATCAAATCCACCTCGTGGATATTGTACATGCCTAGAATAGAGTGTCAAATATTTTTTGGGAGGGCTCTTTTATTGAATGAAATGGGAGTAAACTAGTTTTTCTACTTTTATATTTGTTGGTTTTGCAATCATGTTAAAAATTATATGTGATTACCATGGAAAAAAATATAAAATTTAGATGCTTGTAGACTTTGTGAAATGCATAAATGACTCTACTATCTTGCTAGAGATTACATATCTAACACATATATGGGAATTCTTCCCTACTATCAATGTGATTAATCTTTGGCTAGAGGAAATATGTTGTCATGGTTGTATGGATTCAAGCATACTATAATCTTGTCTATAGGAAAATTATATCCATCTTAATAGGCTGCAATCCTTAGCTACTAGAGTGAGTACATATCTTCTTCAAATATCCTTTAAGCTACACTTTAATATTTTTTTTAACATAGTCATCATCATAACTAGATAAAATAATGTATTTTCTCTAAAATAAGTAGTTTAACACATAAAAATTCAATTAAACATAGTTCTTGTATCAAAATATTAATTAAAAATTATTATTTAATAGATAGAAATGTCTTAGGAAATGCATTTGGAAATAAGAAAGTAAGCAATAAATAATGAAAATTATTGAGGTCATCACCAAGGTAAAGAATGTTAGCATCAATTATGAATAATATTGGTTACATATTACCTTTCATGTTGTCAAATTACCTCTCTCACAACAATCTTGGGGTCATCCAAAAAATTAACTACCAAAAAGACAAAAATTATACATTGTTGTCCTATTACTTTTTGAAATGGAGAAAATTGTCGCTCTATATTTTGTGAGATAGAACCACCAATTTCCTCCAAGTTTCATTCAAGGAAACCTTATAGATCTCAATCTAGGAATGGAAATGAGGGAAAGATATTTGCAATAAGGTGTCCTGGGTGTGATTAAAGACTAAAAGGGGGTTCACCACCAAGCAAGGGCTTGGAAAGAAAGAAATTCAATGATATGACAACCTAAGTATGTAGCCCAAGGTACGAAACTAAAAATTAGAAGAATGAACTGAGAAAGGACAGAGGTGCACCTAGAAAACTAAAAAAGCTCATAACAAGATCTGAAATCTAAAAATATAACTTTTAATGCACACTGAGACTCATATGCTAGTAGGGGCGATTTAGTCCCATTTTACGGTTTCAAGCCAAAACCAGAATCTAGAACTCCTAAACAAAGATCTATAGAAAATACTTGAAATCTAGTATACTAGGACTCATGTGCCACAAGTGGTGATTTGGTCCTAGTATCAAGGTTGATCTAGAACTCTAATATCCTCTAATGTTCTCTTGTAGCTTTTCTCTTGTCAAATATTTGATTTTGAAACACTGAGTTACAACCTGTAGGTGACTTTCTGTGATCTTACAATGTAGGTGACAACTTTTCTCCAATATTTCTCTTTAATGGATCTTCAACCTAAATCTACAAATCACACATCAAAGAGAGGGAAAAACATTTTTTTTTTAGTGGATATGGGCTTTCCTTGGTCAAACCCCATTTTGGTAATCAAACCTTGAAATGGAAATCAAATAGAGAGAAGGAATGATGAATGAACAATATGTGATGTTGCAACTCACCAAACCATTTAATAAAAGGTTGCAATCTTGTATGTAATGGCTAGCATGAATTTGGATTGTGACTCTTGTTTGTGTGTTATGGATCTTGACTTGAATGCTTGCTTGAATCATAAGAACCTGTATCACAAATGTTAGCTCAAAAAAATATGATGCATGATGAATTTTACATGATGCTTGAATCTTGAAAGTAGCTCCAAAATGCTTGATAAAAACTATTAAATGCTCTTGAATTATCTTGAAAGATCTTGTGATCATAAATTTTCTATAATTCTTGAATACTTGAATTGCTATGAGAAATTATGTGAAATAGCCTTGTATTTATACTTGTTTATGCCAAATTTCCCAAAATTACAACACTACAAGATGACATCAGATCTAGGAGAATAAAATCCTGCCAAGAATTGAATTCAAAATTAAGTCCAAGCTAAGTGGGACTCATACACAAATTATGGCGTATGAGTCCTAGTAGGCTAAGTTTGGGACACAAATTTCAAGAAAGGTTAAGTTCTATGCCAAATTCAATTTTAGGCCCCTAAAGTTAGGTGGGACCCATATTCCCAAAGTGGTGTATGAGTCTCAGATCACTAAATATAGGCTATACAAACCAAAATCATTAAATTATGAGTGGTCATTACATATGTTTCCATATTATCCTAAAAAAGATGCATTAAATAAGGCTTGTGGATGCAAAATAGGACCAAATAATGCATAAAGAAGCCCAATTTAGCAAGGAGGGCCCAAACAAGTGTGAAAATGTAAAGAGCTCCATTTTTCTACACTACACTTTCATTTCAATAGAATATTTTGATAAAGAATGGATATAGAATTTCATCGGTTCATGGCTATACAAAGGTGGTGTATAATATTTGAATCGAAGGAAATAGGGGTCACACCTTTTTTGAGATGGAACTAAGGGGATAGGGACCTATTTCACTCTTAGTTCATTAGGAAACCAAGATCCCTCAACCAAGTTACTCAATTGAGGGAAGGAGAACTACAACAATGGGTGGTTTCCCAAGGTGTAATTAAAAGGAGGTTTTCCATTAAATGAAGTTTCAAAGGAGAAATACAAACATGTAAGTACAAAACCCTAGAAACTTAAGAGAATTAAATCAAACTGAGAAACAAAAATCAGACAAAAAGGAACCTAGAAAACTGATGGATTCCAAGAAAGATATACAACTCTAAAATTCTTCTTTTTGAAGTGCACTGGGACTCATACACTAGACTGGGTGATTTAGTCCTGCTACTTGAATCTAGGCAGAATTTGGAATCTTCTATTGGCGAATTAGGATCTACAAAAAAATGTTGAAAAGAGGTATACTAGGACTCATACGCCTAGAGGGGTGAATTAGTCTCAGTATTAGGGTTTCACTAAAACTTATGTAGCCTTGAGTGATCTTTCATATCTTTCATAATGTCCAATCTCCAAGTCTGAGAAGTTTGAATTCGGATCCATAGGTGAGTTTCTATGAAGATGACAACTTTTTGACAACTTTGACAACTTTCTTGAATCGTGCAACTTTGTCTTTAAAGGATATGAAATATCCAATTCACCTAGATCTACAATCATACATGAAAATGGAAAAATATTATTGTGTTACATAATAGGGGGTTTCCTTGGTCAAACCCAGTTTTGGTAATCAAACCTTGAAATGAAATAAAATAGAATGAAGCAATGATGAATGAACAATATGCAATGTTGCAACTCACCATACCCTTGAAATAAAAGATGCAATCTTGTGTGAAATGGCTCCAATGGATGTGGATCTAGACTCTTGATATTGAAATGAGATAATGTTTTTGAATGCTTGTTTGAATCATGAAAACCTACTTCACAAATGTTACCTCAAAAACACACATGATACATGATGAATTTGACATGATGCTTGAGTCTTGAATGTTGTTCCAAATGCTTGATAATTAGTTCTTGAATGCTCTTGAATTCTCTCTTGATCATAAATTTTCTAGGATACTTGAATACTTGAATTGCTAGATCTTGTTAGGTGAAAATATTTGAAATAACCTTGTATTTATATGTGTTTATGCCAAATTTCTCAAAATTACAACACTATAATCTGACATCAGATCTATGATAATAAAATCCTGCTAAGAATTTGATTTGAAATAGGTCTTTGTTAAAGCAATACTTACACACAACCTTGGGCAGTCCTATTGTCTTAAACATGGGACACAAACTCCAAGAAGTGTCAAATGTTTAAAACCAGGCCCCAAAACCTAGATGGGACCCATACACCCAAGGTGGCATATGAGTCCTAGATCACTAGATCTAAAACACAAAACCACAAACATTGAATCATAATATGTGATTTATTAAATGTTGGGATTATCCTTAGAAAAATGTATTTAATAAGGCTTGTGGATGCAAAATAGGACCAAATAAGGCATAAAGAAGCCTAGTTTTAGCAGGGAGAGCCCAAACAAGTGTTAAAATGTAAATGGATACATTTTTCTACACTACAACATTCTCCTAAATATTTGAAACATATTTATCATAAATCATGGAATATGTAGGAAGAAATTAAGTACAAGGATAATGGTTTAGGCCTACATAACCAATGTATTCTTGAGATGATTTTATTGTAACACAATGTTCACTATCATGGTTTATGATATATAACACTTCATGAGGAAACTTATTTAGGCTATGTAACTTCTAAAAATTCAAATGAAGCCTTTGATGATATTGAAAACTCCATGGAATGAAACAACATTTCCTCTTTCAAATATTTAGATATTACAACTATTACCAAATTTTCACCTATAGCTCAAATTGGTAGAGTTGAAGTAGTTTATTTTCATTTTAAGGTGAAAATATTCTAACATATTTATGTAATGCTTAACCATTGCATATAAAAGTTTAGAAGAGATAAAAAAATTTTATTGTGCAATGTGTTACAACAAAAGGATGCTAAAAGAAAGAATACAATTTTTTCATTCAATTCTTTGAAGCATAAAGGAGACTACATGAATTATATAAGATGATTTATTTCATTCATTTTGCAAATGAAATATACACAAGACTGCATAAGTGTTGTTTTTTATTCATTGGAAAGAAAGGAGTGATCAAATGTCCCACACAAGCCATGTGAGTAGCTAAACCAATGCATCATGGAAGATATGATATACATCTAAAGATTAAGTAACAAAAAGAGAACATGAAAAGAGACATCCATCATTTCCTATTGGAATCTTGTGTTGGTCTTCATTGTTTCCTACTCCACACTCCTGATCTTCCAAATCAACCTGCATCATGATGAAAAGGGTGGTTACAGCTTCAAATATGAATCTCAACATATGTATTATCAACAAAAATTTAGTACATGCATATGATGCATTGAGTCAATTGAGCGAGCACCAAATATATACAAGAGGAAAATAAAACATCACAGGAGCATTGAGATTCATTATTTTTTATCTAGCATGTTTTTTTCATTGTGCAGGTATAGGTGAAATCATGTTGTTGATTCATTTTTGAAGACATCATAGCATGTGGTGAAAAAATGGGCTCCCACAAGGGTTGAGCGCAGCATACTACCCCTAAGTTTCAAAAGGGGAAATGAGATAGTAATGTACATTCATATTGTTGAAATCAAAGCATTTTTTCAGTTGAAGGAGTATTTCATAAAGTGACTGCAAGAGTAATAGATTCATTTCTCATTCATGACAATCAATTCAAAAGTGAAATGAAATGGAAATCATAAATGAATAATGGCTGATTTGAATGCTTAAATAAAATGAAAAATATAATTTAAACGCATCATTTCTTCATTGAAGGAGTCCTATTTGCAAGCAAGTTTTCATAATGCTACTATCATATATTTTGTTGCTTCCATGTATTATATTCCTTGTTTTTTTTGTTTTTTGAAGTGCACAATTTGAGGGAATAGACATAAATAGTTCTCACATATAAGGGAGCAACAAAGAGTGCATTGTCATAAGGTACTAAAAGAAGTAATCATGAAGCTCTCATTGTAAGGGATCACAATGTCCATTATGGGGTAGCAACTAGAAAAACATGAGATAAATTTGAAAAGCTCTGAAGAAATGTTTACAATTCACCCAAGGTGTAGTAATGAAGAGAAATTAATGGGAATGCAGAGCACAAGAGTTAAAAGCATTCATCATTTACAAATAAAAGGGAATGAATAGATAAATATGAAGTGAAATTGATAAATTCATAGCATAGAGATAAGCATTCATCTTCAACTATATGTGCAATGTATGGATAGCGTCATAAATCTGTATGCAAAAATTTGAAAGAAAGCATGACTTTTTCAATTTATGGACAACATTATTAAGGTAAAATAAAGGCATCATATTTAGATCATTGTTGTAGAATCCTAGCATATTTCATTTTTTATAAAAGAGGGTTTGCAACTATGTCTTTGATGCATCTAAAGAAACAAGGTGGTGAGGAGAAGTATTATTTCTTGCACATTTTCAAAATGTGGTGTAAACTACAACCTACAGTGTGGAGTCCTTATAACACCTGTGGGTGCATCTTCTTTCCAAATGCAAACATGTTGTAATAAACATTTGATGTAGTAAATGGAAGAAATTGGAAAAATCCCTTCATTTATTTCTTTATAGAATGAAAATGCAAAATACAGTGCTCTAAAATTTAAGTGGAGAAATACCCAAAAATTGTAGAGAATGTGCTCTAAAAGGCAAACCCATAATGTAACAAGAGATGATTTTCATGCCTTTCAAAAAAGTAAACAATATTATCCCCTTCCTATCTTATTGAGAAGTAAGAAAATGCATTTCTCAAAAAGAGCATTATCGAACTAGGGTTTCAAGAAAAATGGTCTAAGTTTCTTTTTGTAAGGGTGAACTCATGAAGGTTTCTATGGCGAAGTCTTGAATACATAAAATGAAGAGGCTTGGGCTTGTAGAGAGTTTTGAGAGGCACATAGAAACTAATGGGGTCATGGCCTTACATACATAAGTAATATCTTTTCATTTCTCTCAAAAATTAAACAACATTTACATCTCTTTGTCACATATATAAAAATGGAGAAACCTTCAAGCTTATTCAAACTAAGAAAGACCTAGAATTTCCCTTATGAAGTTGCAGCCATAAAAGAAAGAAAGGCCTCATAAATGAAAGAAATAATGAACCTAGCATATAGAAACTTGCATGCAAAATGTAGAGAAACAAATTTATTCATTATTTTATTCACGATGAGCTCAAATCGAGCTTACATTTATAGAAAATAAAGAAATAGTGCAAGGTCTAAGGCTTACCAAAGTTGTGTTAATGGAAAATTCACTCAAATTCCATGAGTTTTCCCACATAAAATATCCAAAAACTTGAGCCAATACAACCATGGTGGCCCCAAAGTGGAGGAAAGGCATCAACAAAATGTGAAAGCATGAGAAACACATCAAAAATTTAATCATGTTCACAACTAAGAAGTTAGAAAATGCACTTGAAATGAAGGTAATGAAGAGACTTCTACACATTTTGTAAAGGAGATACTCACTTGGTAGTTTCTCTGAAGAAATTATTACATGAGAGCCTCAAGTAGAACTCGAATATCAAAACCCTAGTTTCATGGTGGTTGTGCATGTGCAGTGCAAAGAAACTCAAAAAACCATAGTGAAAAATGATGAGCGAAAAGTAAGGAGTTTGAATCTTTTTTGTTTAGGGTTTCTCACTTTCCCTAATTTGACTTTATGATTTTATCACATTTATTCAAAATATCAAGCCTTAACTAATTCCATGGTGGTGTAAAGTTTTCTCAAATGTGTTCATGCCTAGGCTACAATATGCCTTAGTCATTTTTGTGATCTTTAGGAAAATCATATAGCTATGAACCTGCAAGAGAGGAGGACCAACCATGTTCAAGGCCCTAGGTCAGGGAGGGGCAAGAGCAGAAGGTTTCCCTAACTTACCTCAGCTTAATGGGGAGTTAGGAAATGTGGAATGAGAATGATGAGGACTATAAGGTCCTTCAATCACTCTACAAACCCAAAGTATAGGACGGGGCTAGGCAAGCCAATTTTTGGGTTCAACACTATGCCTTAGGAAGCTCTCTACCCGAGAATGGAAGTGCGGTCAAGGGATGAAAACGTGACACGTTCCCGTCTGTATGACTAGACAACAAAAGAGACAAGGTTGAACCTAGGAAAATAAGCTAACAACCCAGCTAACTACCACTAAAGGGCCAAAATAACACTATTAAGTAAAAAAATTATTCTTTAATATGATAAAGTAAAAATGCGAAAGTTAGGGTGGCAAGAATTATCTCACAAAGAAATTCTTTCACCAACTAGCTCTCCAAAAGTGTATTCACCTACACACATAGGAGGAAAAAATGTTGTGTGGTTGTATAGGGCCAGCCTCAATTAGACCACCATTTAGGTGTTTCCATGTCCATGGAAAACTAAGAAAGTGAGTATGATAAAGAAAGTAATCTAATGAAGAACACTAAAAGACTACAAATAGTAAATGTGCTTACCCAACAAAGTAATAGAGGAGAGGAATGGGAAGCTTACCACCTCCACCAAGAGCACTCAAGGCTGATGGCAGAGAAAATGAGAGTACTTGAGCCTTTGATGTAATGGTGTTGTCCCACACTTGCTCTACTAAAGTGATGGAGGGAAGTTATTACTACTAAGGAGTGAAAAAGTGCTACTAAAAGTGCTTGAGAATGTAAGAAATGAGTGCAAGAATGTGAAGAAGCTGAACTGAAAGCTTGGAAACAGGGAAAACTTTAGTGGTGAATCTTTGCCAATTAGAAAATTCTAGGAATTGGCCAAGTCCAAATTGGCGAATTCTCGCACCCAACAGGGTGTCCAAATCGCCTGAACTTTATGAACTATAGGTCCAATGCATGTCCATTTTCCAATGAGTGTTTTTATGAGGCATATTTAAGCAACAAATTCGCCATTGTCAAACTACGCATTTCAATTAGACTGACTAATAATTTTTCCTAGAATCCCGAAAGCATTTAATAAAACACCTATATATTCGCCAATACGATGAAAACAACATTGTATTAGTACCCATTTCACCAATTAAAAGTTACAAATAGTTGCTTGTGAAGACCCATTTCGCCAATTAAAATTTATAAATAGTTGCTCATGATGACCTATTTTGCCAATAACATTAAAAAATAATTACATTTCAGGACACATTTTTTCTTGAAAATTACAATGTATCATTGTATAAGCACGTGGGATTTGCCAAATTTTTAATATACCATTTAAAAATCCTGCAAAATTTTCCAAATATGGAATCATGAATTGATATATTTACAATTGAAAGTGTCATTTATTCTTACACATTTTTTTTCAGTTCTAAGGTTCTACTTCTCCATTCGGAAGCTACCGGAAGATAAAAACATAGAATTAAAAGGTAAGTCTCTTACCACTCCTCAAACTCCTGTCACTCCTCAGGGTTGTGAAGAGACTCCTGCCACTCCTCAAGCTCCTCAGGGTGGTGAAGAGACTCCTGCCACTCCTCAGGCTCCTCAAAGTGGTGAAGAGACTCCTGCCGCTCCTCAGGGTGGTGAAGATACTGAGAGGCTATCAAAATGGAAAAAACTTAGATGTACCATATAGTCTTACTTTGGAATTTACAAATCTTTTGATCCATTAGGTCAAGATGGAGCTACATCATCAACTCTTCCACCAAATATTGGTAGCATTCCCAATACCTCACCGCCACCGGAAGGTCAATTTGAGATTGTCAATAATTTAAATCAAAATGTATCAAATTAGGATAGTAATACTGCATAAGATGTTCCAAGTGCACCCTGAGCCCATTTAGCTAGAATACGATAATTGACTTGGATGAGGATGATGATGTTGGTAGCAAGAAAAGGAAAAATAAACCAAAAAGGGGGTGCAAGTGGGAAATGACAAGGAGTTTTCAACTTGGTTGATTGTCAAAGTACCCATTCATTGAACTAGTGGGGAAACCAAATGATATTGAAAATATAAAATTGGATAGATGTAAGATTTGTACTTGGAAATGTGGAAGAGACAAGATGTTGTAGCTAAAGATTAACACTATAGAAAAGCATATCGATAAAGTTTATGAAAAACAAATCATATATGGAAAGGAACAATTAGTTGTATGATGGAAATCAAAGGAAGAATATCTCCATGTTAGGTATGTCGTGGATTATGAAGTGCATCACCAAAAACTACTGAGGCTTGGTGCATGTAAAGGTACACTTGACGCTCAATTTGGGAAAGCAATGGAAGCAACAAATCTGTCAAAAACTATTTAGATGATTATTGTTTTTCATATTTTGTCTAGAAGGTGTCCTATCATAGACTACCCAAAATATTTTGGTTTAGTATCTTTTTTGAATGTTCCTCAGTATCCCTACTCACATCAAGGTTAGTAAATGCTAGATGGGAATGGGAAAATTGTATTGCTGTAGTGGAAAAGGAAGATTTAAAGGTTAAAGTAAAAGAGTCAAATTTCATTGCATTATCTTTAGATGAAATTACTATGGTAGACAATACTTGTTGGGTCTATATGCATTTGTATACTGTACAACGACATGTTCTAGAAGCTCATCTTCACTTTGTTCATAAAATGAAGGACAATTCAACATCACAAAATATATTTGAACTAGTCAAGAATTCTTTGAATGAAATTGCAGGTATGGATGAGTTGACAATTGCCAAAAAGTTGGTGTGTGTAGGAGTTGATGGAGCTGCAATGATGCAAGGTCAAAGGACCATTTTTTGTGCAAAGTTACAAACTACTTGTGCACCATACATGCTTGGCATTGACTACATGGCCCACATAATGAATTTAGCATTCAAAATTGTAAGAAAGTTTCCTACAGTATCAAAAGTTGAAAATCTAGTTTGCGAGATCCATGCATACTTCTACCGAAGTCCTAAATTGCGTTTCATAGAATTTCAAAATTTTGCTGAGGGAATAACACCATGAAACAAACTTTTGAAGGATTTCGATACCATATGGATCTCCCTGCATGGACCAGTGCAACAAGTTCTTTCAGAATATCAATCCTTGATTGGAGTGATGTACGAGCATCGCAACACAATAGACAAAGCTCCTGACCTCTTACATAGGTTAAGCGATATAAAGACACTCTTGACTTTAACTAGTCTTCTCCCCATGCTGGATGTGATGAACGAGCTTGTGAAGAAATCCCAAGACATAATTATGTATATTAATGAATATGCCAATCAACATAAACATGCATGCTTGGCCCTCGATCATCTATACCTAGATCTAACTCAAGATGGCCCAAATTATTTCATGTGGCGAAAAATTACTGATTTGAATGATCCTGATAATTATTTACAATTTAATGCAAGAGGGAACATATGCATCTTTGTATGTGGATATGAGATAAAAATGTACCAATGTAAGACAACTAGGTGCTCTACCAGAGAAGTAGCTATTAACGCGAAATATTTTCAAGGTATTGTTAAATTTTTTGGTGATAATTTGAAGGAAATTGCGAAATATCTTTCCTCAAATATTCGTGAAAGATTCCCTTTACATGAAATACTTGAAGCCATGATTATTGTGTATCCTTAATTTTGGGCAAACCGAGATAACCCAACATATTTTCATTCTTAAGTAAAAATATTGATCAAATAATTTTCAAAAATTGTAAAATACAATGAGCATAAAATAGAAGAAATTTTAGATGAAGCTAATCTTAGAAAACAATGTAGGAATTTTGCAATAGCTATGAAGGACCAGTATAAATCCATAGGAAAGGACAAGGCCTTTGAACTGGGATCAATAAAAGAGGTTTGGACAAACTTAGGTCAAAGTGAAATATTGTGTTGTTCGATATCAGAATATTTCAAACTTGTTGATTTATGTCAAACAATGATATTGGGGTCAGTGGAGGATGAGAGAGTTTTTAGTACATTGGGGTTTTTGAAGTCAAAGTTAAGAAACAAACTAGACAAGAATTTGGAAAATTGCTTGAGGATGAAAGGAGTTGCGTATAATGTCAGAAATTTTCCTTTTGAAAGGGAACTTGCAATCTAAAGTTCCACATGTGAAAGAAGAGGGACTGGGTTGTGCAACACTCCAATTCCAAAGGATGGTACTGGTGGCATTGGTAGTGGCAATGGGACTCAAACATATGACATTGACAAAAATGACACAATGAATGTTGAATTTGAGACACAGTCTGAAAAAAATGAAGAGAAGACTTGAAATCAAATTCAAGATGACTCTTTTAATTTATCTAATGATGAACACCAGTTTGAGGACCCTAAATTCATTTGGGAAATGGAAGAGAATTAACAACTTTTAGGTATTTATACTGCACTTCATGGATTAGTTTCCATTGTTTCATACTTTAGTTGATGATATTTTATATTGTATTCAATGAAATTGTGAATCATTTCACTTCATGATATTTTATTTTATATTGCACTTCATGAATCATATTCCAAAGTCAAACTATAGTTGATGATATTTTATGTTGTATTCCATGAAATTGTGATATTTTATATTTTATATTTTATATTAGTCTATACATAGCATTCAATGAGGTTTTAGATGATGGTGCATTTGAAAGGCAAGATAAGTCAATAATGTCGCATGGTCACTGAAACTTGGAACCTTAGAACCAAAGTTTGATGTTTCAAAGTTTTTGAAATCTCCAACCTAGTGACCCACCAACTAGAAAGATTACCAAGAAAGACTTGCAATTAAACAAAGTGAACCATCAACCAAGTTGGGGAATTAGGAAGTTATGAAAATTTATAAATCCATGACAAGGTTATAAAACACTGAGGAATAGCAACTAAGCTTGTTTTTCTCCCTTATTTTGATTCTATCGTCTCTCCAACTATAAAGTTTTACATGAATTATTAATAAAGTATGATCAATGATCTTTCATTAATCTTCTTTGTCATTAATATGATGCAACATGCATTGATGTATGTTTTAATTTTGGCTTTGGTTTAATAAACCAATTAAAGTACCTTGATTAAATCATTAAAGCATGAAGTCATATAAATGTTTAGTGGATCTGTTAAGTAGTCACGGAGATTGAGTATTGATGTGTGAATAGTATTAGTAGCATATTAACAATAGTATTAGTAGAATATACAACAATGAACATTAGCAATCGTTTAAAGTGTATCTAGAAGTTGAAACCACTACTAGAACTTTTCTTCAAATGATATAATAAATAATACAAATAATTGAACATCAACATATTACCGAAGTCTGAATTTGAGCTTTTAAATTGATTATCACATGAAGGAATACATAGAGGCATTGGAAATGCAAAATCTTGCTCAAAGACAACTCTGCACAGAGCTAAGTTAGAACTTGGAAACTCATATTATCAAAAATTAAATCACTGCATCACCTTTTCTACCAACTTCCACTCTTTAGGTGTTGGAATTTTCATTTGTTCTAACTGATGCTATTTGACTTCAAGATTCGTTAACAATTCATTATTCAAATTGGAACCTGTCTTGGATTATTCAGTCAATTTTGCATTCAGGGTTAGCAATGGTTTGATGGAATCCAAATAGGTCACCACATCTGGGCTCTAAGGAAACTAGTACAAATCAATCTTCTTTGCATCCTCCACCTTCTTTTTGAAATCATTCCATCCAACAAATTTCTCATTTGTGTCAAAAGCCTCTGGTAAACCAAGTTTTGTGAAGTTCCTTAACTTTTCATCCACCTTTTTCATCTTGTCTATAGCCAAATGTAAATATTTCTCTTTTTCATGCACTCTCAAACACTTTTCAATGATAGATGACAATGCCATTAATGTAGTAAGCCAATTAGTAATCCCTTTTGATTTCAAAAAATTGTCATTGGCTTTGTAGACTATTTATTAAATTTTATTTGCTAATTTCTCTAATGCCAACACATTTTTGTTCTCCATTAAATATTTGTTGAGCTTCTTATGATGTTTTATGATAGCATCAATCAATTGAAACATGTCACACAAATAATCAATCCCCTGCATTATTTCATCCCAGATTTTTTGTTTCATATGCCTCATTTTTTCTCTACAAAATGAAGATTACTTATTTTGACAAGACTTAATTTCATTTTTTGCTTCCAGTAGCTCTGCCTCCAATCCTTCATTTCCTTTTCTCTCCTTCTCCAATTTATTTCCCACTGTGCATTTCCATTTGCAATGCTTAGTCTTAATTTTTCTAAAGTAGATTTTTCCTCATCATATTTCTTGTTGCTCTAATCTAGCCTTTGTTTTAGTTCATTCACTGTAGTCTCATTCCACTTATCCTCTTTGCTTGTTAATGTAGAGGAAGATTTTTTAATTGTTTTGTCTAATTCATTTCTCTTGTTATATATTACTTTCCTCTTTGCTTTCTCATTTGCTAGGTACACCTGTAACTTTTCAATTTGAGTTTGCAACCGTATTCTCTCTCTATCTTTCTTTAGAAATGATGTGTACACCAATTCATTGTTCTTCTTTGATACATTAATTTTGTTAGTATATCCTGAGTCCAAAAAAATCCAATTGAAAATTTTTCACTTGGAATTCAGATGGAGCCATCTAATTTGTTGGTTTGTTTTGAACCATGGGAACAAGAAATGTGTACTCAATGATATTTGTACTTGTGTCAAATGTGGGTAATACCATGGTTGTTGCAAGCTCTGAAGTTATATTAGACACACTCTCCATCGATTGCTTCTTTTCTTTTTTATTCAATTCTGATTTCTTTTTAAACTCTTTAATGTAATCAAAACCTGGGGATGTAGGAACAATGGAATGCTTGAATGGTGAGGGAATAGGAGTACTTGTAGTTTCTAATGATGTCGTAGCTATACTAACTGGCATTAGGGGAGTTCCTGGAAATAACTCCTTTGTGGTGGATCCACTAGTAGTGTGACTTGGAGTTGGACCTGTCAAAATCCTTTTCCTCTTTTGTATGCCTTGACTGCTTAGTGTTTCTATGGTATATTGTGTTGTCCTCCTGTGTGTAATTTTTTTTTGTAGCACATGTTGACCACTACTAGTACTACTACCCATACCATCACCACTAGAGGCAGTTCTAGTTTCACTAATCCCTCCACCATGGGCATGTCCAAGTTGTGATTGTGTCTTACCATGAGGATGAGGATTTGAGCTTGAAGCTCTAACAAATTGACCTGTATACCCTAGGTCTAATTTTTCACCTCCAACCCCAAGGCCAAATTTATCAACTAGTTTTATATGCTCTACATCTATTACCATCCAAGGGTCTTGTCTTTGGGACCCCAAAGGACCACCTTCATAACCTATTTTTTTAGCTATGGCTACTCTTGTAGTAAATGCTTCTTTTGTGGCCTCACTTAAACCAAGTTTGAAATTGACATGACTTTCTTCTTTCCTATCATCATCACTTTCTTCATCTTCTTGCTCATTCAGATGCTCTATATTCCATAATTTTCTAAAATCAAGATCTTCATTATCTCCATACTCTGCAAGAGCTCTTGGATCACCTAGGTCCTTCCTCATAGACCAAAAGGCAATAATTTTTTATTGTGACCAATTTTTTTCTATAATTTCCTTCTCTAGAGAATATGGCATTTTTACTCTACTAGATGGTTTATGACTTTTTCATAAAAAATGTTGTACCTCCTAATTGTCTTTCGATGCAATGTCATAATTTTTTCTAACAATTGTTCAAAAGAAATACCATTCTCAGCATCACTTTTCTCCACTGCTACTTTGACCTCATCCCAAGAATCCTTGTTTCTCAAGTTTTCAAGCAATGGTTTACTTGATGTTGAATTCTACTTCTAGTATTCTTATTGAGCACAATCATTGATTTAATGGTGTCACATGGATCATACTACTAGTGATAGATAGCATCAAAATAAAAATAAATAAAAATATCATGTGCCACACTAAATGATTTTCTCTCAAGTACCATCCATCCACATGAAAAAGGTAAAGAAGGAAATAAGCTCTTCTTCCCTTGACTGCTAAAGTGTCTTTCATTAGTACTTTTCATCTGCCTTGCATATACCAAAGCAGAAACCCTTTTTGTCACATGTATTGGAAGTTTGTATGGCTCTACTTACAATCCATAAAATCTTAGCACAATATATTCTTCCATTAAGTACCAATCAGCCAATTGTATTTCTTTTCCTAGTTGAATGTAGTTTCTACATGACATAGGCAATCTAGGCATTAGAGTATTTGTAATTGCTTGATGCAATGGAGCCAAAACATAGTCTACAAAATGACTACAGTTCCTTCGAGAATCATGGAACCTTATAACAGTGGTCCATTCATATACTGGAGTCATTTTCTTTTGCTCAGGATTACTATTACCAGAGGGTTGAATTTGAAGCTTATTGGTTAGAAACATTCCTTTGAATTTGAATAGAAAAAGATAGCACAAGTAGGTTGTGAACCTAAATGTCTTGGTGGAACCTCCTTTAATCATTAAAAAAAATTTATGCATGGATTCTACAATGTGCTCAATAAAATTATATTTGGCATATGGAGCACCATAATTGATATTATACACCATTTCAAGGAGGCATGTACCCACATCCAAATTGCTATCCAGTCTAAGGAAAAATGCTAGCATGGAAATAGTATCCTGAAACCATGGTTTAAAAATATCTAAATCATAAGGAGGCTTATGATCACTGTTCAATTTGTTTCTATCCTGAACTATTCTATTTAAGAAATATTTTTTCTCCATTTCATCCACTGTTCATAATCACTAGCAAGCTTTTCTAGGTCAATGTGGAAATTTCCAAATTCTTCAGTTGTAAACCCCAAGGCCAACACTTTTCCAAGTTCTTCTATAGTAATGGATAACAATTCTTCTTTGCTATCTTTATTAACAATTGGTCTTTTGTTATCATCATAATTTAGGGTACAAACCATGATAAATTTTAAGCAAGTGAAAACCTCATGTAACATCATGCGCCCTAATCTAGTTACCCATAGTGCACTGATACTATTAACTTGCATTTGCTTTGCAGCCTTATTGTCAGATGAAAAAATAAGTTCTGAGTTACACCTACCATAGGTTTCAGGATCATAAATATCATGGTATTCATCAGTGAAACCTGGGGTTTTAAGCAATTTTCAATAATGTATTTTTTTATCTGACATTGCTCTAGTGGTATTGGTGGTAGACATGTTGATACAATCAATAATATGAAATTTGTTAATTCCCTATTAGTCCTTAATTTTTCTTAATTCTTAAGCCTCTTAAACCTAAACCTAAAATTTAAAGTTTGACAAAATAAGATTTTAAGAAATGACAAGCGATGAAACATAGCCACAGGAATTCTTTAACTTACCCAAATTTTGATTTTTGATTCTTGAAGTTGAAACTACTTTGAAGCTTGAAACTGGGTTACTGGAATGGCTTTGTTGGAAGTGGAACTGTGGAACCCAGAACAAGGTGGTGTACTACAATAAGCAAATTGAATGACACTGAAACATCTACTCGTTACTTATGGACTACACAGTACACAATTAGGTAGTAAAATGTACATGGCTAATAGCATTTAAAACAAGCCATGAAAAATAATGATTTACTCTTGCATTGACAAAAAATTCTAAATCATTGGTATCTATTAATCTAACAGTTATAGGGTGAGTCCAGAGGTTTAAGTTCACAAGCATAGTGCTCTATGCATTTCATTCTGAAATGCAACTACAACCATACATCAAATGTTCATCGAATGATTGAGTAATTTATGATATAAATAATAAACATAAAACATGTGTTTTATATTTTCTTTAAATTTTCTTTAAAACATGTGTTTTAAATTTTCTTTAAAGTTTAATGCACTAGGATTGACATCAAGGTCAAGGGGCTAGAAAGTTAACATTCCAAAGGACTTAATAAAATGAATTACAATGTCACATTAATAGCACATTGCACAACCATTAATAACACTCAGCTTGCAAAGGACTTAATAAAATGAATTACAATATCACATTAATAGCACAACCATTTATTTTAGTACAATTGAATTACAATGTCACATTATTACATAGTACAAATACAAATGTAAATGCAAGTGCCGAGCTTCTGCTAGACCACTGGTGAAAAGTTGAAAGTGTAAATGTGATACATGTATCTCTGAAAATAAATGGAACTTTTCAGCTCAACCATGAGCTCTAAAAATTAACACATGGGACTTGTCAAGTCAGCCATACGCTCTAAAAATAAATGCATGCAGAAAGGGGGCCCAATAAAATTGGGGAAATGGGAGCCATGAAGATAAAAAAATGTACTTAGCCCTTTTCACAACTAGACTGATGCAAAAGATGAGGGCTAGTAAAACTGCTCCCATGTAGAAGATGAGCACTAAAATTAAATGCATGGGAATTGCTTGGGAAACCATGCAGATGATGAGGGGTAGTAAAACTGCTCCCATCTTCTACTTGCATTCTCCATGCATTGGGATAGCACTTATGTCCATCAGAGATCCTCATCCTGGTTCAAAACCTATCTGAGAAGTTAGGTGAACCAAATCAACTTCTTTCCAAATCCACCCATTCTGAACTTGAAGGAAATTGGTATTTTACTCTGTAACTACATAACTAGAGGCAAGAGAATTTAGAGCATCCCCAATAATACCGCATCATATTCTTCTTGAATCCTTATTAATTTATTAACCCTACAAAATGAAAACCCTTATGACAATTAAATGAATGATTTTAGTCATGCTCACTATCCTTATTTATGGGCCAAAACTACTGCCAAAAGTGTCACTACCAGCCTGGTAGCTTGTACACCTCACACATGTCACCTGTGAGCTCTAAGGTTGTGTATAATTACTATTGACTACTTAGTAATAATTACGATTCACGAAAACCAAAAATACAACTTAATCGGTACCTCAAGTTGGCTACATGAAAGTTAGAGTACTTTGATGCATTGAAAAGAGAGAATTAAATGTCTCATTTTACCTTAATGAATATCAATGTCCTAGCTAATAAGTCACAATAAAATTTTATTACTTATGATCAGAACTATCTGTTGATTTTGGAAGCCAATCATTAATAAAATCTCAACCATTGATTTCTAAAAATCTAATGGTTCTACTATTATTCCAAAGGTTTCAATTTGCAAGTCTAGTACCTCAAGGATTTACTTTCAGAATGCATCTATAGTCATCCATCCAAAATTCATTGAATGGTCCCTCTTTTAAAACAAACTTTATGCATGTGCATAATTTAAAATGGGGACATCGCTAGTTGACAAGACTTGACCCTCAGGATTGAAGAGTTAATAGTTAAGGCTTTGTCATAAAATATTTTGGTCTTACTTAGGACATATTAAACGGTAAACAAGAGAAAGATGACCGACACACCTAAATAATTAATAAAATCTCAACCATTGATTTCTAAAAATCTAATGGCTCTAGTGTAATTTTGGAGGTTTCAATTCACAAATCTAGTGCTTGAGAAATATACTTCTAGAATGCAACTATAGCCGTCCATAAAAAATTCATTGAACAGTCATGGTCCATAATGCCACATGGTCGCTGAAACTTGGAACTTTAGAACCAAAATCTAAAGTTTCAAAGTTTTTGAAACCTCTAACCCACATACTACAAAGATGACCAAGAAAGACTTGCAACTAAGGTTAGGAAAATTTGCACTAACACTTTGCCAATGCATTTTTTATTATTAGTTTGATATTATGTTTAAATCGCCAATTTTTTTTCTTAATCATTTGAAAATAGGTTTAATTCACCAATGAATTTTATTTTTTAGTTTGAAAAAAAGTTTTAATCGCCAACAAAATTATTTTTTCTGGTTTGAAAATAGGTTTAATTCGCCAATTGAAATATTTTATTGGTTTGAAAATAGATTTTAATCGCCAATGGAAAAATTTTAGTGGTTTTAAAAAAATTGCATTTCTCCAGTATTTTCCACAAACATCTAGTGATTAGAAAAGATTCACCAATGGGAAAAAATTTCACAAAAAATGAAAAAATTCGCCACTAAAATTAATATTTTTATCTGAAAGTATACTATATTCCCTAGGATTTTACACCTTTATCGAGGGGGGGGGGTTCTTAAAGTTTTCCCTGCTTGGAAGAAGTTGAAATGCATGTAGAAGGAGGTAATTTCAAGGATAGATGAAGAAAACAACCATATTCTAGTTAGTCGGCCAAAGGGGGGCGTTACAAGTCAACTGCCAATTAGAAGTGTAACGCCTCTATAGATTTAGCCACATGAATCTACCAGGGATGTAAGTGCACTCTGTGGATGTCTACATGTTGCGCGGGCATCCTCGATTGAAATTCCTCCACCGACACTCAAAATAGGTGCCAAGTGGAATGAAAGCAGTGAGCTTAGGTGTAATTAAGCCTTTGAACTTGGCTTTCTAAAGTGGGGAAGGGAAAAAGGGGAATTTCCATAAGGGGTGAAAAATCACTCCTATACATTTTCCCCCCAATTTAGCGAGCATGAATAGTGATGAGTGCTTCTGTAAAGTAGATCAAAGAATGAATAAGGCTAGAAATGTATACTTGTACTGTCGAGGAAGAAAACCATGAATCTTGAAGGTGCATGGCAAGCGAAGGACTTCATAGCTTCTGAAAACAATGAAGTTGAAGAAAGAAAGCATCTTACAAGCCCATAGACCTAGAAGGAGGCAACTCCCAAGATCTCTCACATGAAGGAAGCCCCATGAAGTAAGCACCTTACAGGCCCATAGACCTGCAAGAAAGGTGTCCCCCAAGAACTCTAGCATGTAGGATACCCAGGAAGCATCCCCCAAGATCTCTCACATGGAGGAAGCTAGGAAAGCATCCTACAAGCTCACAGACCTGTAGGGAAGATTTCCTTCAAGTTCTCTCACATGAAGGAAACCCAAGGAAGCATCCTATAGACCCTCAAGCCTATAGGGAAGGTATCCTCCAAGATCTCTTACATGGAGGAAACCTAAGAAATTTCCCTACAGATTCGCAAATCTATAGGGAATCCATCCCCAATATCTCTCACATGGAGAAAGCTCAAAGGAAGTGCCCTACAGGCTCTCAGACCTACAAGGAGGTATCCCCCAATATCTCTCACATGGAGGAAACCTAGGAAAGAGGACTCCACAAAGTCAAGAAGTAGCCATGTAGGCAAGTAAGAGGAAAGTCACATAGACCATTGACAACGTGGAAGACTTTAAAAGGTGTCCATTTGGAACCCATTGTGTAGAGGGGTCCACTCAAGGGATGCATAGTTTGAAAGTAGATGTTTTCTTTCTCAAATCAATACATCGTCAAGGAATTTGAAAGGAAAAATATGCTCCCACGTGACCTGGAAGGTCAAAGATGTTCCCACTTTAGAGGAAGGTTTTCAAGTTCTTTCTTTACGAACCCATGATGAAGAAAACATGTTTCATTAGGGATCCAAGTTGAGAATGTGATTCCAAAGAAAGGTTTGTGAATGTTTTTTAGAAAATATTCATTGGCGATAAATGCATTTTTTGAAGATTGAAATGTTAAAGAAAGATGTCACACATGAGAGGGAAAACTCAAGCAAAGAAGAGAGAAAGATACAGATAAAGAAAAAGAGAAAAACACCAACAAAGAGCACAGGGGTAACCTGATATTTTAGGGTCAGAATTGCTCATATATATATATATATATATATATATATATATATGTATGTATGTATGTATGTATGTATGTATGTATGTATGTATGTATGTATGTATGTATGTATGTATGTATGTATGTATGTATGTATGTATGTATGTATGTATGTATGTATGTATGTATGTATGTATATATAATGAACTGTCATAAAACCCCTACTATATCAAACCATGTGAAGAATGCACGAGAAGACAAAGTAAAAATAAAAAATTGGGTCAACATGGAAGGGAAGCTTAAATTCCCCCAATGCTTTGCATCATCCCCAATTTATCAAAAATAAAGCACAAACATGGAAGCAATATGATACAAATAGAAGAAGGTTTATGCCACAAAAGTCATTCCTATATCCAAGCACCAATAATGGTGACGAGGGTCATCTAGGCACACATAGCATGATCACCAAGGAACACATCACAAAACACACAAACACAAAAGATCAAGAAGAGGCCTCCTCCTAACATTGATCGACCAATAGATCATTCGCTTCCCACTCTAGATCATCATAGGTAGAAGGAGGATGATCCTGCAATGGTGGGATGTTAAGAGGAGGAGCATCTGGCCCTCCCAGAACAAGGGCTAAGGAAGAAGCCCCTGCAAGGTATTCTTCACCAAGCTCTTGTGGAGCTAGGGTTAGCAATTTCATGAAGATCACTAACAAGGTAAGAACTTCATCCATGGAATTAAACATGCATCCTATAGGAGTGTCATGTCTAACTTTGGTGGAGAGGGTAGGCTACACCTAAGATTCATCGCTAGGCTCGCCGAATGACCCGAGAGTGGTGACGAACTCAAGGGAAGCCGGGACTTGTTTCATCACTAGGACAAAAAAAATTAGTATGGGACCACCTTATGAAGAAGGTGAGATCCTCTTATGTCCTTTATTGCTAGAAGGACCACACTCCACTTTTTTCTTTGTTAGAGGAGACAAAGTCCCCACAAATGAGGCTAGAGATGTAGAGGAAGAGGAGGAAAGAATCACAATGGATACAACCGAGGTATTAATCATATCCATGGGCTTCAGGAAAGTTTGGGTATTCAAAATGGACATCAACAAAGGTGGATCCACCAAAGGAGCGATGAACACCTATACCCCCTTAGGTTAGGTGCATTCGTAGTTGTAGCGAAAGCTGATAGTGATAAGGAACTAGACTGAAGAGAAGCAAAAGAAAAGGGAGAGGAAGACACTATAGGAGGCCCTAAAGGAGGGGAAGTCATCTCTTCATCCTTCCTTTGCAAGGTAGCCTGCTTAGCTAGAAGAGCCTTTTGTTGGTGCTTGCACTCGCACGCAAGGCAGTTTCTATGAATTTTTGAGTTGGAGGCTAGAGGCTGCAAAGGAGTAGAAAGCTCCTACTCAACCATGGGAACATCCACTACAGCCTTCTTCGGTGGAGGAATGGATTCTTGAATGAGAGCAAGAGGAACTGATTGAGGAGTAGTGGGGGGATTCAGCTCAAGAGGCTTGGCAGTGGGCCTCTTCCCATTCACTACTTTAGGAGTAGGAACGATAGGAGGCCATAGATCAAATTCCCTTCAAGAACCTTTCTTTTTTCCATATAAGTAATACCACAGTCTGGGTATTCATTAGGGAGATCTGAGATCCTGAGCTTGGGCCTGCACCAAGTAGGTATCCTTAGACTTAGTAGATAGTCGTTGAGCTGACTCATCTAGTACTCCTCCCAAGAAAGGGAGAGGATGAGGTTGTCTGGAGAAAGGAAACCTTCTCTTTACCTTCACAGGAAGGAGAGGGAGTCGACATGGACTTCTCCTCTCTGTTCTGGGAAGGGGGAGTGGTCATTGAAGACTTCTCCTTCTCCTCTCGGGAAGAGGAGGCGACCAGCTATTGTATCACAAGAAGGGTCAGTTTTGGCTTTCCCTTGTACCTAGTCTTATACTTTACATAATTCTTGTAAAGGGGTATGTGCAGAATCATGATGGGTCAAAAAGTGGCAATGTGATGGGTATGTGGCTGACGAATTTTCTTTTACCCAAAATTGATGAAACAAAAAGGGTTTTTAAAGGAGATTCCCAACTTTCCACAAATATAAATTATACCTTATTTTTAATTTAATAAGTAATTATTATTCATTTTCTATTCAAATTACAACTAAAGTCCTGATTGATAGGTTGATTGAAAAACATCTATAGCTTTCAAATGGTATCACAGTTTTTTAATCCCAAACATGCATCACATTCTATGATTCACATACTATAGGATTAAAAAAATTAAAAAATGAATTTCATAAAGTTTTGACCAAGCTAAGGTGGTCAGACATACGATTTTTTATATTTTTTAAAAGTTGTAATAAAAAATTAATAATTAATTATTTACTAGGAAAAAAATTACAAAAAAATGTGGATCACATCAGGACATGATTCATCTACTTATATCTAAAATCTTATAAAAATATTATCATTTTATTGTGGTTAGGGTGGTCAGACAGACACCTACTTCTTATTTTTTCCCTGAAATTTAAGTACTACTACATTGAAATTTCAAATTTTAGCCAAATAGATTTTTTTTTAAACAAGCCTAGTAGTTTAGAAACTACTTTCAATTTTCTATAGATTCTATTCTTACATATTTTTAAAATAATATAGATAAGTTATTCAAACTTTTACATCAAATTGCCTAACTCTGATTTTTCTAAATTTTTTGCCACTTAAGGGCCTATTTTTTCCATGATGATGCTGCACATACCCAAAGTAGGTTCATTCTTGAAGGAACTGGACTGACTAGGGTGAGCCAAAAGTGATCCAATGGATATCCACCATGGGAAACCAAGTGTTAGAAACCAAAATCAGATTTGCAAAACTAGAAAAGACCTTCCAGAGAAGAGAAAATAAAAAAAATAGAGCTATTGCAAAAAGATGTGCAAAATTATTATTCAAGAATTTTTTAATTACAAGATATGATTTTCTTTATAAAATAAAAGATGCCTAAACCTAATCTTATTTGAGCAACAAGATAGCTCGATAAGATAAAGATAAGATCCTAAAACTTAGGAATTAAATATTCCTAAGTAAACTTATGCAAATGTGTAATTAACTATTAATTACACCAACACCCCCTCATAAGTGCAACTTAGGGATAAGAAGATTATTATGAAAATATGAGTCCTGACAACAAGGTCTGATTAGGTACTCATTTACAAATGCAATGAATGAGGTAGAGAAGGAAAACCTAGTGGGACAAAAACCCCCCTAAAATGAGATGACTGCTGCAAGAAGCACTGGAAGAACATTGTGGAGTAACACTGGAATTGCAATTTGACAAGCAAGGAAAGATACCTCTATCTACAACTGAAACCAAAATTGGAATCATGATAATGTGACAGTAGACCCGATGCCACAAAACACTGGAAAACTCACAAACTGGTACAACCCTGGAATCTGAGAAGCAACAGTAGATGAGATAATGACATAATCTGGAAAGTCGTGTATCTCGATGCCGATGCCAAACTATGACTGAAACTCTTCCATGGGAAGGAGTACCAAAAATAGACTCTAGAACAATAACCATAAAAACATGGCCCTCAAACTAAGAAGAATCTGAACCAATGAGGATCAAGAAACATAATCTCCCAACTGAAGTGTGAACCAATGAATCTGACATGTGTCAAGTTATAGCAAAAAAAAGTGGCCAAAAGAACAAGGAGACCAGATAACCCATGTGATTTTTCAACATATCAAGATGAAATATGGAGATCAAAGTGAAAAATACACTCTAATCAGATTTATTATGCGAGAAACCCCCCTAAATGGAATTTTATCATAGTTCATTTAATACAATAACCTAACGATTGTAAAAGGAGAGCATCTAAAACATGCACAAACAAAAAAATAAAATAGACCTCAGATTTATGTAGAGGACTAAATCATCTTTCCAATGTCGCAAGAATGATGAAAAATGGATCACCAAGTCAAAAGATATGCCCTCCAGAGTGAAAACAACAACATCTGAGTTCAAAGGCCTACAAAATAAATCTGGAGCAAAAAATGGTAAAAAAACCTAGACCACTGGATTGGTGTCGGAATCAGCTTTTCGATGATATCTCATTTGTGAAAAATGGGCATCGTATGCAAAAAGTACACCCGATTTTGTGAACATTGCTCCAAAATGCCCAATAAGGGTTGTAGGGCCCATAGGGGCTAAAAACAATTTGGCCCCTAGTCCTATGTGCGACCAGGGGCTTGCAGGTTGGGGGCTGGGGTGGAGCCCCTGGTCCTCCATGGGACCACTGGTTCTATAGAGGGGGCACGACGGCTGGACAAGGGCTAGGCGCATAGCACCCAGTCCCCCATAGGACCCCAGCCTCTGCGCTTGGTGCTCGCGGGGGCTGAGCGGAGCTGTGGCGAAGCATTGTGGGCACCGCCCGATGGCTAGCGGGTGGCATGGTGGTGTTCGCCTAGCTTTTGTGTTGGTGGCACACAAAACTATGGAAAATTTTCTATTTTTTTTATTTTTTTAAAAAAAATTTCAAAAAATTGTTCCTCGAACTGCGTGCTGGCGAGGCCGTACGGCCCCCAATTTGTTTTGCCTCCTAGATCAACTGCACCAAAATCAATGAAATGAAGGGTGTTTTTAGGGTTTTTGGCCACTGCGAACGTGATGGTGACCTTCGTTTATGCTCAAACTGCTCCAAAAATTTGGCTACCTCCAGAACTTGCAAAAAAACTCCTAGCTTGAAACCCTCATAGATCTGGAAAATGATGGCCAAAATCTACAAAACAAAAATCAATCCTAACTTTTCCAGTGCTATGAATCCAATGGTGAGGCCTGATCTAATCCAAAATGCTGCATAGATGAACTCAAGGCATGATACCCTTGAGGAATCCCAAACGAACCATGCAATGATTTTCTCAAAACTCTAAGAAGGGGCTGCAAATCAAGGCTCTAATACCATGTTAGAAACCAAGATCAGATTTACCTTCCACAAAAGAGACCTTCTACAGAAGAGAAAATAAAAAAAGTAGAGCTATTGCATAAAGATGTGCAACATTATTATTCGAGAATTTTTTAATTACAAGATATGATTTTCTTTATAAAAGCAAAGATGCCTAAACCTAATCTTATCTTGAGCAACAAGATAGCTCGATAAGAAAAAGATAAGATCCTAAAACTTAGGAATTAAATATGCCTAAGTAAACTTATGCAAATGTGTAATTAAATATTAATTACACAAACACCAAGGTCTGGTATCCAGTGTCATGCACTACATGCATGACACCTTCATGGGAAAATTTTAAACAGATGTGAACAATAGAGGGATTCCATTCATGGAAGCTAGCAAGCTAGCAAGGGTATGCCTGGCTTCAGCTTGAATAAATATGACTCTAGAATAACATCCAAAACCATGTCAATAGCCCTAGGTCCAACTAGGAATGGACAAGGTCATCAAACCATATGGTTTGAGACACATACCATCATGTGTATGGATGGTAGATTTCGTTTCTTCATATTCTTCTCTCTGTAATGAATTTAGTATACCAGTATTTCTTTTGTGATGACATTCACATGGCTCACAGGGTCCACCAAGACCCCTATCAAAATGTTACCATTGAGGCAAGCAGGAATGCAGAGGGGAGAGGGCTTGTTGGTTAAGGGAAAATCTTGTGATGTGAATGTTATATCCAATGAATCGGGTGTTGGTAGAGTAGTAGATGTAACTGTGACCATGTTAACATAGGCGTCAAGTTGAGAAATAGAATCAGTGGGATCGATAATTATGTTAGCAAAATGTGACAGAAACTGGTCCATGTATATCTGTAATTCACTATTAGCTTTCACCATTGATTTGTTATCATTTTGTTTACTCCCATCAAGGTGAATGGTACCATCCTCGATGTAGTCTTGTATCTCATGATGCAGCCACATACAACATTCAGTATCATTCCCATTAACTTGATGGTACTAAAAATAAGTACTCCCATCATACCAATTAGGGTAAGGCTCCTTAAGAGGCTTAGGACTTGGCAAGGTTACGATCCTATCCTTCAAAAACTTCTATAAGATAGAAGAATAAGATTCCAATAACTTTGTGAACTTTTGGTTACATTAGAGGTTGTTGTCATTAGCAATGGCTACTACATTTGTAATGGCCTTACGTTTCCTAGAGATTGATACGATGGAATTTCCTTCAAAATTGGAGCATGAGGAGGATCCTCGAAACTAAACAACCATCTACTAGTACTCTTGTAAGGGTATGTCTAGGATCATCATGGAAAAAACAAGCCCTTAAGTGGTAAAAACTTTAGAAAAATAAGAGTTAGGCAACTTGACGTAAAAATTTGAATAAGTTATCTATATTATTTCAAAAATATGTAAGAATATAATCTTTAGAAAATTCAATGTAGTTTCTAAACTACTAGGTTTATTTAATAAAAAAAGAAATCTATTTGGTGAAAATTTGTAATTTTAATGCAAGGTACTTAAATTTCGGAAAAATAAGAAGTAGGTGTCTGTCTGACCACCCTAACCACAATAAAATGATAATAATTTTTATAAGATTCTATATATAAGTAGAGGACTCATTCCAGATGTGATGCATATTTTTTTGTAATTTTTTCCGTAAATAATTAATTATGAATTTTTTATTACAACTTTTTAAACCTAAAAACTCATATGTCTAACCACCTTAACCTGGTCAAACTTCATGAAATTCAATTTTATTTTTTAATCCTATAGTATGTGAAGCATAGAATGTGACACATGTTTTGGATTCAAAAAATGTGATACTGTTTGAAAGCTATAGATATTTTTCAATCAACCTATCAATTAGGACTGTAGTCATAATTTGAATAGAAAATTAATAATAATTACTTATTAAATTCAAAGTAAAGAATAATTTATATCGGTGGAAAGCTAAGAATATCCTTTAAAAACCCTTTTCGTTTCATCAATTTTGGGTAAAAAAATAGTCGTCAGCCACATACCCATTATATTGACACTTTTTGGCCCATCATCATCCTACACATGCCTATAAGGGTTCACACAAATGTGCAAAAGAAGGGTACTTCATAAGGGAGAACTTCTCTTGCCAAGTAATTTGTAAGTTCCCTATGAATAACTTATGTACATCATAATCGAGCAGCTGATATGAGATTTGTGAAAGAATCGCTTGATAGTGTGTTATAAAATTAGTGATTTTTTCATTGTCTCCTTGTTTATGTCGGACGAGATCAAAAAAGGTCATCTTCAGCCTAATATTAGCATAAAATTGTCTAAGGAATTGATTTACAAGTTGGCCAAATGATAAAATAGAATTGTTAGGAAATGAACAATACCATTCTAGTGTTGTATCCTTGAGTGATCGGGGGAAAAAGTTTCACCATTAATGCATCATGGTGGAAGAAATCAATGCACAAGGTGTTAAAGGTAGACACATGTGTCTATGGATCCCCTTTACCACCATATTTTTCAAACTTAGGGATCTCCATTCCTTGTGGGAAGGGAGTGTTCAAAATTGCAACCAACAATGGATTATACCAAAAGAAGGGCTAAAAGATAGGCTAGGCAGAGGCTTGGGAAAGACTCACCAACTAGCTCTACATCTTAGCCATATTCTAAAGAATGGTATTTAGAATAGGGTCATTAGAAGATAGAGGGCCAGAGGAACCTCCTGTAGAACCACTGCCAAAACCACCTCCAGAACCGCCACTAGTGTGACCGCTGCTAGAACCACTACTAGAGCCAACGCCATCGGTAGGGCCTCTGCCAAAACCACCATCGCTTCTGGAGTCACCACCATGACCTCCACTGAAACCACTTCCACCACCTCCACTGCCAAATCCACCGCCACTACCAAAGCCTCCATCGGTCATCCTACCAAAATCTCCACCACTGGAGGTGACAAGAGGGGTAAAGCTAAAGCCCAAGGGGACCCTATTTACTTTGATAGTTTCGGGGTTTGAAAAAAAAAAAGGGATGCTAATAGAAGGGACCATGTTGTCCATGTAGACAGATGTGGGAGGCATCGATACTCCTAACTTCCATTCATAATCCTCAAAAGTGGCTCCTCGCATAACACTAGGAATGTTCAGAGGAGCACATACTTTTGTTAGACTAGTAATACTAGCTAGGAATTCTAAGCCTATTTGATCTTTTCCAATCATGTACTTTAATTCAATAATGACCTAAGTGGCCCTAGCCATCTTTGGGTTCCTTTCCAAAATATTTTCTAAGGTGTCCAACCCTTTACTAAGGGTGGAGAAATATTTTGAAGGGATTTGAACAACCTCATACTCATCTACCGACGATGGTTTAGGGGACACAGGAGGAGTGGGGATGTGATTGGTCTCATTAGAGAATCCTACCTCACCCCTTGACAACTACTCCTACGCAGCCACACTAATGGCAGGACTAGAGAAAATGCCTGTAGAGAAACTTGTAGTGGCCTTCGTTGTTTCAATCAGGAGGTGTTGCACACTTCTCCTAATAATATACTCAGAAGTTGTAGACTAGGTTGTGATTCTCATAAACCTTCACAACACTTAGGAATATAATGGTTGCAAAGTACATAGGATAGGTCTCAACACCAATAGATGAATAGACATTGGTTCATGTTGGGTTCACCAAAAATGCAAGAGAGGGGGACCAATCATGTTCAAGGCCCTAGGTCATAGAGGTCCAAGAGAAAAAGGCTTCCCTAACTTACCTCAGCTTAATGAGGAGATAGGAAATGTAGGACAAGAATGATCAGGACTATAAGGTCCTTCAATCACTTTACAAACCTAAAATATAGGATGAATCTAGGTGAGTTGGTTTTTGGGTTCAACACTACACCTCATGAAGGTCTCTACCAAAGGAAAGAAGCACGGTCCAGGGATGATAGCATAGCGCACTGGTGTCTCTCAAGCATGTTGGTGTCCATATGACCAGTCAACTAAAGAGACAAGGTCAAACCTAGGAAAACAATCTAACAACCCATCTAACTACCACTAAAGGGCCAAAATAATTCTATTAAGTAAACAAAATATTCTCTAATACGATAAAGTAAAAATGATAGAGGTATGGTGGCAAGAATGATCTCACAAAGAAATTCGCTCGCCATCTAGCTCTCCAAAAGTGTGTTCACCTACACACAAACAGGAGGAAAAAATGTTGGATGGCTGTAGAGGGGCATGCCTCAGTCAGACCCCCATTTATGTGTTTCCACCTCCATGGACATCCATGAAAACAAATATGATAAAGAAAGTAATGTAATGAAGAACACTAAAACACTACAAAATAGTAAATGTGCTTACTTAACCAAGTAATAGAGGAGAGGAATGGGAAGCTTACCACCTCCATCAAGAGCACACAAGGCTAATGGCAGAGAAAATTAAAGTACTCAAGCCTCTGTTGCAATGGTGTTGTCCCACACTTGCTCTACTGAAGTGATGGAGTGAAGTTATTATTGCTAAGGAGTGCAAAAGTGCTGCTAAAAGTGCTTAAGAATGCAAGAAGTGAATGCAAGAATATGAAGAAGCTGAACTAAAAGCTTGCAAGAACTTGAAATGCATGTAGAAGGAGGTAATTTGAAGAAGAGATGAAGAAAATGACCATATTCGGGTTAGTCATCCGAAGGGGCATTACAAGTTGATTTCCAATGAGAAGTGTAATGCCCCTGTAGGTTCAACCACAGGAATATGCCAGGGACGTAAGCATGTCGCGTGGACGTCTACTTGCCTCGCAGGCATCCTCAATAGAAATTCCCCCATCGACACTCAAAACAGGTGCCAAGTGGAATGAAAGCAGCGGGCTTAGGTGTAATTAAGCCTCTGAACTTGGTTTTCTAAAGTGGAGAAGGGAAAAAAGGGAATTTGCATAAGGGGTGTAAATTCACTCCTATACAAAACCTTAGCGATTTTTTACATTTTTATAGAAAATCAAACATGTTCAATACTTGGAAAATTCAAATCAAAACCATATATTTTTCCTTGTATTTTTGAAAAAATCAAATCAAGTTTAAGTCAAGCTCTTCAATTTTGTAAATCAAAACTACAATATTGTAAAACATTACTAAGGCAATGTTGCTATAAATTATCTTAGTAATTGTTGTTTAAAATGCAGTTAGATGAAAGCAAGTGTTGATAGAACTTTCTCATTTTAGTTTGATTCTTTTGGCACAAAATAAAAAAAGATAAAGAAAACTAAAGTTTCTATTTCAATTTTCAATCAGTCTAGGCTTGATTTTTAAGGAATTTTGGGTCAACCCACTTGAGATAGAAACTTTCCATCTTTTTCATCCAGTTTGGAGTAGGTTTGGGCATTATTTTTGAGGCTTTTCTTTTGAGCTTGAAAATGGCACTAGTGTTACTATTTTTAGGTGTAGTTCACTCAGATTTTTCCCTCACTCTTTAATACAATTTGTAGGTATATATTGGAGAAAAAAATTGCATTTTCTCATTTCAGATTTGCTTCTTACTCTCTTGACTACTTGTAGAGAGCTTATAAGCTTGATATTTGTACTCATATTTTCATATTTTCATATTCCTTCAATTCAAAAAAATAGCAGAGCATTCCTATCTCAATTTTTGTCTCATTTTGTAGTAATGGTTTGATGTGGGTATGTCCAAGATCATGATGGGTCAAAAAGTAGCAATATGATGGGTATGTGGCTAACGACTATTTTTTTTACCCAAAATTGATGAAACAAAAAGGGTTTTTAAAGGAGATTCCCATCTTTCCAATGATATAAATTATGCTTTACTTTGAATTTAATAATTAATTATTATTCATTTTCTATTCAAATTATGACTAAAGTCCTCATTGATAGGCTGATTGAAAAACATCTATAGATTTCAAACAGACATTTTTTGAATCCAAAACATGCGTCACATTCTATGCTTCACATACTATAGGATTAAAAAAACAAAAAAATGAATTTCATGAAGTTTTGACCAAGTTAAGGTGGTCGACATATGAGTTTTTATATTTTTTAAAAGTTGTAATAAAAAATTCATAATTAATTATTTACATGGAAAAGAATTACAAAAAAATATGGATCACATTGGGACATAAGTCCTCTACTTATGTCTAAAATATTATAAAAAAATATTATCATTTTATTGTGGTTAGGGTGGTTAGACAGACACCTACTTCTTATTTTTTCCCTGAAAATTAAGTACCACGCATTGAAATTTTAAATTTTCACCAAATAGATTTTTTGTTTTTAAACAAACCTAGTAGTTTATAAACTACATTCAATTTTCTACAGATTCTATTGTTACATATTTTTAAAATAATATAGATAACTTATTCAAATTTTAACGTCAAGTTGCCTAACTCTATTTTTTTTGAATTTTTTGCCACTTAAGGGCATGTTTTTTCCATAATGATCATGCACATACCTATGTTGTCATTGTGATTCCAACTTTTGAATCCTTTTATGTCCTATTATTGCAATTATGGGCATAGAAAGTTCATATGATATAGGTTGCATGTTTTTTTTCATTTTAGACCTTCATGCAAATCAATGTTGTCTTCTATGTTCATGTGAGGTTGTGAAAGTTTGTGTTTTGAGAACTATTTGTGAGTGGAATTATTAAATAAGTTAAAATTTTGGTGCATCACCCATTAGGTTTTAGATTTTTTTATTTCAAGTTATCTTTCTAATGACTTTTCTTAGAAGATTCTATAGTTTAGGTGATCTACCAGGGGAACCAGCCCTCTTTGGAGATTCATTCTCATTATATGTTACCCCCAACTTGAGAACGTTTTCATGTTTCAATAGGATAGTTAAGTTAAATCTTAGCTAGGGTGAAATTTTGATCAAGAAAACACCAAACCCTTTCACATAACCTCCATATGCACAATTGAATTAGACCCTCAATATCCTACATTAATCAATTAGGACTCACAAGGCTCCATGTTTTTATATTTTTTTATGAATAATGATGTAGTTGTTGAATCCTTAGGAATGTATGATGGTATTCCATAAAGATATCATAATAAAGGATTTGAATCCACCCTTGATTCAACCACCTATTTGGGGAGCATTAAGAGTTCCTTAATCATAAAAATTCAAAATATAAAAAAAATAAAAAAATCAAAGTCCCTTAGTTAAAACCTCTTCGATGCATTTATTAAACTAAGAAAAAAGTAAAAGATAAATAATTTTTTGGTGATTAATATATCTCTAATGTTTCATTAGATTAGGAACATAGTCTTCCCTTGGTACTTCCACAATTATAAGAATTATTTCAATAGTCTAGGTTAAAGAGACAAATTATGTAAATTTGGGGACAAGAAATCCAAAAATCACTTATATAGATTCAACTTAACATCCTATAGAATAATAGATTTTAATGTCATCAGTTTTATGTAACATATTTGATAATTTTATTGGTACTATGTATATATGTATAGATTGGACCCCTCCCTTATGGTCCACCGCCTTGTGGTTTCTCATGTTTCTAAACAAGTAAAGAAAAAATTGTGTAAGATGTGTTATAATCACCCTCCTAATCAAAGAAAAAATTCAAAAAAATAAAATTCAGCATTATACATCCAATTTATTATCATAAATGGATATCCAATGTGTTTATTTTCATAAAAATCCCAAAAGAAATATTTTGCAAAAACATCAGAGATACTAATTGACAAATTACTAATACCTTTGTGTGATGCCCTTTATTTTGAATAGATGTGATCTTCTTGGTCTTGATTTACCATATTATCATGATATTTATACTTACCTTCATAGTTAAACTTTACCATCTAACCTTTAATATAAAAAATATAACACTTTCATCTAACTAACAACTTGACTAGCTACCATTGGTGATACTTTATATTGAACAATCTTTGATGGTTTCTTATTAAGGTTTCTAACTATGAAAAAGGCTAATCTTGCTCTTAAGTAAATTAACAATGATATCTATGGTGCCCACAGTAGTGGTATAATCTTAACCAAGAAGATTCTAGATGAACAAGTTAATCGTAGCTACTCCAAATGATTGAATTCTTGATGAACCTTTGAGTATCACACATTTCAAATACTTCTATGCTTAGCTTGTGAAATATTTCAACCAAAAAATTATATATATATATATATATATATATATATATATATATGTGTGTGTGTGTGTGTGTGTGTGTGTGTATTTATATATGTATGTATATATATATTTATATATATATGTGTGTGTATGTATGTATATGTGTGTGTGTGTGTATAAATATATGTATATATATACATATATATATATATGAAATGATGAAAAAGTGGTACAGTGCTATCATATGGTTTTAGGACATAGAGCACACCAACTTCCCAATTTCATTCAAGGATAACCCTAGAGATCTCAATGCAAAGGAGAAAGAGATATTGCAATAGGGTTGTCCTAGAAGCTAATTGTAAACTAATAAGGGGTTCAACACCAACTTAAGACTTGGAAGGACAAATGCAATGCAAATTATAATGCAAGTTGAAAAGCAAAACCCTAATTCAATGCAAACCTTCACTAAATGACCTATAAATGCAAATGAAACAAAACACAAAGCTACATAATGGAATGTATGTACCTAGAAATATGGAGATGGCTAGAAGGAGGTCTGAAATGTTAGAAAATATGATTTTAATTTTGAGTGAGACTCATTCACTAAGATGGGAGAATCAGTCCAAAATATAGGTTTTTGTGTTGGAACATAAATCTGCCAAATGGGTATCCAAATTTGTAAAAAAATGAATTTTGACCAAAACTGGGACTCATTCTTTAGAAGTGGTTAATCAGTCCAGTTAGGGTTTTCTAAAACTTTAGGATCTAAATCTACTCTTCTTAGTATGTTCAATCTGCTTCTTCAAGTTTCCAGATCTGAACCTTTGTAAATCAACCTGTAGGTGTTCTCCAATGTTCTCCAAGGCTTGATGACAACTTTGACAACTTTATGCACTTTGACAACTTCTTCCAATCTTTCTCTTCAATGTTTCTTTAATCTAAACCTAAAAATTGCACAAAAAAGAGAGGAAAAAATGTTGTTGGGTTAGTGTATAGGGGTTTTCCTTGGTCAAACCCTATTTTGATAATCAAACCTTGAAATAGAATGAAATAGAAATGGAGAATGTTGAATAAACAAAATATGATGTTGCAACTCACCAAACTCTATCAATGAGTATTGCAAACATGTATGAAGTGGCTCCAATGGATATAAATCTTGAATCAAGTGCTTGAAGGCGAAAGACCTTGAATTGAACACTTGCTTGACTCATAAAACCTTACATCACAATTGTTAGCTAAAAAAAAATATGATGCATGAAATCCTTGACATGATGCTTGATGCTTGAAGAATGCTCTAGAATACTTGATAATTTTCTCTTGTAAGCACTTGAATACACTTATGAACTCAAACTTTCTATAAGGATGAATACTTGAATGCTTGGGGTTAAAAATGAGTGAAAGAACCTTGTATTTAAATTCAATTATGGAAGAATTCCTAAAACTACAAAACTATAAGCCGACATTAGATCTAGAGGAGGATAAAATCCCACCAAAATTTTGAATTAAGTTTGATTTTGGGCCAAATAAGACTCATTCACCCAATGTGGAAAATGAGTCCCATCAGGCATAATTTTTGGGACCATTTTTTAAAATGCTTGGAAAGGTGTGAAACTGGGTTTGAGACCCAAAATCCTAGGTGGGACTCATTCACCGAAGGTGGTGAATGAGTCCCATATCACTAAATTTGGGCCACACAAGCTAAAAACACTTGAATTATGATTGGGTATTGATTTGTGTCAGGATTATCCTTGAAAAGATGCATTAAATGAGGCTTGTGGATGCAAAATAAGGCCTGTTAAAGCATAAAGAAGCCCAAATATTAAAAACAAGCCTATAAAAGTGTGAAAGTGTGTTACAAAAGTTTACAACACTCCAACCAAGGCACCAATAATCTCATTTAGTTCACAAGGGCCCAAGACTTAATGTAAATATGTTGGACACATTGCAACACTAAATCAAGGCCAAGTTAGGGGGGACCTTTTTCCATCAATAGATCTAGCCCCCACTTTAGCGAGAGGAGGAAATTGCTTCGAACTCACACTAAAGTAGACCAACTGAACCAATTCCAATAAGATAGGATGACCATGTGATCAAGAGGGGTTCAAATGCACCAATGTTAGTAAGGTAGGACATCCATGATCAAGAGGGTTGTGCAAGCCCTTAGGACCAAGGTCTTATGACAAACCAGTTCATAAGCACAAAAGAACACACATGAAAATGATATAAAGAGAAACAACAAGGAACAAGCATGCGCTCTCAAATACATAAAGAAAATGAAAAAAAAATAAAGAAAAGGGGTGGATTAAGCTTCGACTATTTTTCCAACACGATGTGGATCAGATATAAACTATTTAAAAAAAAAAAAAATGCATACTCACTCTAAGGAAATGAAACTCTAGGCTATCTATTGGGTGAGAAGTCCAAGAATGTGAGACACATACACTCATGGCCGATATGTACTCACACACACACACAAGTGGCTAAGGGAAAGTTGTGTCATTGTTTGAGTTCTCGTGTAACGCCCCGCTAAGGGACCTAGTGGATAACACAAAAGATATACAATATCATGCCAATAATTTTTTATTTTTTTTTTGAAACTAAAGTGACATTAACTAATGCAACTCAACAAATTAATATGAATGACATCATTACATTAACATCATATCATAATCACATTATGACCTAAAAGTAACATTAATCATAACCCATTTACACACCTATCCACCATGGTCCCCTAACGTCGCTACTATGATACACTTACACTAACTAAGCCTATATAAATACATTTGATACACCAAAACACATACAATTAATATTTTGAATATAAATTATATTTCATACAAAAAATTACACATGGTAACATAACTTAATTATATTTAAACCTTGTTTAACACTATGTTCATATGAACCTATTTCTAATCAACACTATGAAAGAGGTACAAAGAGACATATCGCATCTACTACTAAATTAAGTTTATATGTATCATAAATACAACATCCTTATTCTAACATTTCCATTACATAATAAACAATAATAAATAGGTCTTCAAGACTATTTCAATCTATTTACATTTTCATTACAAGAATGCTACAACATACAAGATATATTTATCTAAGAAGAATATATATAATACATATTGAATGCAATTTTCATAGAAATATCACTTGCACATACGTTTAACCATATAATGAAGTGAAATGAAAAACTTTCCATGTTGTGCATGATTTGTACCACCTATACCCCAATGGATGGTTCGAAAATACCACCCTACCGTGTGGAACCCTGAGGCCCACTTCCTCCATGCTAGGAGACAACACTAGGCCCCACATACAAGTAAACAAAAGAAATAATGAGTGGTTGACACTAACCATCCAATGGAGACTACCAAAATAAGAATCAACAAAAAATTACAAGGACTTCCACAAAAGCCTTAGGTACTTCTAAAGACCCAATCACATAACACAAGAGATAGAAAACTCAAAAGATTAGCATTATACTACGACACCACAATGAAATATATTACATTATTTTCACAATATTATAACATGATAACCAACTTTAACTTAACAATTCATAACCAAGACCAACAATGCACAACCTTAGTGCAATTGGTTTTTACACATACAAAAACTTCAACACAAGATCTCACAAATATGAAGGATTTCTAACATGAAAATAGTAAACACATTTAAACAAAATGGTACAATACAATACAAATTAAAGAATAGAGTTATACCCTTTAATGCAACTTTTATAATTGAATTAATTCTCACTTGACAACAGTCAAATCTGTCAACCATAAAATAATCATAAAATAGTCATATCAACTCGAAATCCAAATTTGTAAAATACCCATTTTAGATTTAGCCGTCAACTACTCAGGTACATGGACGAAATTGATAAAAAATGAGTCATAAATTCATAAAATGTAAAACAACATACGACTCTCATAAAACCTTCTTTTCAGCAATACTCAATTACAGTCAAATGACAAAATGAGTAACCCAACAACTAGATCTTATTCAAATAAAATATTAAGAAAATATTAAAATTAATTTAAGCCCTTTCAAATCCCTATAAATCTAAAATCTCAATGTTTCATTGGCTGGTTACAGGGAGAAATAAGAATATTTGCAATCATAGAAGAGCAACTTGATAGCATCTTCGTGTTTCAACAATATCTCACAAACTACGATCTGAGTTTTTGAGATGTTTGGACAGAATTTAAATGACAATGAGATGAAAACACCCTTCAAAAATCTCACCAATCCAGTTCGTAAAAATAGAATTATTGGCAACGAAATCAGATCATTTTATTGGTAAATAACAAAAACAACAAATATGTATTAATTTTTTTATTCTGGAATAAATAAATATTTTATTCACACACAAAAATAAAACTATATAATATTTATTTTTTAAAATCAAAGAGGGAGAAATCAATCAAATTATTCATACACACCAAAAATAAAATTAAACAAAAGATATCAAAATCTAATCTGAATCCAACGCTTGACAATGATAGAAATTTGATGCCGAACTTCGAAAACTTTAACTTTGAAAACGCCCAAATTGCAACAACTTTCTCATGCTTCTTCCTCTTTGCAAGCATGGCAAAAACTCCTAGAAAATGAAGAATCCAAAAACCAAAATGAACCCCAAGAACCAAATCACCAAAAAAAAAAACCCTCTCCTTAAAAATAAATAAAATAATTTCCCATGCATTGGCTTTTTCCTTTTTTTTTTTCTTGCCCATGCATTGGCTCCTTTTAACTTCCATTTTCATCACTTTTCAAAATGAAGTAATTAGAATAGGTTTAAGATTTAAAAAATGAGATTTAAGGAAATAAAAATATCTCTAACCCATAAAGCTATCACCTAGAAAACATTTTGAACCATTAAAACCACATAAAGACTTCATAAAACATAAATTAAGTGAAAATTTTAATAAAATGAATCAAAAGACTAATAAGACAAAAATTATATCAAAAACAAAAGTAAAACAAACATTATTCAATAAATAATAACCAAATATCAAATAATCATTAAGCAAATCACATGATAATAATAAACAATAATTAAATAATATTTTTCCAAAATAATAACATATTAGTATATGCATAATAACATTATGACTTATTAACATAATCCCATGACAATATTAAATCACATCCTTAGCAATAATAATAATAATAACCAATACCCACTCACATTAAATGATAATATATAATAACATAATAACACATTAACATAAATAAATATATCACTTATGAATAACATTAGATCACACCTCAACACATTAATAAAAATTATAATAACAACTAACATATTGATCCAATCTCTATCTTCACCCAAATAATCTACAAACCAGAGTAAGACATAAACCATGAAATAAATTCACATTGAAGAGAAACATTCACATCAAAACATAAATAACACTAATCACAATCCCATAAGAAACATTCACATAAATGCAACACTCCAACCATAGGGTAAAAGAGATCGGGTGTTGTCCCATGAAAACTCGAAAAAGGTGGTCACACACTGAATCAATTGTCCCTAGTTGGGGACAATTACTAAGGTTAGGTTATAACTTGGGCCTAGATGTTATCTCGTCAACCACCATTGGGATTAGAGGTGTGTTCAGACCTACTAATTCAGGTGGAAACGTAGCCTAGTACCTGTTCACTCAAACATACAAATTAGAGCACATGTGCATAATAGCCAAAGCACTAGGAAAGAAACTCTAGCAATCATATCTCATGTTTGTATGTCTTTCATACGCCTAATGGTACAATACTACCCTTTCCACTTATCCTAACAAACATACTACTACATCACTTAACTATCTAAGTAAATCTCTGCATAATAATAATAACATGACAATACACATCATATTCACCAAAGCACTAACAGAAGTTTATGTCTGATATTGCAACCACAAAACTTGAACACAAGTCAGTACATAATTATAATCAAAATCATAATAACATGCCAACACAACAATATTTTAGAATCAAGTGAAAACCCCAAAGGTAATTAAAACACTCTCATCACATCAATATGTCAATAAATTCATAATATACAACATCAATTGCTTAACATTATTAGCACATACCTTTAAATGTGCCTATTATTTTACCTTCATCTCTAAGTTTCAAAGCCAAACTTCCTGCACATCCATAGTGAGAATGGAGGGGAACTACATCCCGTCAAACTATACCATAGTTATACCTCTTGATAACTTTGATAAGGTACCATGTAATAAATGGTCTTTGAGCTTCATGAAACAAGAAAATATTTGTATTCTTGGAGCTCATGAATAAACAAGATGGCTCTATAGGTATGAAAGTTGTATTATGCAAGGTGGCCATATAACTGAAAATGCAAATGCAAAAATAAGAAGCGTTCAAGGGAGTCTTTCTTAGTTTATGTGAGGTCTTTAACTTAGGGAGCATTGTGCCTAATGTCTCTAAGAGAGGACCAATCAAAGAATAGAAAATTCACAGCTTACGAGATGTAGTGCATCACATCAAGCCACTAAGAGGAATGTAATATGCAAAGAGAGATCATGCTCTTGAAGGAGATCACACCCAATGCCATTCACAAATCAAAAAACACATCATATAAAGTAAAAGAGTTGCACCATGAAAAATGGAAAGAAAATGGCAAAAGAATAATTCCAATGTATTTCCCCACTTAACAGAAATTGCTAAACACCATGATGTGAGAAATTACTTTAAAGTAGAAAATGATAAATTTAAACAAAGAAGACATGAGAGCTAACTTGGAAAGCCCTATGTCAATTCATATGTTTCCAAGTGAAGCTATCTCATGCAAAAGAAAAGGAAAAGAGAGTGGTTTCCCCCTAAAAAAAAAATTCAAACACATAAGGGATCTATGGATTTGGGGTCAATATGTTCTTGCTACAATATTTTTAGAGAGCTCAGAACTATCATCATTCCCCAAATACACATAGAACTGGAAGAATGACACAAAGAGAGCAAAAAGAAAGAAAAATTGTTTCAGGTCAACATGGAAGAGACATAAATGTCTCGATTCCTTGCATCATCCCCAAAAGGAAAACACAAGACAAATGAAAAAGATGAATAAAAACTAAAAGAAAATATTTTTGGGTCAACATGGAAGAGACATGAATGTCTCGACACCTTGCGTCATCCCCAAAAGGAAAACACATGATAAATGAAAAAGAAAAAGCAAGGGAAAACCCTTTTGGGTCAACATGAAAGAGACATAAATGTCTCAATGCCTCATGTCATCCCCAAAAGAAAAACACAAGACAAATAAAAAATATATGAGGCAAAAAGTGTTGCAAGTATGAATGAGTATGTTGGTGTTGTCACTAATGTTGTCATTGATATCAACGCAGTATAGGTTCTTGTAGAGAAAGGAAACAAGTGATTGTAGGTGATGCATGTATAGTTGAGATAATATAGAGATGTTGTGAGTATATGGAGCTATTTTGATGGTGTTGCAAGTGTGTTGATATGATGAGTTACCAAGTGCTTTTGAGAAAATTAATAAATAGTGAAGACCAAATTGTGTGTGTGTTTAGAATGTACTCCAATATGTGCTCCACATTTCTTTTGTGTTGATCCTATGCTTGTACAAATCTGAAGGGTTATTTAATGGAATCCTTGGGTGATATATCCTAGATTATAGCTTCTTCTTTGATGAAGAGTGAAAGTTGAGTTCACCGGTTTGTGAATTGGTCTAGTAGAGTTATTTTTTTGTGGACTGGGAGAAATGTATCTGCTTCGCATTCTTCCACTCGTTTGTTTTAGGTCTTGCGGATCTAGAAGAAGGCTTGTAATGGTTTTATCTATGTTTTATCAAAAGTGTTCATGGTTTGGTGCTTCAGAAGACTAGTTTCAAAGTTACTGTGTGTCTCTATAGTCCAGATGGACTGATGGAAATTGTTATGTGTATGCAAGTTGTTGCAGTAGCTATAGATGAATCTAAAGGAATCTAAGATGTGTTCTAGTGTATTTTAAAACATGTTATGTGGTCTTCATGTTATATTCTTGTTACAGAAGCATGTACCCCAAAGTTCATTGGTGTTTTCATTAGGTTTGGATGACTTGGTGTTTACACATCATGCAAAGGATAAGTCTCAATTAATGAAGTCTGTGATCAATCCAAGATATTGTTGTGGGTCTTGGTTAAGTGTTGGTTTGGTCCACTCTCATTTTTAACCACCACGAGAATGTTGAGTTTTCAACCTAATTTGAATTTATATAAAGAAGAGTGTGTAGCTGACCTTGAAGAAAGTTTCTAAGGTTGAACATGGTATAAATGCAAGACTAGATGTTAAGGATTGAATGACAAAAGTGTGAGAATCAAGGTAGTTGTGAGATATTGTGTAAAAGTGAACTGAGACACTGAGGACTTCAATGTGTTAGACTCCTGAAAGCGGTGAGTTGATGGTGTGTACAATTCTCTGATCAAGGCTATGGATGTGTGGAAGTTGTTGTGGTTGATCTTATATTGCATTGAGATAATGTTCTCTATGTAACATTCTTCTTTCTATCTTTCTGTAATTGTAGGCAGTGAGCCTCCTGTTTGGACAATGAGTCCTATCTTGGGTAGTGATCCCTCTAGCAGTGAGCCTCTTTGTAAATGGTTTTGTAATTACTCTTATATTGTGAGTTAATCCTCACTAATTTTTTTCCCTTATTGGGTTTTCCACATAAATTTGGTGTTTCTTGTGTTTGCTTTGTATTATTTGCACTTCATGCTCATACTTAATAACATATTAAAGTGGATGTGGAATTTTTTAAGATCTATGGTGAATGTGATTAGATACAACTGATTCACCCCCACCTCTCAATTATCTTGTGCATTTCAAAAATTGGTATTAGATCTTTGGTTCCTCAAAGAAGGGCTTAACTACTTGAGATAGATCCGATGGCACACAAATTGGAAATCCCTACGTTTGATGGACCTGACTATAGTTTATGGAAAGTGAAGATGAGAGTTTACCTAATCTCTCTTAGCTACAAGACTTGGAAAGATGTTGAGACAAAATATGTTGAGCTAGGAAGTGGTCATTCTGCAGATGAGATTTATGCCTATGAAAGAATGAAAAATCAAGGTATGCAATCTATAGTTCTTTATCTAAGACTAAGCTAACAAAATTTATTTCATTAGGCACTGATTATGAAGTTTGAGAATAGTTGAAAGATATCTATGGAGGAAATGATAGAGTCAAATTATCAAATAAGTTAACAACTAAGTGCAGATATGAGAACTTGAAAATGGAAGAAGGTGAAGACATTGCAAGCTACTTTCAAAGGGTTGACATTGCAGTAAATGAAGTCAAAAATCATGGTGGTACTCTGACAGATGAAGGTGTAATGGAGAAAATTCTTATGACCCTACTAGAGAGCTATAGTAACAAGGTCTCATCCATTGAGGAAGTTTATGATCCAAAGAAATCCACTAAATAATAACTATTTGTCACCTTGACTGCATTTGAAATGAGGAAATTTTGAAAAGAAAAGGAGAAAATAGAAACAACCTTCAAAGCCACAAAGTCAAAAGATGATCCGAATGGTGAAAGTTCAGAGGAGTTGGAAGAAAATTTAACAAGGAAATTGAAGAAAGGTACATGCAAATACAAAGGTATGTTACCTTTTAAGTGTTTTAGTTGTGGAAATATGGGTCACTATGCTTCAAGATGTCCAAATAGAGTCATACACAAGAAGAGAAAAGACAATAAAGACAAAAAGGACAAAAAATTCAAGAAATTGTATTATGTTAGAGAAGATGTTGGAATTTCTAATGATGAATCTGATATTGAGGATGATAAAAATGAATGCATTTTTCTAGCCTTAGAGAATAAATCAATGTCTAGTAACCATGGAATATGTGCAAGGGAATGTGGTCCAAAAAACAAGAAGGAAGAGATTGAAGGTACTTTGGTTACTACCTTTCATGCTAGACAAGATAAATATTATTGGGTAATTGATAGTGGCTAGTCAAATTGTATGACTGGAGACAAAAGTAAGTTTACTAAAATTGAAAAGTATGATGGAGGATTAGTCATCTTTGGATATGGTTTTGGTGCAAAGATTGTTGGAAAAGGAACAATTAGTTTTTATGGTAAACAAATACTAATGATATCTATTATGTTAAGGGCTTAAGGAATAATCTCTTAAGTGTTGGAAAATTATGTAGCAAAGGATTTAAGCTTGTGTTTTAAGATAATACTTGTGAGATCAGAAAAGGGTTCAGAACTGTGGTGGCTGCAGCAAGAAGAACATATGGAAACATTTAAGTACTTAAGGGTGTTGATGGTCAGTGTTTTATGTCTCAAGTTAATGAAATTTGGCTATGGAGCTAGAGGATGGGACATGTAAACTTGGGCTATGGAACCAGAGGATGGGACATGTAAACTTTGACAACCTGATTAGGATTAGTTCAAGAGAACTTGTTAGGGATCTACCAAAAATCACAAAGCCTATCAATATTGTTTGCAGAAGTTGTTAGTTGGAAAAACAAACAAGTTGCGGCTTTAAAGGAAAAGAACAATCAACTACTAGAATGTTGGAATTGATTCATACAGACCTATGTGGTCCTACAAGAACAAGAAGTCTTAATGGTGATATGTATTTTATGTTGATGATTATTCTAGAATGACATGGGCTACTTTTCTTAGGGAGAAAGCTCAAGCTCTAGATAGATTCAAGGTGTTCAAGGATATGATAGAGAATGAAGTGAACCTAGAAATCAAACATCTAAGATCTAACAGAGGTGGATAATTCACCTCCAATGAGTTTAATATTTTTTTTGAAGAGCATGGTATAAATATGCATCTTTCTACTCCTAGAACTCCTCGATAGAATGGAGTTGCTGAGAGGAAGAATCAAACTATTCAAGAAGTTGCAAGGACTATGATGAAAGAGGAAAATGTACCTAAAGTATACTAGGGAGAATAAATTCACACTGTTGTCTATATCCTTAACAAAGTTCATATCAAAAGAAACAACACAAAGACTCCTTATGAACTATGGTATGGAAAAATTCCTATTGTTAAGCACTTTAAGGTGTTTAAAAAAAGATGTTATATTAAAAGAGATGATGAGAACCTATGAATGTTTGATGCAAGATGCAATGAAGGTATTTTCCTTGGATATTCAACCAAAAGAAAAGCTTATAGATGCTACAATAAAAGGTTGAGAAAGATTGTTCAAAGTGAAAATGTGAAAGTTGATGAAAATATGCATAGATCGGTTGAAATAAGTGAAGATGAACTAGATGAACCTATCTTTGGACAAGAACAAGAAGAGAATAAGGAAGAAGAAGAGCATATTGAAGAAGAATAAGCTTCATAACCTACTCCTAAGACTCCAAAATGTGTACAAAAAAACCATTTGGAAGACTAGATATTTGGAGAAAAAGACAAAAGTGTAATGACAAAAAGAAAAGTGGTGGAAGCTGAGGTAAATTTGTGTTTACTTTCCAAGATACAACCTAAAACAGTGTATGAAGCATGCAAAGATGAAATTGGGTTAGAGCATTGAAAGAGGAATTACAATAGATAGAGAAAACTTAGACATGGGAATTGGTTCCTAGACCAATAAACAAGAACATAATTGGTACAAAATGGGTATTCAAGAATAAGCTAAATGAGAACATTTGGTGAAGTAGTAAGAAACAAAGCAAGGCTTGTGTGCAAAAGTTATTCACAAGTTGAAGGAATAGACTTTGATGAGACATTTTATCCAGTGGAAAGAATGGAGGCTATTTAGATGTTTTTGGCATTTTCTTCTCACAAAGATTTCAAGGTATACCAGATGGATGTTAAGTCTACATTCTTGAATGGAGAATTGGAAGAAAAGTTTTACATTGAACAACCAGAGGAATTTTAGTTATTAGATCAATCAAACATGGTTTGTAAGTTGAAAAAGGAAATATATGGACTTAAACAGGCTTCCAGAGCATGGTATGCAAGGTTGGACAAGTATTTGACTCAACAAAGGTTCAGTAAAGGCTCCGTAGATAGTAATATTTATTTTTGAAATATTGAAGGAAACAAGATGTTGATAGTAGTAGTATATGTTGAAGATATTATCTTTGGAGGAAATTATGGTATGTACAAGAAATTTGTAGAGGAGATGCAAAAAGAGTTTTAAATGTCTATGATTGGTGAGTTGAATTTCTTCCTTGGACTTCAAGTGAATCAAAATGATAAGGGTATATTCATTTCACAATCAAAGTATGTTAAAGAATTGTTGAAGAAGTTTGGAATGATGACTCCAAATTAGTTTGTACCCCTATTGTGATTGGATGCAAATTAAGTATGGATGATGAATCTCCTAAAGTTGATCAGAGCAAGTATAGATCTATGATTGGTGGACTATTATATCCTACTACTATTAGACTGGATATCATGCATGTAGTATGTTTGGTTGCCATATGTCAAGCAGAACCCAAAGAAACACATGTTACAATTGTGAAAAGGATATTCAGATATCTTAAAGGGACTCTAGATTATGGTTTATGGTATCCTAAGGATATTGATTTTACTTTAAGTGGTTACACTAATGTAGATTGGGCTAGTTTTGTAGATGAATGGAAGAGTACAAGTGGTGGTGCATTCTTTCTTGGATGCAGATTGGTTTCAATGCTAAGCAAGAAATAGGATTTAGTCTCTTTATACACTACGGAGGCTGAGTACATAGTGGCAACATCTTGCTACACACATGTACTATGGATGAAGCAAAAATTGAAGGATATAGGAGTGATGTGTGATGATCCTATCTCTATCTTTAATGATAATAGAAGTTCAATAAATATTTCAAAGAATCCAGTAATGCATTCAAGGACAAAGCATATATCTATCAAATATCATTTCTTAAGAGAGAAGGTATTGGAGAATGAATTCAAGCTTGAATACATGTGCCTACAAAGCATCACATTGCTAACATACTGACTAAGGCTCTTCCTAAGGATAATTTTGAGTATCTCTGAGAGAATTTGGGGGTTACTATCCCTCCTTTGAACTAGGTGCACAGAGACGTTCATCAATCTAGTGGGTCTACAAATTCATCATTTGTTTGGACTGATGACTAGGGTCTACTCCTTAGGGGGAGTAGTAAGTATCATTGTTGCAATATAAGATGTACATTTTCATGGGTAAACTCCTAAAGGGGGTGATCAGAATTGTATATGGATGAAGAATTATGCAAAAAAAAAATTCCATTGATGTCAAAGGTGGAGACAGAGTCATGTGAAAAATAATAGAAAAAGGATAAATTATTGTCTTTGATTGTTTTTCACATCATGTGTTTCCATCAATGAAAAAAGGGGAGATCATTGCAAGTATGAATGAGTATTGTGGTGTTGTCATTAATGTTGTCATTGATGTCAACACAGTATAGGTTCTTATAGAGAAAGGAAACAAGTGATTGCAGGTGGTGCATGTATAGTTGAGATACTATAGAGATGTTGTGAGTACATGGAGCTAAATTTATAGCGTTGTAGGTGTGCTGATATGATGAGTTACCAAGTGCTTTTGAGAAAATTAATAAATAGTGAAGACAAAATTGTGTGTGTTAAGAATGTCCTCTAGTATGTGCTCCACATTTATTCTGTGTTGATCCTATGCTTGTGCAGATTTGAAGTGTTGTTTAGGGGAATCCTTATGTGATATATCCTAGATTATAGCTTCTAGTTTAATGAAGAGTGAAAGTTGAATTCACTAGTTTGTGAATTGGTCTGGCAGAGCTGTTTGTTTGTGGAATGGGAGAAATGTATTTTCTCCACAATCCTCTACTAGTTTTTTTCAAGTCTTGTGGATCTGGAAGAAGGCTTATAATGGTGTTATATGTGTTCTATCAAAAGTGTTCATGGTTTGGTGCTCCAAAAGACTATTTGTAGAGTTACTATGTATGTTTGTACAGTTCAGATGGACTGATGGAAAGCGTTCTATGTATGAAGGTTGTTGCAGTAGCTACAAATGAATTTGAAGGCATCTAAGATGTGTTCCAGTGTATTATGAAGAATTTTATGTGGTTTTCATGCTATCTTCTTGTTACAAAAGTGTGTACTTCAAAGTTCATTGGTTTTTTCATTAGGTTTGGTCAACCAGGTGTTTACACGTCATGCAAAGGATAAGTATCAATTAAGCAATATGTGATTGATAATGTTAGAACTATAAAATTTTGACAGTTTTACAAGTTATTTCACACCCCTAAGTTTCCAAACGAGGCCTCATCATAAGCACTAAAGCCTCTCTTCATAATATTTCACCCATATTTTGTCATATGGTCCCATAGAATCCATCAGGTCTTGATTTTTTCACATTATATTTCCTCTCAGCATGAGATGGTCAGGGTTTCCCCAACCCATTATGAAATTTTTGCTAATATACATCTGTTGTAGTCTATCAACAAGAAATCATGAAGGTCACAATGATTTGAATTCATTTGCATGCACCTATTTGCAGGACACATTTGTTCTCTTAGCGACAAAATGATCATTTTGGCAAGAGAGCTCTCATCAGGATAAGTCATAGCGAAACCGAATATGTCTTACCAACTAGCACACCGAACGATGTATCAGCCAGACTAAAGAGTCTTAGAGTGATGTCTTACTGAGCACTTCATGTCTTACCGACCGGTGATAGAAGGAACATATCAGTGAGAAAATTTTCATCGGGATAAGTCATAGTGACCCATATGTCACATTGATGAAGATATACTTATCGGTAAGAGTCAAAGCATTGGAGTTAAGTCTTATCGAGTTCGCCAGGTCTTGCTGATAAAGCACAGGGATTCTATCAAAAGGTTATCGGGGTAAGGTTATGTAGTCTGGCTGACCCAAATGTCTTAGTGACAGGAAAATACACTAAAATAACACCTCTTGATGAGACAAAATGTAACCCATGAGACATCACCCCGACCCCAAAAGTCATGGTGAAGGGCATGAGACAAAAGGATATTTTTCGGTGAGACATCAAACATTGATAAGACGGTGGGACGTTATAGTGATGCACATTTTTTGACTATCAGTGAGACATTGGATATCGGTGTGACTGCTAGATGTCTCAAAAAATGTTTAGTGTGAGTGTTAGTAGAGGCCCAAGCACAATCGATCGCCGACATTTGAATGCGAAGCAATGTGTCTTTTCAAATACTGATGTATAAATATTTCATTTTTGACTGTAAGAAGAGAGACAGTAGTTAGAATAAAATATAGGATAAGATAAGATATTGTAGAATACATTTTTTTACAAAATAGAGACTACGATGCATGATTACAAAATAGATATATTTGTGAAAATTAGTTGATGTGGCAGCTCATTTCTGGTGTCAATTGTATGTTGTGTTCATTGAAAGTATTACTAAGTTGTCTCCAAGATTGATGCTTTCTAGTTATTTAAATTGATGTAACAAGTTTATATTCAGTTTATCAGTGCACATTTGTTGTATCTGTGTGGTTGATTGATCGGTTCTTTCAAGAAAAGATTAAATCATTTTAATTTATCATAGTAATCGGGGAAAATCATCCAGATCATTAAGAAGAACTTGGTAGTCACAGTCTTGCATGTTTATACCTGTTATAAACTAAAACATATGCCAAACAATTTGAATGTTTTCCAGAAAGAGGTTGCTCATCTAGATTTCATTTGACTCCACATACCCAATAAGGCACTAGTCTCTATATTTTTCACCATTTAGTTTCATTCATTTGTTACATCTATTAACTGAACATATTAGGATTTAGCTTTGCATATTGCTATACAATTTATACCAAATTTAGTTTGATTTATCCACTCCCATCTACCATTGTGGGAAAAACATTCCAAGAGAGATAAGCACATTAAGTTTTCTTCATTCATATAGGTACACCCGCCTAGGTCTAGCAACACTTGAAGAGTAAAATGTCAATCTTTTGACCTTGTCTGTTACCCTGAAACGTACCATGAAATTGGCAACCTCTTGAGGCATTATGCCTGCATTTTTGAGAGCTAACAAATTGACGAATCTGCTGGGGACTAAATGCAGAATCAAGGCCTTAATCATAGAGTCAGAAACCTTGTACAGACTCCACTAGGGATTAGAAATATCAAGTACTTTCTCACTTTTGAAAAAAGTGAGTGCTAACTCTAACAAAAACATTGCATCTATTCAAACATGAATGGAAGAAGATCTCAATACATGGGAGGTCATACGAGAGGTCCTACTGGCAATAGTAAGTGGACACACAAAGATGATAAGGTTGATAAAGGTAAGGGGATAAATGAGGACATGTTCATAACTAACAAAGACAAAGCACCAAGAGCACATTGTGAAACATATGATCATTATGATACATGGAGAGATAATTCAAGTGCAAAACCTTGTACCCCAAAGGAATAAAGAAATCCTTATTATAATCCTCAGAAATAAACAAATTTTGATGCTAGACTCGAAGTAGGACTCATATATCAACAGGAATGTGAACAATGAATGGAGGGTAATCAGAATGGACCTATTGATCAAGAAGCTCCTCAAGAAAATTATGAATCTTTGACTTATGAAGAAGTAATTTAAGCACGGTTTGAATCTCAGAGAAAGGAGATATAAGAATAGGAGAAAGCCCAGATGATACAAGCAATGAGAGACTTCGAATTGCAGAAAGCTCAAAATACTACTCAAACAGCTGGTTGCCCAAAGTATGTACCACCTCATAAGCAGGGTAATCATAGTGCAGGGCCTTCTGATCCATCAAAGGTTCCTCACCATCAAATAGGGAATCAATGTAGATAGTTGAACCATCCACCTCATGGGTATGTGCAGGATCATCATGGAAAAATAGGCCCTTAAGTGACAAAAAATTTAGAAAAATCAGTGTTATGAAACTTGATGTAAAAATTTGAATAAACTATCTATATTATTTCAAAAATATGTAAGAATAGAATCTATATAAAATTAAATGTAGTTTCTAAAATACTAGGTTTATTTAAAAATAAATATCTATTTGGTGAAAATTTGAAATTTCAATGCAGTAGTACTTAAATTTCAGGGAAAAAATAAGAAGTAGGTGTTTGTCTGACCACCCTAACCATAATAAAATGATAATAATTTTTAATAATATTTTATATATAAGTAGAGGACTCATGTCTGGATGTGATGCATTTTTTTTGTAATTTTTTTCCAAGTAAATAATTAATTATGAATTTTTTATTACAAATTTTAAAAATATAAAAACTCACATGTCTGACCACCTTAACTTGGTCAAAACTTCGTGAAATTTAATTTTTCTTTTTTAATCCTATAGTATGTGAAGCATAGAATGTGATGCATATTTCAGATTCAAAAAATGTGATACCGTTTGAATGTTATAGATGTTTTCAATCAGTCTATCGGTCAGGACTTTAGTCGTAATTCTAATAGAAAATGAATAATAATTATTTATTAAATTCACATTAAAGGATAATTTATATTGGTGGAAAGATGAGAATCTCCTCTAAAAAATCTTTTCATTTCATTAATTTTGGGTAAAAAAAGTCGCCAGCCACATACCCTACAAATACCCATAATATTGCCACTTTTTGGCCCATCATGATCCTGCACATACCCTCATATTCCCACACAATATACAAATTTATGACTACCTCATGGTAAGCATTATGTGCCACATCATCATACATAATACAATAATCTGATGTATTTGTATCAGTACCCACCTAATCCTCCCCCTCATCAATACACAACAATCATCAAACAATTCGACTTGGCAGGGTTTCAATTATATCCTTACCCAATGGATGACAGTTGGAGAAGTCTTGTTCCTAAGTTTACAAAGAGTAGTGCAATTACTGCTGAAGATCATTTAAGGAATTTTAATGCTTTCATCCAAGATTTGGATGTGCCTTATGAGGATTTTCATATGAGGCTATTTATAATGTCCCTTACTGAAGAAGTCAGAGATTGGTTCAACAGCCTAACAATAACCTCTATTGATTCTCTCCAAATATTTCAATACCGATTCCTCGAGCAATATGGGAATCTAAGTGCACCAGATGCTGCTCTTCATGAATTGATGTGAATTCAGAAAAATTAGAATGACTCAATTTATGATTTTAACTGAAGATTCAATAAACTGTAGAATAGAATACCTCATGGATAAAAGTTGCTAGACTCTATAACATTGAGTGTTTATTTGAATGCATTTGATGCAAAAATAGGGTATGAATTAAGAAATAGGTTCCCAAGAGACTTGGCTGATTCCCATAAGATAGCATTAACAATTGAAAACAATATGAGGGCTACTAGGATAATTGACAAAAGAGGCAATCCTAGGGTTCCTCAGCAATCCAATAATTATTAATACAAACAGGAGAACACATACATAAACGAGAGGCCTAGGTTGCATGACATGCCATATAATACAAATTGGGAGGATGGAAAACTTGTAATAGATAGGCCTAGAAACGAGAAAATCCTGATGCATTAAGGGAGAAGGAAACCTATATGGTAAATAACAATTATTTCTATGAAGTTTTTGATATGCCACATTCCTCAGATTACTTTGTTGTAGCCCAAAGGATGCAAGAAGAAGGAATGTTGATGGGAAACAGTGGAGAAGATCACACAATGTATTTAACTTCAAGTACTTTTCACCATGTTGAGGAGAGGTACTCATCTTCAGAGGATGAAGGTTATGAGTACGATGTTTCAAATCATAGGTACAATGTCCACATGGCCAAACAATAGGTTTTTTCTGACCTTGAAGAAGATTATACAGAACCACATTCTGTTGAGGTGCCTACTCAGTGCAGTATGAGGAAACTCACCGAAGAGGAGATAGAGAGATTAACCATTGCTGCAGTTGAAGAAGCAAAGAATAAGTATTGGTTGAGAAATAGGACAGTGAATGAGAAGGAAGGTGTCCCTAGGCGAATATTTGTAAAAGATCAAATGGTGACACAAGGAATGGTGAAGAAAGCATAAAACAAACAACATGATAAAAAGAAATAGAAGCTTGTCCAAAAGGAGGAAATCAAAGGGCTACACAAAGAAATGCAAAAGACTAATCAAAAGGAAGAAAACAAAGAAGAAACATTAGAGCAGAAGAAAATGATTAAGGTAGAAGGTTCCTCTTTTGACTTCACTCAAGCTTTATCCCAGGTAAAAATGTTTGTTCCATTGCTTGAGATGATGAAAATTAAGGAATATAGAGACAGTGTTGTTCAATTGATAACAAATAAGAAAATAGGATGGCTACTAAAACAATTAATAAGAAAGAGAAAGTAAGTATCCCAGAAGTGTGCCTCAATAATGCATTGTTAAATCCCCCACAAGTTGATCCTTTTTTCACTACATTACTCATAAATAACAAGTTGTTGAGGAATTGCATGATAGACTCTAGCGCTGACATAAATATTATGCCAGTAGGAGTTATGAAGCAGCTTGGCATGTGGGTGGATACTAATGGAGGAAAGTGTTATGCAATGGATAACAGACATGTTCCTATGGTAGGTATTATGAAAGATGTCGAAGTCAAACTGGTTGCTTATCCACAAGTGGCTTATAATATAGATATAACAGTAATTGATACCCCTCCTCATTTTGGGATGCTTCTATCAAGATAGTGGACAACAACAGTTGGGGGAAATGTCCATTTTGATTTGTCTTATGCAACTAGTCTAGTGAATGGTCAGGAAGTTAAGTTGTATAGGGAGCCAAGGATGAGCTAAGTTGTTGACTATGTACCTCAAGATCAAATCAATTGTTTCTATAATGTGGATCTTGGAAATTTCAAAATAGAACCAGCCCAACCAAAGTTAGTTAATACTAATCGAATTGAAAAGCATGTTGCACAAAACTGCAGTGGTGTATGGAAAATGTACTTTGATGGAGCATGTAGCTAGGAAGGTAATGGAGCAGGAATAATTTTTGTTTCACCTAGTGGTAGTACATTTAAGTATTCATTTTTTCTAGCCTTTGAATGTACTAACAACGTGGCAGAGTATGAAGCCTTATTAACAAGCTTGAATATAGCCGTGAAACATAAAATCAAGTTACTGGCTGTTGTGGGGGATTCTGAGTTAGTTTTTTTGCAAGTTAAATCAAAGTATGTAGCAAAACACAAAATATTGAAGAAATATAGGAATGTTGTATGGGACACAATAGAGCTATTTGATGCATTTTCTATTGAATGGGTAGATCAGTCAAAGAACATAATGGCAGATTTCTTAGCGAATGTAGATCTAAGAAGGGATGATATTACACTGGATGGGGTGTCACAGATTGAGTTCAAGACGAGGCATGTTGTGCCTAATAATAGATATAGTTGGTAGGTTTTTTAATGATGATACTGACCTTTTGAAATTTCTTCACTGTATAGATCGATATGAAGCCCAAGAAATTGATTTCAATTCCTTTGTTGAAGAAGTGGATGGTAAACATACAATATTTGGGAAGGAGATCTTACAGCTTAAAACTAATAAGCTTCCTAGAGGACTAGTGGCATTAGAGAGAGTTTATGATGGAAGTGATCGGTCCTTCATGAAGCAAACGCCAGTCAAGAAGGAGGATATTGAAGAGATAAACTTGGTAACTGAGATGGCACCAAAAAAGGTGTACACAAGGAAGAAAATAAGTCCAACAATTAGAAGAATGTTGATAGTGTTAATGAGAAAATATAAACATGTGTTTGCATGGTCTTATGAAGATCTAAAAGCATATAGGGAAGACTTGTTTCAGCATGAAATACCATTGAAGCTAGATGCAAAACCATTTAGACAAAAGAAAAGACCCATAAATCCAACATTGGAGCTAAAAATGCAGGAAGAATTGGAAAAGCTCAGAGATGGGGGAATCATCAAACCAATTAGGCACTCAACATGGGTTTCGAACCTGGTTCTTGTGAGAAAGAAGAATAGTGATATCAGATATGTGTGGATTTTAGAAATCTAAATGTGGCATCCCTCAAAGATAATTATCCTCTACCCAATATGGAGGCTATATTACATAAGGTCATAGGGTACGAGTTGTTATCTATGATGGATGGGTTTCCAGGTTACAACTAGGTTAAAGTTAAAGAATCTAAGCAGTATAAAATAACTTTTACAACTCCGTGGGGGACATATGTATACATAAGAATGCCATTTGGTCTCACAAACGCAGGAGTAACCTTCCAAAGAGCTATGGATGTAGCATTTGTAGATTTGATCAATGCTATCATGGTGGTGTATCAGGATGACCTTACTGCTTATTCAAATAAGGTTGAAGATCATGTACAACATTTGGAAAAGGTATTTGTTAAAGCCTTAGAATATGGTATTAGCCTGAACCCTAAGAAGTGTCATTTTGTAGTCACAGAAGGTAAGCTCTTGGGACATATTGTCTCAAAGGAGGGGATTAGAATAGATCCTGAGAGGTTTGAGGCTATAGATAAAATTCATGTTCCTAAAACTGTTAAGGCCATCCAGTCATTCTTTGCATAGATTAATTTTGTTAGGAGATTTGTATCTAATTTTGTTGAAATTGTGAAGCCCATATCAAAGATGTTGAGGAAGGGACAAAAAATAGAATGGATTGCAAAGGCATTGGAAGCTTTTATATCCATCAAAAGGGTTGTCAAGGAAGCTCCTATCCTTAAATCTCCAGATTTTGCAAAACCTTTTCAGATATTTTCATTCACTTCATTACACACCATAGCTACTATCATGTTACAAAAGAATGAGGAAGGTCATGAACAGCCTGTGTCTTTCTTCAGTAAGTCATTATAGGGGTTAGAATTGAAGTATGATATAATGGAAAAACAAGCATTTGCATTAGTGAAAGCTACAAAGGCTTTCAGGCCATATCTTGTTGGAGCAAAGGCGATTGCTTATGTCCCTCATGTAGTTGTTAAGGATATTCTGACACAATTTGAGGTAATAGGGAAAAAATGTAGATGAGAGGCCAGGCTTTGGCTAGGTTAATGGCAAAGGAAAATATCAAAGCAAATCATATTTGTAATAAAGAGGAGGAAGAAAGAGCAATTGAAAGTATTGAGCATACTCCTTGGTATGCAGACATCATGCATTACCTTAAATACATGAGGTGCCTAGAAGGATTGAGTGACAGCCAAAAAAGAACTTTGAAGCTGCAAGCATCTAAGTATGTATTTGTGGAAGGTGATTTATTCAAGAAGAACATGGATGGGATATTATTGTTATGTCTGGATGAGTCACAAGAAAAGCATGTCTTAAGAGAAATGCATGAAGGATTTTGTGGAGGGAATTACTCTGCAAAGACAACTGCACATAAAATTCTCAAGGCAGGTTATTACTGGCCAAAGGTTTTTAATGACTCCTTTTCATATGTAAGAAAATGTGAAGCCTACTAGAAATTCTCTATAAAAAATGAAGCATCAGGGAGCTTTACCACTTTGACCCTTGCAGGCTGATGCCCCTTTCCATTAGTGGGGAATTGATTTCATTGGGGAGATACAAGAGAAATGTAGTGGAGGACATAAGTGGATACTGGTGGCTACTGATTATTTTAATAAATGGGTAGAAGCAGTCCCAACCAAGTAGGCTACAAGTAATGTTGTGACAAATTTCCTAATGGATAACATCATTACCAGATTTGGTACACCATTAAGACTGATTACTAATAATGGGATGTGTTTCAGATCTGATGAATTCAAAAACTTTTGTAGCACATATGGCATTACCATTTCTTATGCAGATCCTTACCATCCATAAGCTAATGGTCAAGCAGAGTCAAGCAATAAAATTCTTCTTAAAATCATAAGGAGAATGTTAGGTCAGAATAAGAAGGCTTGGGATTCAAAACTAAAATTGGAAGTCCAGGCTAATAGGATAGCTATAAAGAAGGAAATTGGAAAATTCTTGTTTGAATTGGTATATGGAACACAAGCTAGGATTCATTTACAAAATTTGTTACCATTCTACAAGTTTATTCTTCAGGAGGATATATATATTCTAGAACCTATGGAGGAGAGAATGGAACAACTCGCTGAACTTGATGAGATAAGAGGAGTAGCTTAAAATCAAAACATAAAGTTGCAGGCACAGATGAAGTATTTGTTTGAATAAAAAAAAAAGATAGAAAATTTGAGGAGAATGATCTGGTACTAATGTGGAATGCAAGGTGTCAGGAGAAGGGAAAGCATGGGAAATTTGAAGTCTTGTGGCTGGGACCTTTTGTGATCGTTGGTAAGAAAGGAAAAGATTCATATTATCTATAAAACATGACTAGTGAAGATTAGGAGTTTCTTGTACATGGGCAATTCTTGAAGCATTTTTTCTCTTGAGCAACAAAGAGGATTAAGGGTTGCCAGTGCATGGACAACTTTTGATAATCCTCTTAAAATTTCTTTTCCATGCACAGTAGTTTAGGGTTTTGTTCATCTCCATTTTCATTCATTCCATCTTGCTCACTGGTCCATCACCTTGAGTCTGGTCTACTCACCCAGAAATTTGGATCCTTGCAATGATTTTACAACCATTCATCCCTAGACGGAGCCACTATTAGAACTATAAAATTCTGACATTTTTACAAGTTATTTCATACCCCTAATTTTCCAAACAAGGCCTCATCATAAGCACTAAAGCCTCTCTTCATAATATTTTGCAAATATTTTCTCATATGGTCCCGTAGAATCCATCAGGTCTTGATTTTTTCACATTATATTTCCTATCGGCATGAGATGGTTAGGGTCTCCCCGACCCATTGTGCAATTTTTGCTAATATACATCTGTTGTGGTCTATCGGCAAGAAATCATGAAGGTCACAATGATTTGAATTCATTTGTAGGCACCTATCAGTAGGACACATTTGTTGTCTTGGCAATGGAATGATCATTTTGACAAGAGAGCTCTCATCAAGATAAGTCATAACAAAACCACATATGTCTTACTGACTAGCACACTGAATGATGTATCGTCCAAACTAAAGGGTCTCAGAGTGATTTCTTACTGAGCATTTCATGTCTTATCGACCGGTGATAAAAGGAACATATTGGTGAGAAAATTTTCATTAGGATAAGTCATAGCGACCCATATGTCACACCGATGAAGATATACATATCGGTAAGAGTCAAAGCATCAGAGTGAAGTCTTATTGATTTCGTCGAGTCTTGCCAATAAAGCACAGGGATTCGATCGAAAGGTTATCAAGGTAAGGTTATGTAGTATGGCCAACCCATATGTCTCAGCAACCAAAAAATACACTAAAAGAACACCTCTCAATGAGACACAATGTAACCTATGAGACATCACCCCAACCCCAAGAGTCATAGTGAAGGGAATGAGATGAAAGGATATTTTTCGGTGAGACATCAAATGTCGATAAGATGGCGAGACGTTATAGCGATGCACATTTTTTGACTATCGGTGAGACATTGGATATCGGTGTGACTATAGGATGTCTCAGAAAATGTTCAGCAAGTGTTAGTAGAGGCCCGAGCACAATCCATCACTGAGGTTTGAATGTGAAGCGGTGTGTCTTTTCAAATACTGATGTATAAATATTCATTTTCAACTGTAAGAAGAGAGATAGTAGATAGAATAGAATATAGGATAAGAAAAGATACTATAGAATACAATTTTTTACAGAATAGAGACTACGATGCATGATTACAAAATGGGTATATTTGTGAAAATTAGTTGATGTGGCAACTCAGTTCTGGTGTCAATTGTCTGTTGTGTTTATTGAAAGTATTATTAAGTTGTCTCCAAGATTGATGCTTTCTACTTATTTAAATTGATGTAACAAGTTTATATTTAGTTTATCAGTCCACATTTGTTGTATCTGTGTGGTTGATTGATTGGTTCTTTCAAGAAAATATTAAATCCTTTTAATTGATCACAGTAATCAAGGAAAATCATCTAGATCATTAAGAAGAACTTGGTAGTCACAGTCTTGCATGTTTATACTAGTTATAAACTAAAACATATGCCAAACAATTTGAATGTTTTCCAGAAAGAGGTTGCTCATCTAGATTTCATTTGACTCTGCATACCCAATAAGGCACTAGTCTCTGCATTTTTCACCATTTAGTTTCATTCATTTGTTACATTTGTTAACTGAGCATATTAGGATTTAGCTTTGAATACTGGTATACAATTTATACCAAATTTAGTTTTATTTGTCCACTCCCATCTGCCATTGTGGGAAAAAAATTCCAAGAGAGAGAAGCACATTAAGTCTGCTTCATTCATATAGGTACACCTGCCTAGGTCTAGCAGCACCTGAAGAGTAGAAGGTCTAAATCTTTTGACCTTGTCTGTTACCCTGAAATGTACGAATAAATTGGCAACCTCTTGAGGCATTCTGCCTACATTTTTGAGAGCTAACAGATCCAAGATTTTTTTTTTGGGTCTTGGTTAAGTGTTGGTTTGGTTTGGTTTCATTCTTATCCATCGTGGGAATGTTGAGTTGCCGACCTAATTTGAATTTGGAAAAAGAAGAGTGTGTTCTAACCTTGGAGAAAGTTTGTAAGATTAAAGATGGTATAAATACAAGACAATATGTTAAGGATTGAATGCCACAAGTGTGAGAAGCAAGGTAGTTGCTAGAGATTGTGTAAAAGTGAACTAAGGTAGCAAGGACTTCAATGTGTTAAACTCCTAAAAGCAGTGACTTGACGGTGTTTGCAATTCTTTGATCAAGGTTGCAGATGTGTGGAAGTTGTTGTGGTGGATCTTATGTTACATTGAGATAATATTCTTTGTGTAACATTATGCTTTCTATCTTTTTATATCTATAGGCAGTGAGCCTCCCATTTGGACAGTGAGTCTTATCTTAGGCAGTGAGCCCTCTATAAGTGAGCCTCTTTGTAAACAATTTTTCAATTACTCTTATATTGTGAGTTAATCCTTACCATGGTTTTTCCCTTATTGGGTTTTCCACGTAAATCTATTGTTTCTTGTGTTTTCTTACTATTATCTATACTTCGTTCTCATACTTAGTAACATATTAAAGTGGATGTGAAATTGTTTAAGATCTATGGTGAATGTGATTAGATACAACTAATTCACCCCCCCTCTCAATTGTCTTTTGAATTTCAACAAAAAGATAAAGGATTCATGACATAGAGAAGAATGAAGGTACAAATAAAGGAATTTCACAAAGAGAGAGACACATCAAATAGAACATTATGAGGGATCACCTTATGCACATGTAATCATAAAAAGAAGAAAAATGAAAAAGAAATAATACAAAAGACTATTAAGGAACATGAGAGTCAACCTAAAGAAGCTCATTCGCATCCCAATCATGTTCATTGTATACCGAAGGCGAGAAACTAGCTAAAGGGACAATATAAAGTGTTGAACTAGGGCTATTACTAAGTTCAACTCTCTTCTTAGGAGAATTGTTTTTTTAGCTCATGGAAGAGGAAAACAATGTATTCAATTCATTATGTACCTCTTCATAAATTTTAGCAACCTCATCATCATCATCTAAATTAATCACAATAGGAGGTTGAATGATAATGTCCAAGGAAGGGTTCAATTGTTGTTGTGGTTGTTGTATTGGATATTTTTTGTTTCGGGATGGGAGTAGAGTCATCATGCATTGCTTCAGTCAAGTTTGGATTTGATTTTCTTTGTTTATTTCTTCATGTAGCCTGCAAGAAAGGGTATGACATCTATTCCTACGCTCTCTAGCACATCTATTTATTTTAGTTCTATTTTCAAGTTGTGTTTGTGTAGGAGTGGGTTGATCAACCATAGATTTATTTTCTTCCTCAAGGGGATGAACGAAAGGAACCACAAGAGGTTTTTCAACCACTTTCTCTTTGACTTTGTAAACTTGTTTTATTCTAGGAGGAATGAAAGGATTGTTTTTGTTATCTCTTGGTCTTTTGTAGGAAGTAGGTGAAGGTTTTGTCTTAGGTTGGTCTTGGTTGTTTGGAATTTATTTAGGCTCAATCATGGTTTCATCTCGGATGGTAGGGTCAGTGGTGGGTGGGGACATGTTTCGAAGGGATAGTTATGCTATTTTCTTCACCTTGAACTTTTGATAGGATAGGAAAAAGAGGTCTTCTCATGTTTTATAGGTTCTATAAGCTTGGGCCAAAAGAAATCTAAGGAAAATTTTCCTTTGGAGAACAACGGGTTAAAGCCGCTATGATGGATTGTGAAAACTTCATTGTCAAAGGGAAACTTTCATGGAGCAAAGCCATGGATAGCCTAGCTTTGCACAAAATTGGTCTGACTGCAGGATGATGAAGAATGAGATATCTAATGTTTTCGGTTATATTTATAAGGGAAGAGTGATTGATCCCATTGTAGGGTAAGTGAAACCATTATGCGTCTTGATCCATGATTTCATTTTATCATACATATCTTGATAGAGTTCATACAGAAGTAAGAATTCCCCAGTGATCACATTTTCTCCACAGATGAGATCTATTAGTATCCCATTAGTGGGCTTGTCATAGATTCATCCGGCTATGTAAAGATGACCATTGGGTGCATGTTTAAGTAAATCTTTAGAGGAGAAAGCAATGCCAAGAGGATTCTTATTTCAGCCCTTATGAGCAATGACATCAATCACTTCTACCATGTCATCCATAGTATCATTATGTATAGAATCATGTTGAATAGAGTCATTATTATCATCATCCGTATCAAAATTCATCGCATCATTCTTTGTAGTTTTGCTAGTTTTGAAAAATGAAATGTTGTGATTAGGCATGGGGTTGGTAAAATTTTGCAAGTTTTGGTTAGGAGGGGCAATGGACTTATTTCCTTGATCACTAACACCTCCAATGGAAAGATGACCTGAATCAATGAGGTCTTGCACAAGACATTTAAGAGGCTTGCAATGTTCCATTTCATGTCAATTTGTAGGCGATAATAGTAATAAGAATTTTTTCTATAACTTGTGGGTAATGGTTTACTAGGATCAGGTGTTTTAATGGGTGGTAGGGTAATCATATTTTGTTCTATGAGTTATGGAATTGTGTTATGAAGGGTATTGAGTAGGGGAGTGAATTTTATTTTTCAGGTCCCCATAGCTAAAGCTTATCATGGATTTAACAATAGCTACTTGGTTATTGACATTTTGAGTTGTTTTTTGAGGGGGATTGAATTGAAGGAAACCTTTTTTCTATTTTCTAAAAGGTTAGGAATTATTTTGTTTTGCAGACTTAGATTTCTCAATACTACTAGAGGTGGATTTTGTATCTTGACTACTAGCCGTTTTGATAATCATGAAGGGAAGTACACAAATGCATAAAGGAGGGAAATTTCATCATGGTAATCTTATCTTGTATCTTACTTTGCAAATTTTATATGAACATCTTTTGAAGGTGAGGATCGAAAACCTTGACATCAATTTTGGAATAAAGTAATTGATAGCGTGAGATAAAGTCAATTATCTTTTCTTTTTTTTTCTTACATCTCATCAAATCAGCCAAGGTCATCTTAGGGGTCATATGCACTTGGAAATGGTTGACAAATGCCTCAACAAGTTCATTGAATGAATGAATTGAGTTGTTCGGTAATGAAGAAAACTATTCCAAGGAAGTATCTTTCAAGGACCTATGGAAAATCTTAGCCAAGAGTTTATCATCAAGGAAAGAGTCACTAAATAAGGTGGTATAAGCATTAACATAGTTAGAAGGATCTCCATTTCATCCATATTTCTTCAATCTAGGCACCTCTACACCTTCTGGCATTGGTGTTCGCAATATCTCTAAGGAAAATGGACTTCTTTTGACATAATATGTGGGTGGGTCATTCTAATTTTGGTTGATGGTAGAAATTTTATTTTGAAGGGATGAAACAGTTTGGAGGAGTTGATTTATGAGGGGATCATTGTTTGTTTTATGAGATGGAGGTGAAAAAGGTGAAGGGGTGTATGTGTTTGAAGGACAAGTGAATGGAATGCTTATAGGTGGTAAAGTGGTAGGAGATATGATGTGTGATGCCACAAAGGTACTAGGGATGCTAGTAGAAATACCTAATGAAGGAATCACATTACTAGTTGGTTTTATTATTGTTGTGACTTGAGGGTTGGTATAGGTAGGTATTGAAACAATTGTTATGGGAGGAGGAATTTGAGTTCCACCTTGGCTTATGACATTGCTTGTAGGTAAAGGAAAACTAAGGGTTGAGGTGAGGTGTTTTCCAAATATTTAAAGTATGTTTTGCATAAGGTCAAGTCCATCTTCACTTTCAAGCATGCGGTGAATGTTATCTATAGTAGGGATGGCAGTGGTTGAAATGTTGACATTTTACACTTGATGTAGAAGGTTTGCTAAATATTCATGAATGTGAATTATGTTTTATTGTGGAATACTATTAATCTTAATTTCAACATGCATCACACTACTTGAAGGTAAAGAGTTGTTAAGGGTATGATCCATACCTAGTGTGCTAGTGTTAACACTAGGAGTGAAAGAGCTAGAAAACCTAAGATCCACAATGATTGTGCTATCACGAGATGAAATTCAAGTCTTAAACTTTGCCTCACTACAGTATTAGCAATAGGACACCAAATACTCAGACAAGGGCTACTAAGTGTAGGATGGATGCAAATGCAATATAAGCTAAGAACAATGAAATGACTATAACAAAAATTATATAAACTAAAATAGAAATCTACAAGCAGTAAACAAAAGCTCAGAAACAGTGCTTAAAATTCCAAAAAATGCATTGTAGGATCTGCATAGGGACTTATTCACCCAAGGTGGTGAATGAGTCTTAGTAGGGAGTTTCAAAATTTTCATAACTTTTCAATTGGTTTTTGTGATTTTTATGTTGTATGATCTGAAATGTAAGTGTTAATGTAGATTTTGTTTGATTTTTAGTGAAATGAGATGCACAAATGTAAGCTATATGATCCTTCACTAATGCAAAATTAGAAACCCTAGAAAGCTAATTAACCAGTGCAAGATCTAATCCAATGTCAATGCAAGCCAAATATAGGATGATAATGCACTCCAAATTAGAAATTTAATGCTCTAAATGCAGGTTCACCAAAAATGAAATGATGAAAAAGTGGTATAGTGTTATCATATGGTTTTAGGACATACAACACACCCACTTCCCAATTTCATTCAAAGATAACCCTAGAGATCTCAATGCAAAGGAGAAAGATATGTTGCAATAGGGCTGTCCTAGAGGTTGATTGTAAGATAATAAGGGGTTCGCCACCAAGATAAGACTTGGAAGGACAAATGCAATGTAAATTATAATGCAATATGAAATGTAAAGCCCTAATTCAATGCAAACCTTCACTAAATGACCTAGAAATGCAAATGAAACAAAATAGAAAGCTACAAAATGAAATGTATGCACCTGAAAAATATGGAGATCACTGGAAGGAGGCCTGAAATGCTAGAAAATATAATTTTAGTGCTGAGTGGGACTCATTCACCAAGCTGGGTGAATCAGTAAAAAATCTAGGTTTATTTGTGAGAATAGGAATCTGCCAAATGGGTATTTGAATATGCAAAAATCTAAATTTTGACCAAAATTGGGACTCATTCACCAGAAGCAGTGAATTAGTCCAATTAGGGTTTTTTGAAAGTTTGTGATATGAATTTGTTCTTAGTCTGCTCAATCTGCTTCTTCAATTTTCTAAATTTGAATCTCTATAAATCAGCCTATAGGTTTTCTCCCATGTTCTCTAAGGCTTGATGACAACTTTGACAAATTTATGCACTTTAACAATTTCTTCCAATCTTGCTCTTCAATGATTTTCAATCTAAACCTACAAATCACACACAAAAGAGAGGGAATTTTTTTTTTGGGTTAGTGGATAGGGGTTTTCCTTGGTCAAACCTTGTTTTGGTAATCAAACCTTGAAATAAAATGAAATAGGAATGGAGAATGATGAATGAAACAAATATGATGTTGCAACTCACCAAACCCTATCAATGAAGTGTTGCAAACATGTATGAAGTGGCTCCAATGGATGTAGATCTCGAATTGAACACTTGCTTGACTCATAAAACCCTACATCACAATTATTAGCTAAAAAAAAAACATGATGCATGAAATCCTTGACATGATGCTTGATGCTTGAAGAATGCTCTAGAATGCTTGATAATATGCTCTTGTAAACACTTGAATGCACTTGTGAACTCCAATTTTTTGTAAGGATGAATACATGAATGCTTGGTTGTAAAAATGAGTGAAAGAACCTTGTATGTATAGTCAATTATGCAAGAATTTCAAAAATTATGACACTACAAGCTGACATCAAATCTAGGAGGATTAAATCCCACCAAAAATTTGAATTAATTTTGATTTTGGGCCACATAGGATTCATTTTCCCAAGGAGGCAAGTGAGTCCCACCAAGCATAATTTTGGGGACCATTTTAAAAATTCTTGGAAAGGTGTGAAACTAGGTTCGAGACCCAAAAACCTAGGTGGGCCTCATTTGTCCAAGGTGAAAAATGAGTCTTAGATTACTAAATATAGGCCACACAAGCTGGAAACACCTAAATTAGGATTGGGTATTGATTTGTGTTGGGATTATCCTCAAAAAGATGCATTATGAGGCTTGTGGATGCAAAATAAGGCCAATTAAAGCATAAAGAAGCCCAATTATTAAATACAACCCTAGAAATGTGTGAAAGTGTGTTACAACACTTTACAACACTCCAAACAAAGCACCAATAATCTCATTTAGTTCACAAGGTCCTAAGAATTAATGTGAATATGTTGCACACATTGCAACACTAAATCTAGGCCAAGTTAGGGGGGCCTTTTTCGATCATTACAATATATATACATATATATACACACACATATATCTATATATCTATATGTATATATCTATATATCTATATGTATATATATATATATATACATATGTATACATATGAATGTATATATATGTATATATATATGTATTTATACATATATACATATGTATACATATGTACATGTATATATATATATATGTATAGATATACATATGTATATATATATATATGTATATATATATATATACATATATATATATACATATATATATATATACACATACATACATATATATGTATATATGTGTGTGTGTGTGTATATATATATATATACTTGAAAAAGGAAAGGAAACAATTAAAAATGTAAAGAGAAAAATCACACTTTGGTGGTGCATTAGACAAGTACTATAATGAAAACCTTATTGCATGTACCATGTGTATAGCTACACTCCATTATCCTTCAAGTCCTCTTGATAATGGTTCATTCAATTAACATACCTTTCTTGCCATCTCATAGCTTAGCCTCTCATCTTGTTATTCCTTACCACTTATATTGAATGTGTCATATATTGGTGGTAGACCATGGTGTCTTCCTTGAGCAAGTGTTTGGAATTCTTCCTCTCATTAATTCAACACCTTGGATGAGTACCTTTGTTTCTCTAGTGTATGCTTGATTGATAATCTTTATTAAATATGATGAGACATCATAAATTCTTGGAAGCAAGCCTTATTCTCAACAAGTGTGAGGAATATAATCCATTTCAAAGAGACCATTAGTGGAGTGGTTAGATTGAGAATTGGGAAGAGAAGTACCTTTAGCTTGACCTTATGTCATTGTATGTGCAAGAAGATAGATAAAAGCATCCCAACCATGTTTCCTCAAGACAATAAGAGATTTCTCTAAGGTGATATGACCAACCATGTAAATTGTTAGACTATACGTCTTTTACCAATAATGAATAGAATTAACATCATTACTTTATCATAATTTATGAGGATAGGTTTATTCTCTCTTGAATGTCATGCTCTTCATCGTTTACAAAAATGATTATAAAAAGATAAAGAAGCATATTTAGAACTTTTATCTTTAATGAAAAGATATTTAATGGTAAAATCAATGTGAAAAGCCCCGAAATAATTGAAAAAGCAATATGACAACACTGTTAAGGCCAACCTAAAATTGTACATAAGGCATGCTCTCACGTTTGGATGATACAAAGATGCAAACCATTTCCAAGAATTCGAAGGAAAAAAATTCTAAAACAATAAAGACTCAAATCTTTTATTGTAGCACGTTCAAAGAGATTGTCAAATACCCATAAATAGAAGTACAGACGCAACTTTGACAAGAGGCTCAATCTACCACTTTACGAAGATGGTCAGACTTGGTTTTATCTCTTGTTTCGTTTGAAAGTGCTCATCTATGGCAATTATAAGTTCCAAGGAAAAACCCTCAGTGCTAACATCGGTCATTTAAAACTAAGCATAAACAATGGGGAGCTGAACTCATATAGTGATATCTCAACTGCAGTAAGAAAACAGTACAATTCATTTGGTGAAAGTAAGCTTATCGTAAGAAAACAGTACAATTCATTTGGTGAAAGTAAGCTTATCATTTATTAAAAAAGAATCGGGCAAGGTTGAGAAGCTATATAGATGCGGATATCATCTTACAAGGTTGGATATCATTTTTGGGCACCATGGTCGACAAGATCAAACAGACGTTATGCTGATTCATAACAATCACCCCCTCGTATCCCATCAAAGTATAAGAAATTCAAAAGATGATAGCTAATATTGGAAAAGTAGAAATATTCTTCTTATATATTATAAAGAAGGAAAAATAATCAATTTCCTAAAACAAAATCTCTTTCTAGATGGCTAAATGTAGCGATGAATTTGCAGATTGACAATGTAAAATATACGGTAATCTAATTTTTTTTTGAACAGAGTCACTTGTTTTGACAAAATTGCCCAGCTTAAATTTTATATATGCATCCGTGTCAAACGAGAGATCTGGATGGGAAGGAAGTGCAGTTAGCCCTAGGTAATATGGTTTTGTTCAACCGGCTGTTTAGGTAATATAGGAGCATCTCATTTTGGTCAAACACAGTGCCTACTAAATTCGCCACGCGGTGTGGCTTGCGTATTGACAAGGTATTCTCGAGCTGATCCAAGTGTAGCACAATGTTCACTATCATGGGTTACGATATATGACACTTCATGAGGAAACTAATTTAGGTCATGCAACTTCTACAAATGCAAAGGAAACCTTTGATGATACTGAAAGCTCCATGGAATGAAACAACATTGCCTCTTTCAAATATTTAGATATTACGAACCTCTTCTACAAAAATTCCATATGCACCATTGACTTAACCCCTTAATATCCTAAATTAATCAATTGGGACTCACAAGGTTCCATGTATTTAGAAATGTTTCATAATGATCACGTAGTTCTTGAATTCTAAGACTATGATGGTATTCATAAGGAAATCATAATAATAGATTTGAATCCAATCTTTATTCCACCATTTATTTTGGAGAACATGAAGAGTTCTTTAGTCATTAAAAGTTAAAAAATAAAAATTTAAAAATAAAAATCAAAGTCTTTTAGTTAAAACCTCCCTAAAGTATTATTATACTCAGAAAAAGTAAAAGATAAAGACATCTTTGGTGATGAAAACCTTTTTAAGGTTTCATTATATTAGGAACATTGTCTTCCCCTTGTAGTTCGAAAAATTACAAGATTTTTTTATAGTCTTTGTTGAAAAGACAAATTATGTAAATTTGGGGACAAAGCATAATCCAAAATTCACTTATATAGATTCAACTTTACATCCTATAGAATAATAGAGAATTTCATCAATCTTATGCAATACATTTGATATTTTTTATTAGTCCTATCTTGACATGGGTAAATTGGACCCCTCTCTTGTGGTTCCCTACCTTGTGGTTTCTCATGTTGCTAAACTAGTAAAGAAAAAAATTGTAAGATGTGTTGTATAATTTTCCTCTTAGTCAAAGAAGAATTACAAAAGGAAAAAAATGTTAGTTTCATACACCCAATTTATTATTATAAATGGATATCCAATGTGTTTCTTTTCAAAAAAATACCAAAAAAATCTTTGGATAAACATAACTATTTTAATAAACCCTTTCTAAAATTCTTGGTTGAGAAATTGATAATACCTGTGTATGATGTCCTTTATTTAGAATACATACATGATATTATTGGTCTTGATTTATCATTTTATCATGATATTTATACTTACCTTCATAATTAAACTTTACCAACTAACATTTCATATAACCAATATAACACTTTCATCTAACCCACAACTTAATTAAATCATTGATGATACTTTATATTGAACATGATTTGATGGTTCCTTACTAAGGTGTCTAACTATGACAAAGGTCAATCTACTCTTATGTGAATTAAAAATGGTATATATGGTTCCCACACTAGTGGTGTGATCTAAACTAAGAAGATTCTATTAACAAGTAATTCTTGGCTACTCTGGATTGTCAAATACTTGATGAACCTTTGAATATCATTCGTTTAAAATGATTTCATGCTTAGTTTGCAAAGTATACCAACCAAAAATCAAATAAAAATCAAATAAAAATTATAGAATAAAGATAACTCAAAAAATAAAAGGAAAAAAAAAAAAAAGTAAAGGGAAAAATCATCCTTTGGTGAACGATACTTTGTTCATGCATTGGACAAGTACCATAGTGAAAACCTTATTGCATGCGTCATGTGCATAACTAGACTCCATTATCCTTAAAGTCCTCTTCATGATGGTTCATTCAATTAACATCCCTTTCTTTCCACCTCATAGCTTAGCCTCTCATCTTGTTTCTCCTTACCACTTCTATTGAATGTGTCCTATATTAAGGGTAGACCATGGTGTCTTCCTTGGGAGAAATTGTTTGAAATTATCCCTCTTACTTATTCAACATCTTGGACGAGTCTCTTTATTTATCCACTATATTTTTGATTGATAATTTTTGTTAAATATGATGTGACACACCACAAATTCTTGGAAGGAATCCTTAGTCTCAATAATTGTGAGGAAATAATCCTTTGCAAAGAGGCCATTAGTGAAGTGGTTAGATTGAGAATTGGGAAGAGAAGTACCTTTAGCTTGACCTTGTGTCATTTTATGTGTAAGGAAATAGATAAACTTCTCTAATTCTAAATATTGTATAGAAGGAACATAAGGAAAGAATTGTCTAATAGACAAGAACCACCAAAGTCAATCTAACTTTTCCTCATTAATAGAGAAACAACTGGATAGATTAATACAATGGTTTTTAACAATAAAGATGAAGTTTTGTTTGAACCCTAACACTTTAAGCATGGATAGATTGTAACTCCAATCCATGTGATCATTAGATTTTTCTTTTAAAAAATAGAATGAAGTATCAAAAGGACCTAGCCTATTTCATGCCCTCTTAAATGATGATGTCATATCAAGAACATAGTGGTTCTTTATTAACCTGATTTTCTTTGATATCATAATTATGGGAAGAAGTTGATGTAAATAAAGACTATGGTATTTTGGCATGGTAAAAAACCTAGTAGGATAGAGTTTCTTGCACCCACACTCTCCCCTTTGTGAATTGTCATCATTATGAGGCATACTATGAGAACACCTAAAGGATTGATCAACCACTAAGGAAGTAAGAAATTTCAAAATCTAGGTTAAAAATGATAAACTTGAGTTGTTTTGATTTGAAGCTCTATATTTTTTTGAATTGACTCATTTTGTAAAACATATTGATGTACTTTAGCATTAGTCTTTCATTCACTCTATTTACTAGGTTTCAGAGCTAGCATCTATTTTTTACCTCCAACAATGGTCCAAACCTTGTCCATATTGTTAAGTGTAGGATTTTAAGAGGGAAAACACTTATTTTTTTTATCTAGAAGCTTGACTAACATATGAGACATGTATTGAGTAGGTATACATAAGCTACCTTATGCCTAAAGTAGAGGGAGCCCACCTAAATCTCTAAAAATCTCTCCAAGTGAGTGGTTGAAACAAGAAACAACCTATTGGTTGAATAATAATTTTAAGAAAAAGATAAAAAATGAATGGACAATCCGAGGAGCTCAATCCATATAGGGAATTTAAGAAATCCCTCTTCATAAACCTTAAAGTTGTAAGTACAATAATATAACATTAAAAGGGTGTTAGGAGCGATCTAATAGCTAGATCAATTCAAGAGCAAAAAGTATTGGTGTGGCTCCTTGAATGTAGATAGAAATCACAACCCTTACTAAAGTTTTCAATACTTGTAAGTTTCATGCCATTGGTTTCCCAAACATATTTCCTCGAAGCAATAAGAAATTTCTTTAAGGTGATATGACCAACAAGGTAAATTATTAGACAATAAGCCTTTTACCAATATTAAATAGAATTAACAACATTATTCCTCATCAGAATTTTTGAAGACAAGTTTATTCTCAGTTGAATGCCATGCTTTTCATTGTTTACAATTAAAATTATAAAAGGATAAACAAGAATTATATTTAAAACTTTTATCTTTTTACTTAATGTTAAAATCCGTGTGAAAAACCCCAAAATATTTGAAAAAGCAATATGACAACACTGTTGAAGGCCAACCTAAAAAGCCTAAAATTGTACATAACGCAAGCTCTCACGTTTGGATCAAACAAAGATGAAAACCGTTTCCATGAAACAAAGATGAAAACCATTTCCAAGAGTTCGAAGAAAAAAAAATTCTAAAACATTAAAGAGTCAAATCTTATATGGTAGCACGTTCAAAGAGATTGTCAAACACCCATTAATAAACGTATAGAGCTGCAACATTGACAAGAGGCTCAACTACCACTTTATGAAGATTGCCAGACTTGGTTTTATCTCTAGTTTCGTTTGAAAAGACTTCATCTATTGCAGTTATAAGTTCCAATGAAAAACCCTCAGTGCTAACATTGGCCATTTAAAACTAATCATAAACAATGAGGAGCTCAGATAGTGATATCTTAACTGCAGTAAGAAAATAATACAGTTCATTTGGTGAAAGTAAGCTTATCATTTATTAAAAAGAATTGGGCAAGGTTGATAAGCGATATATATGCGGGTATCATTTTACAAGGTTCGATATCATTTTCAGTTACCATGGTTGACAAGATCAAACACACGTTACGCTGATTCATAATAATCGCCCCCTCGTATCCCATCAAATTTAAAAAATTCAAAAGATGATAGGTAATATTGTAAAAGTAGCAATATTCTTCTTATATATTATAAAGAAGGAAAAATAATCAATTTCTTTCAAGAAAACTCTCTCTTTCTAGATGGCTAAGTGTAGCGATGAATTTGCAGATTCACAATATAAAATATACGGTAATCTAAACTTTTGTTTGATCAGAGTCACTTGATTTGACAAAATTGCCCAGCTAAAATTTTATATATGCATCTGTATCGAACGAGAAATCTGGATGGGAAGGAAGTGCAGTTAGCCATAGGTAATATAGCTTTCTTCAACCGGCTGTTTAGGTAATATAGGAGCATCTCATTTTGGTCAAACACAGTGCCCACAAAATTTATTCTTAAAGATAAAAGTCTTAAGCCCACGTATCTTGAAGACGTAAAAGTCAATCAGTGCAAGCTTAAAGAAGCGTTTAACAATTAGTTTTCTAAGTAGTTAGCTTGATTGACCTATCAAAACAAACCAGGCAATCAATGTTTACCAAGAACATGGTCCTTTAAATCCCTCCCGATTGTGGATTTAGAAGAGGTTAGAGCAAAGGGCTGGTGCACAAGGTAGGAAGACATGGTGGGGAGCTTTAGAAAGAAGGTATGCAGGTTATTAGGGGCTCTTAAAATGGACGCAGGCAGCAGCAAATATGCCTTGCTGGGCAATGGAAATAAGCATGATCAAGGTAAGAATGTCATTCCCAAAGGCTGTTTTTCTGTGTGTGTTGGGATGGAGAAACAACATTTTTTTGTGCCCATACATTATTTGAAGCATCCGATGATACGCTCTCTTCTGGCCATGTCTGCGGACGAATATGGATTTAGTCAGATGGGGGTGCTCAACATTCCTTGTGACGTGGACAGCTTTCGGCTTGTGTTATCTATCGTTCATTCTGATCAGTTGTAACGCATTATCGTTGCAGCCTGTAAATAACAATTCAACTCTGCTGCTGCTATTTGGTTAGAACAGTATACAAAAATTATGGACACACGACTTGCGTACAGTAGATAGATCATCTTTGTTGCCATATATATAATGTTAGTTTTGTTTTCTTTCATCAAAATTATATTATACTTGTTTCTATTTTTGAGTTTAAGTGTGATTTAATAATTCTAACTATTGAGCCATGATGCCAAATGCATATATATTGTTAATTGAGTCATAATAAATTAAGTTCACTTTCGCCCACAGATATAGTTTGAATCAAATGTAAATAGTACGTTCCATGTTTTCAAGGTGCTAGATCACTTTTTATCTTGAAGACTGCACAAGTTATGAGAAGAGAGCATACATAATTTACTATTTTATTTTTGGAAGTATGATGTGAGTAATATTTTGAGCCTAATTACTTACTGTTCATTACAATGATCAAATTACTGATAGGTTCACTAAATTTGCAAAAGGTTCAACTGAGAATTCTTTGATATACTTGAAGTTAAATGAGGGTCAAATCCATGAAATTAGGGTATTTTTCTATGGCATATGATTAGGATCATGTCCCTCATCATTTCATTTTTTTCTCTAGAACAAAGTGTAGTGTCAAAAATTGTATATTTGTGCAATTTTACATTTATATTTTGAACTTGCTTTAGTCTATGCTTTAATGATAAATTTTGATATATCTATATCAAATACTTTATCTCACATTCAAAGAAAACAAGATAGTACTTGTTTGCATGCCTAATTTAAGAAAAATTCCCCTCAACATGAGCATGATGTGTCCAGTGAATTTTCAAAGTTAAATGTGTACTTTATGCATGGCTCATTTATGATACATGTCGTAACACTTGAACAATAAAGTAACGACTTTTCCTTCTCATCCAAACAAATAAGACACCACTTCTTACAATTTTCAAAGATCATTTTACGATTTTTTCAAGACAACTCCCCATCTTCTTCTCTTGAGAAAACTCTGCTGAAATACTTGTAGCTATTATCATTAAAGCTATTTGTTGTCATTTTCTTCTTCTTCAGTTTGAGATTCTCAAATAAGAACTTTCATTTCTACATCTATCACATTCATTAGGAATATCTTTGGCTATCAGTAACATTCTTATTATGTTCTTTTACTTTCTTTATTTGTTGCAAGATAACTTCTTTGATACGAACATAAACCTATTTATCATTGTCTTTAGTTTTATTTTACATATAAAGATCAAGCTTAACACCATTACCAAGCACACTATTTTAAATCATTTTTTCAATCCTTAACGTAGAAAGGATTAAGAATTTATTTCTCAGTTTTATTGTGGTTGTCCATAGAGATCATAAAAAAGAAGAGAGAAGGGGGGTTTGATTGAGACAAACACTACAATTTTTTTGTCTCTATGTATGTAGGTTAGAATGATTTTGGTGTTTGAGCTGAACATTCTGGAAAGTTTTAGAATGACTGGTAAAGGAAAACAATGCTACCCGAGGATATTAGCACGCACCCGAGGATATTCGCACTACGTGCTAGCATCCTAGAAAAAGCGCTTCCACAACTAGTATACGAGGATATTCAACCGGCCGTTTAGGTCGAACACGATGCCTACTAAATGTCGACACACCGTGTATTTTGCGTATTGAGTTTATTATTAAATACAAAAGTCTTAAGCCCACGTACCTTGAAAAGATAAAAGACATGTAGTCTTCTAAATCATGCTTACAAAAATTGTTACACTACGTTTTCTATGTAATGTTCCTCATGGAAAGGTTGTTAGCTTGCTAAACTTACGAAAAGTCCCCAAGTAATCAATGTTTTCCGAGTACATAGTCCTTTAAATCCCTCTGTATTGTGGCTATAAAAGATATTAAAGCAAAAATCATTGGCGCACAAGCTAGGAAGACATGTTGGGGAGCTTTAGAAAGAAGGTATGCAGGTTATTAGGGGCTCTTAAAACGGACGCAGGAAGGAGCAGATATGCCTTGCTGGGCAATGGATGTAGATTTGAAAATAGGCCTCACCTCTAAACCAGCTGATTCAAATGAATAGAACAACAAAAAATAATAGAAATAACAACTATAAAATAAAACAAACCATTCATTGATAAAATTCTACTCTTTCAGAAATTTTTCTATTACTGCTTGAGAAAAACAAAAAATAGAGAGCTACGTATATAGAGTTTTCTAAATCTCTAAAAACAATACAAAGCAACTAAACTTAGCAAAAACTAACAAAAAAATAGAGCATGCATAGCATGCAGTATTCGTTGAGGAATAAACCAAAGTTTTAAAACTAAAAAACTGCTTTAAAGAAACTACAAGCTAAAAATAGCTAAAGATCTTGCTATGGTGGAAAAACAGAATCTTTGCAGCATCAATTATCTTCATACTCCCCCTTGATGCTAAGAGGGCTCACAATCTGATCTCGAAGTGACAAAAACTGATCTTTTGCATCTGCTTTGGTGAAGATATCTGCTAACTGATCCTGAGTGCTAATGTGTTTCATTTCACCTTCCTTCTTCTATACTAAATCACGGATGAAGTGATACTTCAAATCAAAATGTTTTGTTCTATTGTGATGGACTAGATTCTTTGCTAACTTGATGGCACTTACATTGTCACAATAAATCACTATAGGTTGAACCTGCTTCTCTCAAATTTCTTCTAAAACTTTTCTAATCCAAAGAGCTCATGTACCTGCTGAGGTGACTACAACATACTTTGCTTCTATGGATTAGAGAGCAGCCATGCTTTATTTTTTGTAACTCCAAGTAATCAAACCAGAACCAAAAGATAAACAATTTCCAAATGTAGACTTATGATCATCCATACTACCTCCACAATCTGAATCACTAAAGCCAACAAGATTGAATCTTTTAGAAGAGTAGTAATGAATACCAAAATCTAGAGTACCTTTCACATACCTCAAAATTCTTTTAGTTGCATTCATGTGTAATTCTGATGGATTTTTCATATACCTTGGAACAAGTGAAACTGAATATGCAATATCAGGCCTTGTGTGGGTTAGAAACATCAAACTCCCAACAATACTTCTATAAGTTGTCTCATCAACTAATTCAACACCATCATTCCTACTCAACACAACTCCATGAACACTAGGAGTGGAGTATGGTTTACAATCAACCATGTCAAATTTCTTCAACATATCTTTTGCATATTTGGTTTGGCAAATAAAAATTTCATTCTTACATTGATAAACCTCCATTCCTAAAAAATATTTCATGAAATCAAGATCTTTCATCTAAAACTCTTTCATCATAGCAATTTTGAACTCATCTTTCATCTTAGAACTACTACCCATATACAAAAAATCATCAACATACAAACTTATAATAAGAATACCATTACCTTCTTGTTTGTAGTATAGGGTAGGTTCACTCTTACTTCTGTTGAAGCCATTATCTTGAAAGTATCCATCAATCTTGGCATACCATGCTCTTGGTGCTTGCTTGAGGCCATACAAAGCCTTTTTCAATTTGTAGATATGATTTTCTTTCCCCCCCACTTGAAAACCTTGTGGCTGTTCCACATATACTTCCTCTTCTAAGTACCCATTCAAGAAGACACTTTTCATATCCATATGATGTATGCTCCAATTCTTTTGAGCTGCTAATGAAATCAACATTCTGATGGTCTCTTATCTTGGAACTGGTGCAAATGTCTCTTCATAATCAATCTCATACTTCTATGTGAAGCCTTTAGCAACTAATTTTTCCTTGTCTTTCAATACTTTCATCACTATTATGCTTAGTCTTCTAGATCCATTTGGTGCCAATCTTTTTTTTGTCATGTGGAAGGTTTGTAAGCTCCCAACTATCATTCATATGAATGGAATCCATCTCTTCTTGCATTGCTTGCATCCAAACCTCATTAGTACATGCATCTTTAAAACATGACGGTTCAAAATCAGCCTTGGTAAATAAAGCAAAATTAACTATCTCACCTATTGGATTTTCTTCATGTGCTTGATTGACACTCTTTTGATAAATATCAGTCAAACTTCTTACCTTCCTTCTAGAACTTGTAGTTGAAGTTGGACTTGAAGAATTAGATGAGGGGCTACTTGGTGGATTTATAGCACTTGGAACAACAACATTAGTGGGTTGCTCATGATTAACATCATCATTCAAAATAGATTTTGACTTCTCCATATGGCCTTTTTGATGACCATAAACTTTCGCTTCATCAAAAATCACATCTCTTAAAACAAAAAGCTTATTAGTTAGAGGATTATATAACCTATAAGCTTCACTTTCCTCACTATACCCAACAAAAATACATGACTCGCTTTTTGCATCTAACTTTTTTCTATTCTAATCAGGTACATGAACATAGGTTAAACAAACAAAGACTCTGAAATGATTAATATTAGGCCTTTTCTCATACAATGCTTCATAAGGAGTCATCTTCTCAAGTGCACTAGTGGTACTTCTGTTGAGAATGTACACTAATGTAGCAACTACATCTCCCCAATAAGTGTTACTCAATCCCTTGGTTTGTAACATTCTCCTTTCCATTTCAACCACTATACGGTTTTTCCTTTCAGCTACCCCATTTTGTTGAGGTGTGTATACAGTGGTGAGTTGCCTCCTAATTCCATTCATATCACAATAATATTTAAAGGATATTGAACAAAATTTACCTCCATGATCAGTCCTTAAACATTTTATTTTGCACTCTTTCTCATTTTCCATAAGTTCATTAAACCTCTTGGATGTATCAAGGGTTTCATCCTTAGCCTTCAAAAAATAAACCCAACATTTTCATGAGTAATCATCAATAAAAGTGATAAAATATGATGACTTAACCAAACTCTTTGTTTGCATAGGACCACAGATATCAGAATGAACTAGCTAAAGTGGGTGATAGGCTCTCTATGCATTTCCCTTTGAAAAAATTTCCCTTGCATGCTTTTCTTTAGCACATCCTTCATAAACCTCCTTGCGTTCTTCAACCTTAGACAAACCAAAAACTAATACTTGTGAGGTCAGAAGCTTCAAATTGTGAAAATTTAAATGCCCATACCTGAGATGCTACAATTGACTTTTATCCTCATATGCCATATTGGCAAGGCTACTGGTATGTTCACCAAATCTTAATGGGAACATCTTATTTTTTTGTCATAGGCACAATTGTGACCACTCTGTTATCCAACACTTAACAAATTATGTTTTAACTCAAGAGTGTAATAAATGTCTTTAAGACTCTTTATACGTTCTTTTGTGTGGACCTCCATAGCTTCTTTTGCAGCAACCTCCAATGATTTATCATCACCAAGCTGAATCTTGGATTTGAAACTTTCATCCTTTGTTGAAAATAACTTCCCATTTCCTGACATATGGTTAGAGCATCCATAATCTAGGTACCAAACATCTTTACTAGTATTTTAACCTTTAGCATAAGATAAAAATAAATGATCTAGTGTATTTTCATCACCTTCTAGAGCATAATGAACACTTTTACCTTCTTTTAATCTACATTATCTTTCAAAATATCCATACCTATTACAATGGTAACATTGAATATTCTTTTTATCAAATCTACCTCTACCTCTTGAATTATTTTTATTTTGACCTTTACCTTGGCCTTAATTTATTTTTCTACTACTATTTCCATCTTCATTCTTTGTGATTTGTACTTTGGAGGAAAATACTTTCTCAACACTTTCTCTAAAAGAATCTTTTAGTCTTTCTTCATGTGACATCAAAGATCCTACGAGGTGATCAAACTGAAGGGTTGTCAAATCCTTGATTTCTTCTATGATAATGGTAACATGATTACATCTTGGTGTGAGTCCTCAACACCTTTTTTATCATAACCTCATTGTTCACAATTTCACCAAGTGTAGCCATCTTATTGACCACATCTTTAACTCTGACACAATATTCACTCACACTTTTAGCTTCTTGCATCTTTAAATTCTCAAATTCTCTCTTCAATGTCTACAACTTGACAACTTCGACTTGAACACTACCTTGATAAGCTTCTTTTAGAGTCTTCCGGGCATCCTCAGTTTTCATTGCACCTACAATTCTTAGAAATACATTCTTATCTAGAGCTATTTGAATATGAAACAACACTTGAAAGTTCTTCTTTTTAGCCTCCTTTCTAGCTATTCTTTCATTTTCTATGAGGGCATTCCAATCCATTGGCTCTACATAACCTGATTCAACAATCTCCCAAAATATTTTCCTATCAAAAAAGTCATCATTTTAATGCTCTAATAATCATACTCATTTCCATCAAATTCTGGAATGGGCAAGGTGTTAGAATTCGACATGATAATCTTTAGAAAAATTCCAACTACAAGATCTTAAACCCAAAAGAAAAAACCTACTCTGATACCAATTGTAGATTTGAAAACAAGCCTCACCTCTAAACCAGCTGATTCAAATGAATAAAACATCAAAAATAATTGAAATAACAACTATAAAATAAAAGAAAACCATTCATTAATAAATTTTTTGCTCTTTCATAAAAAATTTCTATTACTGCTTGAGAAAAACAAAAATTAGAGAGCTACATATATAGAGTTTTCTAAAGCTCTAAAAAAAATACAAAGCAACTAAACTTAGCAAAAACTAACAAAAAAATAGAGCATGCATAGCATGCATTATTCGCTAAGGAATGAAGCAAAGTTTTAAAACTAAAAAACTACTTTAAAGAAACTATAAGCTAAAAATAGCTAAAGATCTTGCTACATTGGAAAAAAAAAATCTCTGTAGCATCAATTATCTTCAATGGAAGTAAGCAAGATCAAGATAAGAATCACTTCCAAAATATTTTTCTCTATTTGTGTTGGGATAGAGAAACAACATTTTTGTGTGCCCATACATTATTTGAAGCATCCAATGATATGCTCTCTTTTGGCCATGTCTATAGAAGAATATGGATTTAGCCAGATGGGGGTAGTCAACATTCCCTCTTTCATGGACAACTTTCAACTTGTGTTATCTATCATTCATTCTAATCAATTGTAATGCAGTATCATTACAACTTATAAATAGCTATGCAACTCTGCAACTGCTATTTGGTTACAACACAATACATAAATTATGGACACACAACTTGTGTACAACTGATCAATAATCTTTGGTGTCATATATATATTAATTATTTTGGTATATTTTTTTCATTTTTCATCAATACTATGATAATTAACTTTGTTTCTATTTTTCAGTTTAAGGTTGGTTTCATAATACTAACTATTGAGCCATATTGTTAATTGAGTTGAACTAAAGTAAATTCCTTTTAGTTCATAAATATACTTTGACCTAATTGTAAATAGTATGTTCTATTTTGAAGTTGTTGATCAATTTTCATCTTATAAGGTCACACAAGGCATGAGAGAAGACCACTCGTAGCTTATTGTTTTATTTTTGGAATTTTAATGTGAGTAACTTTTCAATGCTAACTACTTATTGGTGCACTAAAAGAATAAAATGGCCAATAAGTTCACTATATTAGGTTTGCACAAGGTTCAACTAGGAATTCCTGGATATACTTGAAGGTATGTGAGGCCCAAATCCATGAGATTAAGGAATTTGTCAAAGGCATATGATCCAGGTCAAGTCCCTCATCACTTCAATTTTCCCTCTAAAACAAGGATGTGCCAAAAATTATAAATCCACCCTATTGATAGTCTTTCAATCTTCATTCCCTAAATTTACATATACCACTAGAGCACATGGGTTCAAGTCAACTCTTGGTGATAAAATTCAAGCTAGGACTACATATAAAAGGATAATAAAAGAAGGAATATTTGGTTTTGATCTTCAAGGTCACACAAAGTACAAGAGAGAATGCATGAACTACTTTTAGGATACACAAGTGAAGAGAATTATTTAGATCTTGAATTCATACTAAGGCATAAGAGGAAAAAATTTACACAATAAAATCACATCAAATATTGTGAACAAGATTGATTTATTTCTGAAAATGCAATAACAAGGCTTGATTGTAAATTGAATCTTGGACAAATGATCTTACACGCAAGTGTTAGTAATTTAAAAAATAATTCTTTGATATACAATGGTTGATGCAAAAAAGAAGATTAACAATAAAAAGGATTCCAACAAAAGTAAAGAATAGATTCTAATGTGAAAAAAAGGAATAAATAACCTACCCCATTGCATAGTACTTGAAAAAATTATTTAATTTCAAAAAACTAGAACTCAAATTTGATTCAAAGTTTACAAGGATTTGAATTCTAAAAATTATGACACAACAAAAATTAAAGAAAACATGATTTATAAAATAATGAGTCATGACAAAAGAATTGGTTATATGACTAAAAACAGTATAAAATTTTACCATATTATAATAAAGAAAAAGTAAAAATGCCTCTATATGATTGAGTTATGGTTGTTTGAAAATAGTATCCTTCATTGAATCTTACAATAGAGAGGTATGGGGTTGGTGGTTGGTTGGAAACACCACCAGTAGAGATGGAAACAAAGTGGTACATGGGGGATTAAGTAGCTAAGTTCTACTAGGGTGGAAAATGGGTAGAGACAAAAATGGCAAGCGATAGGATGGATGTGTGATGGGATGTTTGAGATGTGGAAAGAGGACTAGTGATAGGGGTTTAATGGCCACCATCCAATTATATAAACTAGTGAGGCATGGGTCAATAAGGTTGACAACCTCATCACTACCCTATAGTGGTGGAAAAAGGTCAATACGTGTGTGTGTGTGTGTGCGTGTGTGTGTGTGTGTGAGAGAGAGAGAGAGAGAGAGAATAAATAAATAAAATTGAAAAGAAAATCTTTTGTTAAACCATAACATGTGTAACTGTAGTATAACCTCTCAAGGATTTTTTTCTCACTATAATTTTATCTAAATTGGAAAATTTTCATGTGTTTACAAGTTCTCAAGCCTTCCAAATACAACATTTGACAAATACAGTAGTGTTATTTTTTGTTCCAAAGTGCCCTAAAATGTAGGTAGCATATAAAAATTAACTAAATCCTACTTGTAAAATATTTCAATATTAATCTAACAAACTTACAAAATTGAAATTATATTAGGACCAAGGGGTCCCATTGAGCATACAAAAATATATGCAATGACTTTGTAATAAAACTATTAATTAAAAATAATAATTAAAATCCCTATTTTAAAGACAAAAAACCTCAAATAGAGCATTCATTCATTTTTTCTCATGCTTAAATGAAGCATTGTGGATGAAAATGATTGTACAAGATTTCTATAGCATCTTGATGATTTTCTATAAATTTCTCTATATATGGATTGAGAAATAAGAGGTATAATTATACATTTTCAAATGAGGAGATGAATGCTTGAGATCAACTCATCTAATTTAGCACTTTGAGTTGTTTTCTATTTTTCTTTTAAAATTGTTGTGCATGACCTTTGATTTATTCAATTTATTTAATTTAGGAATGTGCAAGTATAAATTATGGAATAAAAAAAATTCATGATCTAAATGAGTGGAAGAGATTGACTTTTAAAAATAGCATGTTGAGAGGATAAGTAATTAAGTGGTTACAAGATTAATTAATTATGTGTACATAAAGTTTATTTTATGATGTTGGAAACATAAAAAATAACCCAAATGAAGCTGGCCACACTTAAAAGGATCAACCAAGAAGAATACCGTCCACATGAATAAGAAAGTGTTACAACATGAGCAAGAAGATAAATTGATCAAATAATGACCTTGAATATATTGAGATAAAACTCATGAGATGATTTACAAATGTACAAGACCCTTTCTTATATAGTCAAGGTGAGAGGAGGATGGATAACAACCTTGGTTGCAAACATTAAATTCCCAATGCATAATTTTAAATGCATGAGTGAAATATTAAATACCTAGATAACTACATGCCTATTAATGAGATATGGTCCCATTAAATACTAATTTCTAGAATGCCAACTACGAAACTAACTCCTAAGTAAACTTATTAATGATGTGAATAGGTCCTCACTAATATCTAGTTAGGAAATATTCACATTCACACTAACATATGAAACTAATTAATTAATTAATTAATTATGATACGGTGTTAGTGGATAGAGATGATAACTAATTAATTGATAAATTAATTAACCAAGAAATAATTAACTAACTAATTAATGACATTGAATTAGCAAATAGAATATGATGTTATATTGCAACTAACTAATTAATTAATCAATCAATGTGATAATATTAAAATAAATTAGCTAGAGTGAACTAATCTATATAATTAATGATAGAAATTGGTGAAATTTAGGTGACTACACTTAGCTTCACATTGTTCATGGCTAATAATTATTTAAGTAATTTCTCTTTTCTTGCATAGGAGGCTTACAATTTGATGGTTTCCCTCCTAGTTGATCTAGCTTCAAAAATTGTCACCCTTGACAATTTCACACTAGGTTTTTCTCCCCCCTATTTTCTTGGACCTAATTATGTGCCTAATTTTGTAATTATGTGTTTTTCTTCCCATTATAAAACATTTATCAGAAAATTAAACATGGGAAATCAAAGTAGGCATTTAATATTTTACCCCTAACACTTTTGATCCCTGAAAAAGGTGGATCTAGTCTAAGGAACCCTACATCATAGACCACCTATTTTGGCTCAATTTTTTAATATGTCAATGTCAATAATTTATTGTTTAAATTTTGATTTTCAATTGTTGGCCATTGGTATTTAATTTTTGGTAAATTAGAATAATTGCATTTAAATACCTAGTCATTTTATCATTTCAAATCCTAAGAGAAATTATTGAGAAAATTGAAGATCCTAAAATAATTCAAAGGTAGTCAAGGGTAGAATTATCAAAATTATTGTAGCAATTTGTCATTCAAGCATCATGTCAAGTTTTATGTGAGTTTTATTCATCTTTTTGTTTTTTAGCAATAACATTTGTAGGTCTTCGAATCCAATCAAATCAAGCATCAAGGAAGCCTTGAAGGTGATGAGAATGACTTCATTCCATCAAGGAGATCAGATCTGAGTGGTGAGTTGCAAAAAATTGTCAATTCATTACTTTTTTATCATTTAGCCTCTATCCCTCAAAAGGATAAGATCTCTTTTATCATAAACCTTTCCATTGTGGAAGTAGAAATACCAACATGAGGTTTGACTAAGGCAAGCCCCCATATGGTACAACCAAAGTTCTCTCTTCTTATATATGTATTTTTCATATATGAGGTGAATTGGAGGAATATTGAAGACAATTTTCTCATTCATGCATCAAAACCCTATAAGTTGACAAGTCGCATAATTTGCATTTTCTTACCAAACAATGAAATTATGATAGCCTAATATGAAAGAGAAGCTACAAACCAAGGACCTCAAGCCTATGAAAGAATTTTCTAGATCCAAGTCCTCAGACTAGTGCATCTTTGTGCCCTAGACCACACAGATCTTGGTCAGATTTAAACCCTAGGTGTATCAGTGTTTGTCTTCTAGTTTTTTGGAACCAAAATTTATCTTTTTTTTTAGTTTGCCATAATTCATAATATAACGTTGCATTTTTATAGTTTACATAGTTACATCATTCCATCACATCAAATCAAATCTCTAATTCCTTCAAAGAAATAGATCCAAGGTTGGTTGACTCACCTTTTAGGTTGCAATTCAATTTCATACCCTTGTCGATCTCAATTCCAATGTTTACTAGAAAAGGCTTGAGCCTAGTGATCTAGACATTCAATATAGGATCCCTTTTCCTATGAAATAGTTGATAAGTTCTCTTTTCCCAACCTTCCTCTCCTCTTCTCTTTAACCTTTCTCTCTCACCTACAATGTCATTTTTCCTTTTATCCCTTTGTTAGTTGATGAGTATTTTACTTTTAGACTAATGTTACCCTATGCTCCATTAATATATCCTACTACTAGAGCATTCATCATTGTTGTCTCTAGATCAAGGCATTTAACATTATAAATGGTTACTTTGGTCTAAGATAAAGAACTAAATTGTGTCTAGTAAACTTACAAAATATTAATTAGACACCATAGGCCCCTTGTAAAATAGTGAAAGATCATCCTCTATGTTATCTTATCATAGCCAAAACCTTAAGGAATAGAACCTTGGGTAGATCATTCAATATCACTTTAATAGAGGATGCACCTTAAAAAAAATGATGTTTGCATGCCATGTTGACTACCAAAACCTTATTTTTTATACATTTTTCTTTCATTAACATACTTTTCACATCATGGAAATTATGCTTCCCATGTTGCAATTCATTACCATAATTTACATCAAGGACATGATGTCTTCCCCCACATATTACCATTTTCCATGTATATTAACTAGAGACTTATCATCTTATCTATACCATTGTGCTCTCTCTCTCTCTCTCTCTCTCTCTTGGATGCCACATTGAGAGCATGTTCCTACCCTAATTTCCAACATAACTACATAATTGATTAATGTTATCGAATTTCCACAATCCATGAGATTGGTACTTTTGTTTTTTTTGGAAATTTGATTGTGTATGATTTTTTATATAATCAAATCTAGAAACAATAAAATTAAATATGTGATTTTAGCCACTGAAGACCACATTATAATTTTTACTTTCCCATGTTATAGGCACCATTATATCCTTTTCCATGTCTCAAGCCACATCTTCTTACCATGCCTTTTCCATTTCTAGAAGTATACATGCTACTACATAATGCATTCGTTAATATTATTAATTTACATGTGATTTCATGCTCAAGTACTTACTTACACAATACATTTACTTTCATGTATAGATTTCCTTCTTTAAATCCTTTCATCCTATGCATGAAATTGAATGGGAGATATTGTCACTAATGTTGATATTTAGGTACTGATAAGTTTTATAAAGACATATCATTGTGGGTTGATCCCACTTTTTGTCATTATTGGAACATTAAAATCAATGTTTTTAGTGAAATGTTCATTGTTTATGAATTATAGCAACCAAATCATTAAGAATTTGAAAATTATGTGAACTATTGATTTTTGAAATTTTATATTTAAACTATAAATATTTTCATTTTCAAATAATTTTTACCATTTTTAAATATTACTTAATAATTTACTTTTATAATTTATAGGTATTTTAAGAAGTGATATTCTTCTATAATGCATAAAATTTCTTGAAATGAGATAAATTCATAATTTCTTAAATCAAATAATTAACACTAAGCATGTATATTTTGTTGTAATTGTTTGCTGCATAATTTATTTATTATTATTTTAATTCAAATTATTATAATTTAGAGTAATATGTCTCCATAATGTATAAAACATTTCATATATATCCAAATTATTATTATTTTAAACATGGGTATGTCAATATGAAGTAAATTCATATTGTTTAATAAATTATTTTTATTTTCTTCAGTTTTCTAGGTGCATAAAATAGAGGCCTTTATGTTTGGTAAAAAACTTACGTTTACTAGAAAATAGAAAATAAATATATATATAAATAAATTATATTATAAATTATACTAAATTTAGAAATCTTAATGTGGGGACTACAATATTACAAAAGATCATTTCATGGTGACTATTTGATGATCCATTTGTTAAATATATATATATATATAATGTAACTATAGGTGTGTGAATTAATAATTAGTAAATATTTAATGAATACATGGAGTAAATAAATAATCAATAAATATAAATAACACATAGAAAATATAGAAGGAATGAATCAATGTGAGGAAAATTAAAAGATAAAAAATCTCATTCAAAAGTATGATATTTATGAGAAACACTATATTATTGTCTATACAATACATAGAAAAATCTCATGAGCAAGTGCAAGAAGCTGGGTCCATAAAGAGTGGAAGTTCCAACCAAAAAAATGTTGAAAGTAATGGGTACCCATTTAGAAATGGGATCCCGAGCCTTAGATTGCGATCTCAATCCTAAATGCGTACCCATTTTAAAAATAGAATAGGTACACACTTTAAAATGCACACTTGTTGTAAAAAATAGAATAGGTACCTAATTTAAAGAAATTACCCATTCTAAAAGAAATTGAAATCCCAATCCATTGATTTCTTTGGTTTTTGGCTCAAGAAAGGTCTAACTTTAGCCTCTAGATAAAAAAAAAAATCAAGTCTTTAGTGAGGAGGCTATAGTGGACTTCATGGATTTCATGGATAAATGAAGCTTGGAATCTAATATTTATTTTTTTATGGTTAGATTTTGGCATTTGGAAAAATATGGTGGGTCTCTTAGTTTTTACATTCATTTGGTGATTGCTAAGATTTTATTGCATCTTGGATACAAGCATGGAAGGTGGAATATCTTTTACTCTACATAATATCTCTCATGTGCTTCTATGATATTAATGTTTTACAATACCTATTTCATGATTAAGTAGGTGGAATGGTGCATTAGAATAAGGTCCATCTCAATTTTCTTATTTATCATCTCCATGGAATTAAGTAATGATAGATATGTCCCAAGTGGGTGGGGAAGGAAATATCTCTTGAATTGAAGGCAACAATATAAATGGATGGCATCCTAGTATTTTGTAACTATTGTGATGATGAGAAATATGAGGATTGCTTGGTAGTAATATTGGTCTAAAGTACCATGTGTTAATTGTAAGTCGATGCATAAGGCTATTGTGGGGTCTATGCAATTTTTCCTAGCCCCTTCTCTGAAAGTCAATGTCTTTAAATTGGTTTATTATGTTTTCCTAGGGATATGGTTACTATGTGGCTTTAGCAATTTTTTGCATTATGGTATTGTTTATAATTATATATATTATGCTTTCTATACTTCATGGCCTAATAATTCATCACACCTCTATGACATTGAAGGGCTATTACCTAGTGATATGGGGTTTCCCCATTTTTTTCATGATTTGTAGAACATAAACCAACTTCTTTAGAAAAAAATATATTTAATCATGTTAATATATTTTTATTAATACCATTTAAAATATTTATTCATTACATGACAAATACATCATATATTATATATTGTATAATTTGTAAATGTTATAAAGTTAGATGAACTGTAATAAGATTATGCTCTAACACTCTATCATAATGTTAATATGGGGAAAAAATGTCATAATTTTTTTCAAAATAAAATATGAACTTCTTATGTGATGTAGGACATGGATAGACATAAAATTGAAAAAATGTATTCTAGAATAGAGACCATGAATTCTAAACTATATGATAGAAAAATTGTTATAATTGTAGCTTTATAACCCTTTATAATTTCACACTAGATTTTACACCCTCCTATGTGTTTAGACCTAATCATGCACCTAATTTCCTAAATTGCATATCCCATGGCCCATCTTATCAATTATTGTAAAATCAGATATGCAAGACCAAATTTTACTTTTAATATTTTGTTTACAACACTTTGGATTCCAAAAAAAGTGGGATCTAGACTAGGGCACCTTGCACTCTTGTCCTTTTAAAATGGCCCCAAATTTAAATATTCCAATGTCTATAATTTATTATTTGAAATTTAAATTATAAGTGCCAGCTGTCGAGATTTAATTTTCAAAAAAATAGATTAATTGCATATAAATACATAGTATTTTCATAATTTTAAATTATAGGAAATCATAAGGAAATTCACAAGCAATTATTATACTTCAAGAGAAATCAAGAGTAGAATTTTTTTTAACAACATTTTATCATTCAAGCATCATGTCAAGTTTTATGTGAGTTTATTCATGTTTATGCATGCATTTTGTTTGTGAGTACTAATGCTTGTAGGTCTTCAAGTAAAATCAAACAAAATTGTAATTAATCCTTGAAAGTAGTGAGCATGATTTCAACCCAACAAGGAGATCAGATCAGAGTAGTGAGTTGTAGCGAGTTGTTGATTCATCATTCATTTTTCATTTAGCCTCTATCCCTCAAAATAGTATTCTCTCTTTATCATCAATTTTTCCATTATGGAGGTAGAAATACCAACACGGGGTTTGATTGAGGCAATCCCCTATATGGAACAACCCTTCCCCTCATTTTGAATGTGTAGGTTACAAATCTAAATAGGAATGGAAGGAGATTGAAGAAAAATTCTTCATTTATGCATTCAATCCCTAAAACTTGAAAAGATATAGAAACTCCATTATCTCAGTGGTAGATGAAAATATGACAATGAGACTTTCAAGGAAGAGTCCACAAACTAGGACTTGAGGACTATGAAGTCAATTTTTGGTTTCAGATCCCTAGTCTAGGACATCCTTGGCACTCTTGTCCAACCAAATCAGGATCAAACTTAAATCATACGTGCATTAATATCTACTATGTTCATTTTTGTTCTTCAATTTTGGTTATCAGTTTCCAGTTTGTCTATATTCATCTCAAAATGCTATACTTTTATAATTAACTAGTTGCATCATTGCATTTCATAAAAAAACATTTTCAAACCCCAAAAATAATTTAGATCCAAGGTTGATTGACTCACCTTTTAGGTTTTAATTCAATTTCATTCCCTTTCCCAATCTAAATTCTAATGTTATGTAAGTGAAAGGTGGCTAACCCTAGTTAAACACTAGGTTCACTTTTCTTACATCACATTTTGGTGAACTTGATTGATTTTACATTACATACCTTCTAAATATCTGAAGCATATCATCTTATATCTGAGATTAATATTACAATGTTTTCCATTCATCATTTAGGCTTCCATTATTGCATCAAAAAAGAATTGAAAAATAAAAAATTTGCATATCATATTGCATACAAAATCAAAAAGGGTTAACTTCATTTATCTTAGGTTAGATCTACATCTTAATTTCATTTATAAATCTGCATTAGGTCATATTAGATCTGAAATAAAATCTAAAAGTGTTCATTGCATTCTTAGGCATTTTGCATATAGTAAAAAAAGTGAAAAGGTGCATTGTGTTGTTGTAAAAAGACACCAAGATCTTTATTTTTAGATTTTTCAAATTAGGATTAGTAAACTACCACACCTAAGATCTGAAAATTGCATTTGGGATCTCATTTTATTGGTTGAACATTTTTAAAAATACTCACACACTTCTATGTTGCATTGCATAATCATATATTAGTCCAATTATTGAAAATTATTCATTATCAAACCTACACTATCAAAGATCGGAGTACTTAAATAGTGTTACAAACATTGAAACATTAAAATTTGTAAAAAAAAAATCCAATCTAGGGCATCCTTGCACCCTTGACCAAGCTATTTTTTTCTGATATTTTTGTGGCAGAACCCTATTAGGATCTTTTGTCTGGATTTGCATTCAATTTTCTATTCATTGTATTATAACAATCTAAACTCTAGTGTATACATCTTATTTTCATTATGGATGAATGCTTTGGTAAAATGTAACTTACCTCTTTGAAATCTTTGGTGGATGTTTCATGTTGCGTGTTTGGAAATGACCCTACCTTAGATGATGAAAATCATATTCCTAAACATCTCTTGATATATATTTCCTGAATGAAGATATCTTGAGCCAAGATGAAGAAATGATCAATGAATTCATAAACAATACATTTCCTAACCTTGAAAACAATTTGTTCCTTTATCCTTCGATAGCATGGCCTACTCATCCATACCAACAATCAACAACACCTACTATACCATCACTTGAAATTTTTTTCACATCACATAGAGAAATTGATTTATAACTTATACCTCAGCCTATGCACATGAGAGTACCTGTTGATAACAACCATGATGAACTTATACCACTTAGTGATCCCCTATCCTATGAAAACCAAGTCACTAATACACCCATTATCTTGGAATGATATTATCGGAAAGGATTTAATCTTCTAAGTAAGAAACATTGTGATATAAAGAATGAACATGAAATCCACACCCTCTTGAAACAAATACCATCAAAGGATACCAAAGAAACTGGTTATCATGGTCCTCCACCCCTACATATTGAAATAAAGAAAAAAATGTGGATTCACCAAATTGTTTAATAAACAAGATGATGAATCACTATTTTTCAAATAGGTATTTCATTCAATTATGTGTAAAATAAGAAGCTAATAACAACCAAAAATGCAATCTAACTATTATAGAAACTATTGCAGATTTTTTTAGAGCATAAAAGCCTATGTACTTGGCCAAAAAGCTATTTTTGAGCTATCGAGGACTCATTTGACTTCAGTGGTGAATGGGCCCTTTTAGGGCTTTGGAAAACTAATTTTAGGATTCAGTTCCTTGATGTCTACAGTCTCAAATTCCCTATTATCAAGTTTTGGAAGCCTACATGTAATTTTGTAGAGTTGTTTCTATGATCTTGCACTTTGAATGGAAACTTTAGCAACTTTACAATTTTTACTCCAGATCTTGCTCAACTTGATCTTCAACCTATAAATCTGCAATCACACATTCAAGGGAAAAAATAAAATAAAATTTGTTAGTGAATGGGGGTTTTCCTCAGTCAAACCCCTTGTAGGTAATTAAACCAATTGATGAAATGAAGCATGAACATGCAAATGTTTTCACCTTGGATGTTGTCTTGTAAAATAAATCTACAAAAAAACATGTAGTGGCCATGAAGAATGTAGATCTTGGATCCTTGGATAGATATGAACAATGGTTGCAAGTAGATCATCAATGCTATATCCACCTTTTAGCTCAACAACATGAATGCATGCATCAAACCCTTGACATGATGATATGACCTTGAATTGTTGCAATAAACTCTTGAAATATACCTTATAATTCCTTTTAAAATGATCTTGCAATGCTCTTGAAATGCTCTTGTGAGCTCCAATTTGCTATAGTGCTTGAGTGCTTGAAATTTTAGGTAAAAAAATGTGAATTAACCCCTTTTTTATACTAAATTAGGAGATTAACCCCAAAATTCAAAGAATTAAGGTTGACACTAGATTTCGAAAGAAACATTATTAAATTCCTACTAGAATGAAATTCAAAAAGTGTGGTCTCATAAAGGGATTCCACCCATTTTCCACCTTGGGTGAATAGGTCTTGGCTCATTTTACTAGGACCTAACCCTAGGGGATTGAAAGGGATAAAAACCCATTTTGGATTAGCTAAGAAAGGAGAGTAATGTTAAGGGAGGACCTATTCACCATCAAGGGTGAATGGGTCCTGGATCAACTTACCAAGACAAAATTCTTCCCAATGAAATAATTTGTTACTTAAATTATGATTGTCAAGAGAGATCTTCTGGAGGTGTCAAAATTAAGGCCTAAATTTGAATCAAAAGGGGGTTAATTACTTAAATTAAAAACAATTAATTGATACCACCTAGATAAGTATGAAAGTGCTTTAAAACACTTCACAACACATAAAAAAGGTACACATTATGTAAATTTCATTTAAAAATGGGCCCATTAGGCTTAATTAAGTAAATAAATCCTAGAAAAGTGTGAAAGTGTGTTACAACGTGCTTTACAACACCCTTGCAAAGGATTAATTAAGGTATGTTTTAGTCAAATAAAGGTCCTAGACTAGTGTGAATGTGTACAACACATTACAATGTACCACTCTAAGACATCATTAGTTCAAATTTAATGTCAATTATCAAACCAAGCAAGGGAAAAGGCTTACTTTTTTTGTTACTACATTTTTCTCCCACTTTAGTGACAGGATGACCCCATGTCAAACTCACACTAAAGTAGACATCCAAGACACTTAAATATGTAGCAATAACAAATATACATAATCATACACTGTCAAAGGCCAAGAAAAATAAACAAAAAAAGGATCAAGCACAACCTTTTCAACATGATGTGAGACAGGCCTATTTTTCAATAACATATGTTGCTCACTCTAGGGTAGTGTAACCTTAGTCTTTCCACTAGGTTAGATGTCAAAAAATATGTATGTCCTCACTCTAGGGTAGTGGAACCTCAGTCTTTCCACTAGGTGAGTTATCCTAACGAGGTAGAAAATGAGATAATCATATTAGCCTCTCATACCATACCGAAGTTATCCTCTCAACAAATTTGATAAGGCACCACAATGTAAATGTTTTTGCAAATGCTTTGTCATGTAAAACTTTTTCTTAAAGGGTATTTTTCTTTATTTGTGTAATGGTATTCCTCTTAGGGAGCATTGTGCCTAATGTTTCCAAGAGATGAAAAGTGAAAAGTGTTGGATCATTTCCCATGGGATGCCTCACTTGCATCATGCCATGATAGTAGATCGTAAACTCTTGGATGGGATCAAACCTAATGACACCACCAAGAAGAGAATACATCACATGAAGAAAGAAAAATCATGTCATGATTTTTTTCCAAAAGATGTCATCTATCTATTCCCCCACTTTAAAGTGGTTGCTACACCATTACTGTGAGAAATTACTTTAAAGTAGCCAATTTTTTTTGTCCTAAGACATGAGATATTTCCTTAGAAAACCCTATGCCAAGTCATAGTGTCTAAAGCAAGTTGTGTCATGAAATAGGTAGGGTTTCGCCCACAAACACATAAGGGATCTATGGATTTGGGGTCAGTATGTTTATACTACAATGTTTTCATAGAGCATGGAACTATCATCATTCCCAAAATAGACATATAACTGGAAGAATGACACTGAAAATGAAAACAAAGAAAAACCATTCAGGTCAAAATGGAAGGAGCATAAATGTCTCGATGCCTTGCGTCATCCCCACAAGGAAAACACAAGACAAATGAAAAAGATAAAGGAAAATATTTTGGGTCAACATGGAAGAGACATAAATGTCTCAATGCCTTGCATCATCCCCAAAAGGAAACACAAGACAAATGAAAAATGATTACGACATAGAGAAGAATGAAGGTACATATAGAACAATGCACAAAAGAGAGATTGACATCAAATTAAATGTCTTAGGGGATCTCATTATGCACATGCAATCACATAATGAGAAATGAAAAAGAAAAGGACTAGTCAAGCACAGGTGAGTCAACCTAAAGTAGGTCGTCCACCTCCCAATCTCATTTGGTATAAACGAAAGGCGAGAAACTAGCCAAAGGGACAACGACAAATGAATTACTAGGAAAAGGCCATCAAATTCTTGCCCCCACTTTGTGTAGGACAAGAATAAGCTGAGATAAGTGATGAAAATGAGCTCCTTGTATTAGAGAAAATGATTTTCAAAAGGTGTAAAACATGTAATAGTGAGATTTTTTTAAGATTCTACAACTATTACGTGACAAGGAGAAAAAGTGTATGTAATGCAATCACTCAATGAAAATCATTTCCATTGAATTGAAATTTTCTCAATACCAATTTTAATGCTCGAAACTCATCAGTACTGTTTCCAAGAGTTATGTCGTATCAATAATGTGGAACATCTTTAGGATATAGTATTATCTTGTCTATTATAAGTTCCTTGTTTAGAAGTAGTTGTAGTTGTTGGCAACACAAGGGCAGATAACTGAGAGGGGGGTGAATCAATTGTCCCAAAAATTTAAAACTTATTCAACTTATTAACCTTATTCTTAGATCTAATTAATAATAATGAAAGCATAAATCATCAACACATCACAAACACACATAAAACCAATATTTTTTACGTGGAAACCCTATTAGAGGAAAACCCACAATGGAGGTTAGTCCACAAGATTATACCCTATTAAAAGTATAAGGAAATGAAATGGGGAATGTACATGCATTTGGGCACACTGCCTAGAGCTCATTGCTCAATTACAACAAGGCTCACTACCCAAAGGAAGACACACTATCTTACAGAAAGATTCAAATTACATCTATAGGGATTTGAACTGACAAAATAGCATATGCTAATGCCTAATAATAGTTTTGGTTAAGCACATGAACACTTCTTCACTCTTCTTCACACTTATTCACACTCTACTTTGCCTTCAAATGATTTAGAACATTATTCACACATAAACACACATGATAATTCTCGATCATGCATCCAAATTGAATAAAAAATTGCTCTTATATATCTGCAATAAGAAATTACATTATTGCATGTTGGCCTCAATAAAATAATAAGATGAATACAAACTGTTGGCTCAAATCATTAATAATTAACAATGTGAATCAACCAAGGTTGGCCAAAACTTAGTGAAGACCCAAATCAACATCCTCAAACACAAACCACCTTCAAAAATAATTCCTCAAATATCCACAACATGCTACAAACACCATGTTGACCAAGAACATGAAAAACATGAACACGCAAGAGAAAATCGCCAACCACGAGCACAACGATCAATGGTGGATGTGCAACAAAGATAGAGAATGATCTAGAAACATCCACAAACATCACGAATCACTAGAGAAGCATCCAAAACAATTGAAATAACTGAAATCACATTATCTTCAATCAAAAACACCAACTGAAGCAACAAAAAAACAATCAAAATATAAATCTTCATAACTCGATCAAAACTTCATGCGGATCTCTGAAACTTGACATGGATAAACTAGATAAGTATTAGCAAAAAACCCTTTATTCCACAACCTCTAATCATCAACATACTAAACTCACCGATAGACTAAACCTCACTTCACTATTGACAACTGTCAACTCATTCCATTACAATTTTCTTAATATCCTCTAGAATGAATCAATGCTAATAATGTTGACATCAATGACAACCACATATCAACAACACAATCATAATATCCAATAGTAGTTTCCTTTCACTTTCAGGTGGTGGATAAGGTAACTTTATTTTGTAGGGCATGTTGCACTTGCTAGATTCACCAACTTCTCTAGATGATATTAGGGTAGGAGGCTCATAGATTATCTTATCTTTATTATCCTTATCCTTAGGAGGTATAGGTTGCTCTTTAGGAAGGAGGACACTTATATTAGGAGGAGGATCTAAGACAATTTTACCATCACTACGAAGCCTTAGGTATTCTTTAGGAGCACTTATGTTGAGAGCGGGGTCTTGGTATCCTATCCCTTTGGTTTCTTTAGTTGGTATTTTTTTAAAGATTTGATGAATTGTATGTTCACTTGTATCACATCCTTTTTTGCATAAGATCATGAATCCTTTCCCATATGTCTCTTGAAAGTTGATTGATGTGTTGGTCACTTTATTGACATAGGATGGTGAAATGTTTACTTATTTAGAGGTGTTAGGTTCACCTATGGTAGTGAACTTAGGTTCAACTTGTGACTCAGTTTTGGGATGTAAAATTTCAAACATCTCAAATTGTGTGGGTTGTTTCATTGAAGGATAAAAGGATGCATTGGACTCAAGGTTGTTAAGGAAATCATTTATGAATTCATTCATGTTGGCATCATCTTCTCCAATGATGTCAACACCATGAGGAGGGCATGCATTAGGATTTATGTGAGCATGAGTAAGTTCAATTTCATTGGGGTCATTGTCGAAAACACAATATGAAACATCAACTAAAGAGAACAAGGACTTCCACACATTGCCTAAACAGTTATCCATTTTTAGAATTTCAGACCTAAACATGATAATTTACTCATTATGCAATGCAATAAGTTAAAAATGAAATATTTTGATGCAATTTTGAACTTTTAACAATGCACTAAAATGAATCAATTTAAGCTAAATGCAATGAAATTCATAAAACAACAAATCAGGAAACTAAAATAGCAAGATAATAGCACCAAATAGAAACTAAAATATGAGATTTTAAAGTCATGAAAATATAAATCTGTAGCTAATAGGGACTCATTTTCCAGTAAGGGGAAATGGGTCCTAATTAGGTGTTTCTGAGAATTTATGTGGATTTCAGAGTGAATTTTGATGCTTTTTCAGTTGCTAGAACTTGTTCAATCAGACCTGATTAGGGATTTATTTTCTAGTAAAGATGAATGGGTCCTAGTTAGGTATTTTAAAACTATTTTTTAATAAATTTCAAGCTTTCATTTATGTATTTTAGTTCCAGGTTTGAAACAATAAGCTTCAACTTTAGATTTTCTATAAATTCAATTTAAAAATGCAATGAAAATATGAAGTGCAAGACCTAATTTGAAATGTATTTTTTTTTAATTTTCAAATAAAATTGTATGAGGTCTGAATGAGATGCAAAAAAAAAAAAATTTGTGAACCAACAATTTATGGGGGCTATGGACTCTCTTGTGCTCTTAGGGTTTTTCACCTAAAAAGTGAGAGATAGCCCAAAAAATGGGGTGGTGCACTCAAAATAATGCAAGTATGATTGAAATATGTCTAAATTAAATGTCCTAAATGTAGAAAACTGATAAAATAGATCAATTATTGAATGAAAACTAAAGAAATGCAAAGTTTTTGAAAACAGTGTAGTATACAAACATGTGCTAAATGACCTAGAAATCCAAACAAACTATAACAAAAATTGATCAAACTAAAGGTGTACACTTGTAAACTATGAAGAAATTGGAAAAAGCTTTGAAAATCTAGAAATACTAATTTTTAAGCTTGGTGGGACTTATTTTCCATTCTCGGTGAATCATTCCCAGTTCTGGAAAATTGCACCAAGGCCTGTTTTAGCCAAATGGGTATCCATATCTACAAAAATATCCATGAAATAGGTATAGTGGACCTCATTCACCACTAGTGGCAAATTAGTCTGCTTTGGCTTTTCTAAAAATTCAAAAATGGAATTTGAATCTCTTGGTCTGCTCAATCTGTACCTCTAGGTGTCCAGATCCAAAACCCTGATTTTGGTAGCTATAAATGACTTTTTGTGTAGATTTTTACCTTGCAAAAGTGGAGATGACTTCAACAAGTTTTCAACCTAATATTCAATCATGTTCAAGCCATCCAAGCACCTAAATCTTCAATCACATAAAGGAAGAGAGAGAAAATGTTGATTGTTAGGGATCGGGGGTTTGCCTTGGTCAAATCTCGTTTAGGTAATTAAACCAAAATGATGAAATAAAATAATGAAGCATTAAACATGAAACAATGCAATTAGAGACTTTCCATTATGATGGATCTTGAATTTCTGCAACAATTGATGAAGAATCTTACTCTTGAATGCCTTAGAATTGAACTTGAATGCTATATTGAATGTTTGATTCTTGCTTTCTTGACTTGAGATGGATAATGAATGATGAATGAATTAGGGTTTATAGGTCTCCTTTTATAGATAATAGTGAAGAATAAGGATCATGATCAAGGGCCAAGATTAAATTATACAATAACTTAATCAAGGGTGGAGGTTAATTGAGAGAAGAAAGACATGGATAGATAAAGACTCGAGGTGGAAGATAAGATTGGTATAGACAAAGAGGTGATAGGAGAAATTAATTAATAGAGAATATTTAATTTAGGTGTCTAACATAGGAGAAATAAATAAAATATTAATTTTATTTATTTCAAGAGAAAGGTGAGAACAAATAATGATATAATTTTAAATAATTAAAAATAGTTATTTAATGGAGAGGGAAGGGATAATTAAATAATTAAAATAATTATTTAATTGGGGAGGTAAATAAAGGATAAATAACATTTATTTAATTATAGAGACAAAAGGCTAATGAATAATTAAATAATTGAAATAATTATTTAATTATAGAAGAAGAGGGAAAAGATAACTTTTGAATTAAAATAATATTTACTTCAAAAGTAGGGAGGAAAGGACCATTAGACTTAGATGCTTAATAAAAGTCAAGAAAAGTGTGAAAGTCATTTACAACACCTTTACAAGACATGCATTTTATTCAATTTGCTAGGGTCCAAGACCTAATGTGGATGTGTAAAACACCTCACAACACTATATTAAGGTGATATTAAGTTTAATTTATCATTAATTATTCCAATATCAAGCTAGAAATACTTTTTTCTATGGTACAATTTGTTTTTGTAATTTTCATATTTAAGAAGTGAAAAACAATGCAAATCTAAACTCTATATGATATGCAAGATTTCAATGCAAAACAAATAAGCCTAAATGATATCTTAATTCAATGCAAATCTAAATGCAATGAATGAAATATTTTAACTTAAGATGCAATGAAAGACTCCTCAAATCAAAAATTTGTAATGTTGAATATGTTGGGTTCACCAAAATGAAATAAAGAAAAAAATGTGGATTCACCAAAATGTTTAATAAACAAGATGATGAATCACTATTTTTCTAAGAGGTATTTCACTCAATTATTTGTAAAATAAGATGTTAATGAAACCTAACTATTACAACAACTATGGGGAATGTTTTTAGAGCATAAAAAGCTATGTACCTGAGTAGAAAGTTGTTTTTGAGCTATGGAGGACTCATTCTCCTTCAGTGGTCAATGGGTCCTTTTAGGGTTTCAAAAAATTGATTTTAGGATCATGTTCCTTAATGTCTGCACTCTCAAATTCCTTGTTCTCAACTTTCGGAAGCCTGCGTGCATTTTTGTAGAGCTCTTTTCATGATTTTGCACTTTGAATGGAAACTTTAGTAACTTTAAATATTTTTCTCCAAATCTTGCTCAACTTGATCTTCAACCTATAAATATGCAATCACACACTCAAGGGTAGAAAAACTTTTTGTTTTTTAGTGAATGGGGGTTTTCCTCAATCAAACCCCTTGTAGATAATTAAACCAATTGATGAAATGAAGTATGAACATGAAATATGTAAATGATGTCACCTTGGATGTTGTCTTGTAAAAAAAATCTTGAAACTAACATGTTGTGGCCATGAAGAATGTAGATCTTGGAACCTTAGATAGATATGAACAATGGTTAGAAGTACATATTCAATGCTACATCCACCTATTATCTCAACAACATGAATGCATGCATCAAACCCTTGACATGATGATATGAGATTGAAATGTTGCAATAAACTCTTGAAATATGCCTTGTAATTCCTTTGAAAATTCTCTTGAAATGCTCTTGTGAAATCCAATTAGCTATAGTACTTGAGTGCTTGAAATTCTAGGTGAAAAAAATGTGAATTAACCCCTTATTCATACTAAATTAGGAGATTAAGCCCGAAAGTCAAAGAATTAAGGCCAACACTACATCTAGAAAGAAACATTATTAAATTATAGCTAGAATGAAATTCAAAAAGGGGGGTCTCATTAAGGGAGGACCCATTCGCCACCTTCGGTGAATGGGCACTAGCTCAATTTACCAAGACCTAAGCTCGAGGGATTGAAAGAGGGATAAAAACCCATTTTGGATCAATTGAGAAAGGGGGATCTTGTTAAGGGAGGACCCATTCACTGTCAAGGGTGAATGGGTCATGGCTCAACTTATGAGGACCAATTTTTTCCCAATGAAATAATCTGTTAATTAAATTATGATTGTCAAGATAGATCTTCAGGAGGTGTCAAAACCAAGGCCTAAATTTGAATCAAAAGGGTGTTAATTACTCCAATTAACCACAATTAATTGAGACCACCTAGATAAGTGTGAAAGTGCTTTAAAATAGTTGAAAACACTTAAAGAAGGTACAAATTATGTACATTTTATTCAGAAAGGGGCCCATTAGGCTTGATTAAGAAAATGCATCCTAGAAAAGTGTAAAAATGTGTTACAACACTTTACAACACCCTTGCAAAGGATCAATTAAGGCATGTTTTAGTCAAATAAAGGTCCTAGACTAGTGTGAATGTGTACAAAACATTACAAAACCACTCCAAGACATCATTAGTTTAGCTTTAATCTCAATTATCAAACCAAGCAAGGGAAAATGCTTACTTTTTCTATTACTACACATACAAAATTCTCTCCACCCACCAAGCCACACAAACTTCATGCTCCTATTAGAAAAGAATCATTACCCACTCCACATCCCTTGTCTAAGACTAAAAAACACGTTAGTTATACTTTCAAATTTGGGATTCATTATATTACCTCCTATGCAAGAAAGACAAGATGTGCAATGAAAGAATAAGAATTCATCATTTTATGCATATCATGTAGTTTTCATCTATGCTACTAATAAATGTCATAATTCAAAGAAGAAATTGGAAGAAATAGATCCTTACAATGATAGATTTGATAAGATAATAGATTAAATAGCTTTGTTTTTTTCTCCTTGCTATGTGGTAGTTGTATTATCATATGATACTCATTACCATGTATGGGGGCACAAGTAAAATATTATGTTATCATATTTCATTATGCAAGGAGAAATGTGACATCATTCATTATCGATCATCTTTGTACCTAAACTTGGAGGGCAATGGGTTAGGTAGCTTTATGTTAGGTGCATTCCTTGATACAAGGGATTCATTTATATCTCCTTAAAATATTAGTGTAGAAAGTACACTAACATTTTAAGGAGAACATATATTACCTTGCATAATACAATTATTACATAAGGAATGGTCCCTTATAATGGTGATATCATACAACTCCTAGAAAGTGTGACCTTGTTAATAGTAAATTACAAAAGTATGGCCTCCTCAATCTATGTTAGTGTCTCCTATGTGGTGATATTAAGCTTGATATTTTTAATTATTTAATATTTTTTCATTTTCCCCCACTTTTGAATTGAGTATTATTTTAATTCAAAAGTTAGCTTTTCCCTCTTTTTCTATAATTAAATAATTATTTCAATTATTTAATTATTCATTACCCTTTTCTTCTATAATTAAATAAATCTTATTTATTTAATTATTCCCTCTAATATTAAATAATTATTTTTAATTATTTAGTATTTTGTCTTTTACCCCACTTTTGAATTAAATATTATTTTAATTCAAAAGTTAGCTTTTCTATTTTCTTCTATAATTAAATAATTATTTCAATTATTTAATTATTCATTAGTCTTTTCTCTCTTATTAAACAAATGCTATATTTATTTAATTATTTATCATTCCTTCATCTCCCCAATTCAATAATTATTTTTAATTATTTAATGTTTGACACTCCACCTTTCCTTTATAATTAAATAATTTTTATTTTTATTTTTTATAGATGAGTACTACCAAAGGGGGTAGCTCCCATGTACAATCAAACATTGGTATTTGAATGCCTGATTACAAACTTAAATAGCAAAGTGATGACCCCACTAACTAATCCTCCAAAAGTTGGTAAATAACTGCCATAAGGACGCCCAACCTAACTAGCCTATTCAGGATACCTTCACCAAGCCATGAGCGACAAGAATCCATGAATCTAGAGAAATCCACCAAGTCAACATTCTTGACCCCAACACAAAAGACCTCCCATGCATTAACCATGTGTTGTGCAGTTTTGGCATGCACACCCCACTAAAAGTGGGGACCCTCTTTTTGCTTTGGTTTTAGCTGCCTTTTGGTCCTTTGATTATTGAATCTAGTCACCTTCGAGTGTCCTTGGATATTCATCTTGCTTGCACAAATGATACTCTCAAGTTATTCTTTGAAAATCTTAAGTTTCAAGACATTTTCAGGTTTTGCTCTGTTTTCGAGAATTTCCTCCTCTGGGGGAATTCCCCGGTTCCCTTGAAACCCGATGAGGAGGATAACTTTGCATTGTATTTTAGAGACTTTAGCCCCTCATGGAATTGCATTCCCACAAGAAATCCCCAAATTTACATTTCCCCTTTGTTTTCCTGAAAATTTGCATAAACGCAAAAGTCATGCCAATTTCGTTGATTTCAGTCCTCGACAGAAATCCCCGAAATCCTACTAAACATGAAAAATGGTTTAAAAGTGAATGAATTAATGTTGCATGATTTTCATATCTCATGATTAATTTGAATAATTAAAAGGATGAATAATTCTAATTCTTGATTTTTTATGCTAATTGTGATAATTGTGTTTTCATCGCTAAAATCTATTTAGCTCAAAAATCTTTGAACTTCATCCCTAGCTTGATTTCCCTAGATGGGTGAAAATACTAAAATTTTAAGGAGTTGTGCTTTATTGTGTTTTAAGGGATTTCGTTCATTGCTTAGACTTAATTTAATGATTAATATGTTATTTGTGATAAGTAGTGGCACAAGAGGTCCCATGGGAATCAAGTACCCACATGGTAATTCAACCGTTAGCACAAGTAATCTGGATATGAAATACAGTGTTGTTGATTTGCTAGGAATTTTAAAGATAATTTCAAAGATGAAATCAATGCAAAAATTAATGGTTGATTTCTTGATCTTGGTTAATGGTTTCTCAGGATCATTAAGTTGGTTTAATGGACAAGGAGTTTATAAGCAAAGCTTTAAGTAATTGAAATTGTAGTGACTTCACTCATCCATGTCAATTGCGCACAGAATGGGCCATTCATTATAACAAGGAGGTTGTGCACTAAATGAATCATAGTTGGAAGAGGGAGGCCACAACTCATCTTCTAGAGGAGCTAGATTAAATAATAATACACAATATGATGAAGATGGGCGGACACATGAGAATCATGTGCAGATTGTCAATTAAAGAATAAAGAAGGTTCACTACCATTATAGGATTCAAAGGCATCTTGACGGGAGTGTTTGGTCATTCATCAGTTGAAATGTGATCACAAAAAGGATGATGTATAATATCTGCATGTGGTGACTACCTCGTATTTTTCAATGAAAGGATTGTTGGCAATCAGTTACACGCAGTAGATGAGATTCATCAGAGAGTAAGAACGCAAGCAAATTGGCCATTATCTAAAATGGGATCATATGTTCATAATGCTCAATAATAAGGAATCTTGACACAGCTGAATTCTACCCAGTATATGGGGTGGCGAGGGTCATGCATTGTGAAGTACTCGGCAGAAGAAGGAAAATATACTAAAACATGATGGGCCAAAAAGTGGCAATATGATGGGTACGTGGCTGACGACTATTTTTTTACCCAAAATTGATGAAACAAAAAAGGTTTTTAAAGGATATTCTCAACTTTCCACCAATATAAATTATGCTTTACTTTGAATTTAATAAGTAATTATTATTCATTTTCTATTCAAATTATGAATAAAGTCCTAATTGATAGGCTGAATGAAAAAAATCTATAGCTTTCAAATGGTATCACATTTTTTGAATCCAAAACATGCGTCACATTCTATGATTTTCATATTATAGGATTAAAAAAAGAAAAATTGAATTTCATGAAGTTTTGACCAAGTTAAGGTTGTCAAACATACGAGTTTTTATATTTTAAAAAAATTGTAATAAAAAAATCATAATTAATTATTTACTTGGAAAACAAATACAAAAAAATATGCATCACATTGGGGCATGAGTCCTCTACTTACATCTAAAATCCTATAAAAAAATATTATCATTTTATTGTGGTTAGGGTGGTCAGATAGACACCTACTTCTTATTTTTTCCCTAAAATTTAAGTACCACTGCATTGAAATTTCAAATTTTCACCAAATAGATTTTTTTTTTTACACAAACCTAGTAGTTTAGAAACTACATTCAATTTTCTACAAATTCTATTTTTACATATTTTTCAAATAATATAGATAACTTATCTAAATTTTTACATCAAGTTGCCTAACTCTATTTTTTCTGAATTTTTTGCCACTTAAGGGCATGTTTTTTCCATGATGATCATGCACATGCCCGCTGTTGTCGATATTATCATTCGCCTTCAATAGAATGTGAGGAATCTACAAATATACTATTGAGTGTAGTAATATTGAAACTATGACATTATGAGAAAGCACAGATGAGTGGTACGGATGCAATACTGTGAAGGTGGAAAGACTTTGGAAGGTTTGAGCACTGGCGAATTTTGTGAAGGAATCAGTTTCAGAAAAATCCTTCCACATAGGAATTCCCCGAACAACAGAAATTCTCAAGGCCCCTAGATTCCCCAAAGTAACAAGATCCCCGAGAAGTCTAAGTTCCTGAAGTGTTGGAATCTCATGACAAAAGCGCAACAATATTGGGGTATTGTTTTGTGAAGAAGGAACAAAGAAGGCTGATGGTTTGATCATATAATAAGGATTTGTAATGGAGGTTCCCTAGTCATATAAAAGCCATAGTAAGAACACATGAAATGGAGGCATAAAGGGAATTTCTTTTGCACGAGGACAAAGATTAATAACATGAATTTGGTATTTATAAATGTTGTGCCACTGGTGTTAGTGGTGTATAGTAGCTTTGATGTTCCTAAGAATTAAAATGAACTTAATAAGGTAGCCATAGTGATTTCAAAGAAATCACTATTCAAAGAGGTCACATTTCAGGTAATCCGCACTAACGTGAAACCTGTGAAGGACTCAATTCCTCGAAGACCCAAAATTCCCAAGCATCAAAATCTCCTAGAGCATGAATTTCAAAAAATGCTTGTACAATTTGAGTTGATGTAATTTATTAAGTCACCGGGACACTAGCTTGCAGGATGGTAATGAGTGTATCCACGTTGAGAGCAGATGAACTACAGCCCGCGAATATCTTCATTTTGTAGATGCATTATTTGATGCTGATGTTATTACAAAGAATGTGTAATGGATGGAATATGGCAAGGGTAGGCATTTAGGTGAAGTGATGGTGAAATGTCGGTGCAAGTTTAAGATACTTTGAATTCACCATAGTTTGAGGGTGTCTAAAGTTGGAGATGCAAGGGGGAACAATTTATATGTTTAAGAGACTCAGTATCACATGATGATCACTGTAATCCATCCCCTTCAAAATGAGGTTGATAAAAGTTTTGCGATGGATAAATTACCCCAAGACGTGGTCATTTCACTATATTTCCCGATATGGAGGTCGCAGTAACAATTTGTGAGTAGGTGTCAGATGTGTAAGCTTTGTTTAGCATAGTGATAGGGCATAATGGCGGTATGTTTGGGACCTGGTGGTTAAGTGATTTGTGTGGAAGGTTAAAGTTGGAGTAGTTATGTATGGTCTTTCATGGTCCAGTCATGGTCTTTGAATAACCAAGTTCAGTGATAATGGTGCATAGTGTAATGATGTTTGAACAACAAGAGGGCCAAGGGTATTCAGAGGATGTAGTTAAGTGTATAAAATTGTATGGATTATCTCGATTGAAAATTCATGATTCAAGGAGTAATGTGTATCATGGATGGATCTAAATCCTCTACTTATAAATAAAGTGTCCAATGTTTAGGATTTGCATGGATTAAAGTTAGCTTGAGCAGGCATGTTGTTTAATTGATGGGGAATTCTTTGAATAAATAATATTCACAACAATAATAAATGAATGAATTAATGATTTGAGAAATTACAAATTAGATGCCTGCCTTTGAGTTCAACAGGATTTAAAGCCCATTTGTGGCTTTGTAGAATGGTTTTAATGTGGGATTTTTTTTTTGTATACGATGGAAGATTGCATCAATTGGGGTTTTTTAAGCTTAATTCAAAATATTCTTGGGACTTATTCATGATTATTTGATGTGCTTGCAAGTTTGAAGGTGCCACATGGGGATGAAGATGTCACATTTCTCTAGAAAGGTCATCTTATCGAGATGATTCTTACTCTTACATAAGAAAATGTGTCAGGTATATGGAGGATCATCATGAAAAAAATAAGCCCTTAAGTAACGAAAAATTTAGAAAAATCATAGTTAGGCAATTTGACGTAAAAATTTGAATAAGTTATCTATATTATTTCAAAAATATGTAAGAATAGAATCTTTAAATAATTGAATTTAGTTTCTAAACTACTAGTTTTATTTTAAAAAAATAAAAAATCTATTTGGTGAAAATTTGAAATTACAATGCAGTAGTACTTAAATTTCAGGAAAAAAATGAGAAGTAGGTGTCTATTTGACCACCCTAACCACAATAAAATGATATTTTTTTCTTATAATATTTTAGATATAAGTAGAGGACTCATCTCCCAATGTGATGCATATATTTTTGTAATTTTTTTCCAAGTAAATAATTAATTATGAATTTTTTATTACAACTTTTACAAAATATAAAAACTCGTATGTCTAACCACCTTCTCTTGATACAAAACTTCATGAAATTCATTTTTTTCTTTTTTCAATCATATTGTATACAAAGCATAGAATGTGATGCATGTTTCATATTGAAAAAATGTGATAGTGTTTCAAAGTTATAGATGTTTCTCAATCAGCCTATCAATCAAGACTTTAGCCATAATTTAAATAGAAAATGAATAATAATTATTTATTAAATTCAAAGTAAAGAATAATTTATATTGGTGGAAAGTTGAGAATCTCCTTTAAAAACCCTTTACGTTTCATCAATTTTGGGTAGAAAAAAAGTCATTAGCCACATACCCCACGCATACCCATCATATCGCCACTTTTTCGCCCATCATGATCTTGCACATCCCCTGTCCATGAATGAGCTTTTAAATTGTTTAATATCCCCACCTATGGAAATGTGTACCAGATAAACATCAGAATTTTTGTGCCAACTGGAGGTGTGTTGTAAACAAGGGTGCAAAGTGAAGTTTTTTTCTCCTCCAATCAGAATTCTTATTAGTGTTGAGCTGGCAGAATTTTGTTCTCTCGTTGCTCAAGGATGTAACCGAATGTGTTCTATTGGTTGATGATGTATCAAAGGTGCAAAACCTTAATGTAATAGCTTGATGTTTCTAGAAGGGAAATTGCAGCCCTTGACTTGATTTGATCATGGCCATTGATTTAAAAATGTAAAATTTATAAAAGGCCAATGCCTTCTCATTTGAAAAGACTAGTAAAGGACTAGAGTAGAAGAATTATATTTAGAAGCAAGTAGGGTGGTAAAGCAAGAGTTAGTTCATTTTGAGCAAGTGTTGTAACATAAAACACTGGAATTGTTGTTGTTACTTGATAATTCAATACAATTGAAGACATCATGGTTTCTGGTGATCTCTTTGTGTTGACTTATCTTGCATGGTTCTTGTTTGTTCTATATTTTGGAATTACTTGAGAAATATTGGATATATGTTAGATTTAGAATTAGCATTGATTCAATGGTGTTGATGGTTTGATGCTTGAAGTGTTAGCAGTAATCCCTGGTCCATACTTTTCCCAGCTAGCTGATTGTTAGTTGCTTTGTAAAGTTAGCCTGGACCTTATATTCATCATGCTTAGTTCAATTGTGGATATTTGTTCATTACAATTGTAATAGGGTTGTTGTAAATGAATGTTCACGATATGAAAATCCTTAATTCTTTAGAAGATTGCACTATTTTTGTGAGATTGCATATTTATCTAGGTTAAGCAGGAATCAGTTTTGGGGATTGGTCCATTTCGAGTGTTCTCCATTTGCATCATTGGTCTTAGGATTAGTTTTAATCTTAGAAATCTCTCTGAAACCCTTTTTCTTTTTCTATTTCTTTTATCATTCAAGTTAAATGTAGGATTGGAAGTATCACCATATTGCTAGATCTACTAAATCTAAGGATTCAATATTTGCTTGTAGTAAGATCCCCTTATGGTTACCAACATTTTCACATTTATCACTAAGTTGTTTATGCAATTTCAAAACCTAAAATTAGAGACCTTGGGGTTATCTCTTGAGGCTTGCTAATAGATATTTACCTTTCAAGAGAGATAGGATTTCCATATTCTGTCTGAGTTGTTGCTGTGCAAAAACCACCATCAACACCATGAAATTTATTAAAGCCAATCATCGTGCCTGAGGATCCTCCACATCCTATTATCTACCATCGTCCTCCTCGTCGCCAACCATTGTAGGATCAAAGTATATATGTAGAAAACTCACCCATCCATCTGTCTTCATTTCCATCACCACATTGGCAACTGCTTGGGCATTAACTAGCGCCATGAACCTATCAAGCCACTCTACCACTTGTTCTCTAAACTCAGTGATATCGACCAGGGTGTCAATCATTACTTCATAGATTTTTCTTTCACACCAATGTTGTTTCCAATTCAAGACTGATGAAACTAGATCCACAATTGCATTACGCACCACTGAGTTTTGAATCATGAAAAGTCTCTTGCACTTCACAGACATGGGTTCCTTGGTGCACTGACAAAGCAAACAGAATTGGAACACCATATTTTCTTAGTGACTAGATCTTTGACACTTCCACACACTATGCACTTAGACTGGATATCTGGCACTAAATACCCACAAGGGAAACACAAAGAAACCAGGGTACACCAAATACCCACAACCCATCTCCATTATCCTTCAACCGCTACAATCCTATGCCTAAAAATCCTGAGCTTTTTTGCTCCAAGTTTCACATTAATGATCCCAAAAGGACTATAGAGGAGAATATTAGATTTTTTAAAACTACCCTTAAGGATAGGGGAATTAATCATGAGGATGTTGCATGCAAAATTTTCCCATATTCCCTTGGGGATGAAGCATTTTATTGGTATAACCATCTTCCTATTGGGTCTATCACTACTTGGATTCAATTGGAGACTGCATTTTTACAGAAATTTGAGATCCCAATCAGGGCCAATGAGTTACTTTTTCAATTTACTAGAGTCAAGAGGGAGGAAAATGAACCAATAGTGGCTTTCAATAATAGATTTCATAGGGATTATGCAAGGCTACAACCCCCTTATGTTGTAGATGATGCCTCTGCCAGGGAGGTTTATTATGAGGCTTTGTATAGTTTAACATCTACCTTTGTCAAATGGAGAGAAAACCCTCCTGCCAGCCTACTTGAAGCTTATGATGTGGTTGTTAAAGTGAGTACAGACTTGAGACAACACTTGTTTGGACCCTTTCCATTAGCTAACCAAACACCTATGTTGAGTCCAGCCCCTCAATTACCCTTGGTTCCACATCCAGGTCATCCCTTGAATCAAGCTTCACCCATGTCAAATTACCATTCAAATATGAACCAGCCTATATTCTTTCATCAGCAAGCTAGTATACCCAGTTACTTGCTGAGCTCTGAGATATTTAATCAATCCTTGAACCATGGGTTCCATACTATTTATATGCAAAATTCAGCTGGTATTGTTCCTCCATTGAATAGTGCAGACAAGGAGAGGTTGGATGCACTCACAAAGCTAGTTGAGAAGTTGGCCACCAAAGTCACCCACCTAAGCAACCAAAATAATCAACCTCAGGACATCCAAAGGGGAACTCGGTCCAATTATGATCAAGATCAAGGGCATAATCTTGATAGGGGAAAGTATTTTGAAGATTAGCACTCAGGGCTAACATTTGATAGAGGGCAGCCACCACGTCAGAATAATGGAGGAGTCTTATCATCTCTGGATTGGCCAAAAAATCACAAAAAATCTAGTGGAGTTTACTTAGCTGAAGTAGCTCTTTCATGATGGTGTAGGCTTCATAAATCTAATCAACATTCTGAGTCAGACTATCAAGAATTCCAGACTGCTATGTCCATTTCCAATAGGAAGTTCAACATGCTAGCAATAGTTTGAGTGGGTAGGAGATAGTACCATCTAGTCCTTATGACATATCGGTCATGGTGGTGAACCATGCCCCATTTCCCAAAGGTGAAGATAATGGACTAGAAGAAGAACAAAACAAGAGTGTTGAAACAGAGTATGCATATAGTGAAGAATCTATAATTCAATCCTTTGGAAATAATGAGGAGAATAACAATGGTCCACTAGATGAAGAAGAGTCTACAACTGAAGAGGTTCAAGCGTTCCATCATGTGCCTACTCAGTATTTCTTAAATGGGGGACAATCTGATGCTGATAAAGGAGGAAGTGTTGAAAGCAACAAGGGTAGATTTGTGGTTAGCTCTGAAGACAACTATTCTACCATGGCTGTTAAGCAAATAGGAGAATGTGTGGTAGAATAACTCAAGAAGGTCAGAGTAAGCCTCTCTGCCTATGAGTTGTTAAGGGATCCTGCAATTAGAGGTGCAGTACTAAGTTCTCTTGAAAAAGATACACTTTCTAAACAAAAGGGTGCTTCAAGTGTGACTGAGGAAATCCTCATGTTACATGATATGCCTAAGAAACCTATTCATAAATCCAATAGTGTTGAAGCATCGGTAGAATTAATAGAAGGGGTGGAAGAGAAAGTATGGTTGTTAGATCATACAAAGAATGTGCATCAAACTACAAAGAATGAGCTTCCAATAAAATAATTTCAACAATCTACTAGCAAAATGTCTAGTAGAAGAGTTAACTGGCATTGGATTTGAGAAATTCATAGCAATAAATGTTGAGCTAGCCTTGGAGGAGGTTGAGCTTTCAAATGAGGAGCCTCAAAAAATTTCCAATGAATGTCGCATGAAGCAAATTGTAGGAGTTGATGTTGCAGATAAAGAAGTTGATGTTCCTAAGAGTTATAGTTACAAACTTGAACAGATGCCAACAAAAGAATTTAGGGAGTCTTCTTATTCATCTAATTCTATTTTTTCTCTATCTATTGGTAGACTAAATATTGAAAATTCACATATTTTATGTATTAAGGATGAGATGGTTAATGTGATTCATACGGATGTGCAGGAAAATCTTACTAATACTCAGAACAACACTACTGCAATCATATTTGTTGGGCTTAACCACATTGTAGTATGTGAATACATGCTTGAAGATTAGTCTGAAAGGCCTCCTGGAGAACATCATGATGGGGAAGTTATTATACATGATGGGGCTTCTGAATTTTCATCATTGACCCTTCACAAAGACATTCAAATAGGTGAAAAGTTCCATGTTTACACTTCTAAACCTATTCAATATGATTTTCACACTGAATTATTCATTGAAGACTCTAATTCTATTTTGCATGTTTTGAATGCAAGAGAGATATTGCATCATTAGTTGAGACTTCTTGAAGACAGAGGCATCAACTCTTCACAACTACAGGATGATGAATACCACATTTAGTCCACAATAGTACAAAATTAGGTTGTTTCCCTCTTTACTATGAATTATGAAGCTTGTCAATTTGACTATGGGGGTTTAGGAAAGACAAATTGCATTTGGATGAATCATGGTCCTAGTGAGTTACCTCAGTTACTGATTATTTCTAATCCTAACTTGGAGTTTGGATGCTGAAATTTTGAGATTTATTTTGCTAAGTATAAAGATAATTTTTCATTCTTAAGGACCGTTAATTTCACTTTGTTGCTTGTCCTTGCATTAATTAACCATATGGGGATGAGTCTTTTTCTGCCTCATCTAATCATGAGCCACTTTGAGTCTCTTTGTACATAATTTAGATTTGAATAAATGTAGTGTTATTTGCTTTTCTTTTGCTATTGTCTACCTTTTGTTTTTTTTAGGATAGTTTGCTTTCGAATTAGTTTTCTTTGGTTAGTTTAGATGGCTTTTGGTTTGCTTCTGTTTTGTTTAGTTTAGGTCTATTTTGGGTTTTAGTTTGGTTGTTTCTTTTCTTCTTTGGCTTGGGTTTCTTTGTTTTCTGGTTGGGGAAGTGTCTTTCCTGCACAATAATTATTCATTTTCTGGGACAGTTCTGAGTATTTCATTGATGGACTTTAATCATGTGTCTTGAATGGATGGTTGAGGTCTTTTGTTATCGTCAGGTAGTCAGAATGTTTGATTTAAAGAGGATGGGTCATTGGATTAATTTGAACCTGAAGAATTCTAAAATCTTATATCTTTCATACATCTTAAGAATCCTGAGGTTGCTGTGGGATCTTTGTGAGGTCATGTTAGGTGAAAAACCCCATTTATGCTTCAACGGCACTATCCTTCTTAGCCCTGAGTGTGAACTTCATTTTTCACAGGTTGAAATGAAAAAGTGAAAAGAAAAGAATATCAAAAAAGGAAAGAAAAGAGAAAATATTGAAAATCAAAAGAAAGAATTCAACTTATCAGGAGTATCCTAATATCTCTATTGGGGCTATAGATGCATGGCTGGCAGTAGAGATATGTTTGGGAGAATCATAGTGATAACCTCATCAGGGCTATGAATGCCTGACTGGCAATGAGGCTCTATCCAAGTTTCTTTTGGAGTTAAAATTATTTACGTAGCCTAATTTGAATGAACTTGATTTCTATAGTAACTAAAGTGGGGCAATGAACTCACTTGCACAAACTTGGATTTTAAGTTTATGGAAGGTTCAGTCCACCCTTGGTTCTGATTCTTTAATCTTACATTTTGATTTTTCTACCTGATAGGGAGATCGAAACCAAAGATTATGGGTTCATGATTCCTATTCGTCATCAAAATTCTTTGGAGCATTTTTCTAGTAGAAGTCACCATTTGTTGTGCAGTTTTAGCACACACGCCCCACTAAAAGTGGGGACCCTCTTTTTGCTTTGGTTTTATCTACCTTCTGGTCTTTTGATTGTTGAATCTAGTCACCTTCAAGTGTCCTTGGATATTCATCTTGCTTGCACAAATGATACTCTCAGGTTATTCTTTGAAAATATTAAGTTTCAGGACATTTTTGGGTTTTGCTTTGTTTTCAGGAATTTCCTCCTCTGGCGGAATTCCCCAGTTCCCTTGAAACCCATTGAAGAGGATCGCTTTGCATTGTATTTCAGAGAATTTGGCCTCTTGTGGAATTGTGTTTCCACTGGAAATCCCCAAGTTTCCCATTTCCCCTTTGTTTTCCTAAAAATGTGCATAAACACGAAAGTCATGCCAATTTCACTAATTTCGGTCCTTGACAGAAATCCCCGAAATCCTGCTAAACATGAAAAATGGTAAAAGTGAATGAATTAATGTTGCATTATTTTCATATCTCATGATTAATTTGAATAATTCTTGAGTTTTGATGCTAATTGTGATAATTGTGCTTTCATCGCTAAAATCCGTTTAGCTCATAAATCTCTGAACTTCATCCTTGGCTTGATTTCCCCGGATGCGTGAAAATCCTGAACTTTTGAGTTGTGCTTTATTGTGTTTTAAGGGATTTTGTTCATTTCTTAGACTTAATTTAATGATTAATATCTTATTTGTGATAATTAGTGGCACAAGAGATCCCATGGGAATCAAGTACCTGCATGGTAATTCGACCGTTAGCACAAGTAATCTGGATATGAAGTACAGTGTTGTTGATTGGCTAGGAATTTTAAAGATAACTTTGAAGATGAAATGAATGCAAAAATTAATGATTGATTTCTTGATCTTGGTTAATGGTTTCTCAGGATCATTAAGTTGGTTGGCTGGACAGGGAGTTTATAAGCAAAGCTTTAAATAATTGAAATTGTAGTGACTTCGCTCATCCATGTCAACTGCGCACAGAATGGGCCATTCATTATAACAAGGAGGTTGTGCACTAAATGAATCATAGTTGGAAGAGGGAGGCAACAACTCATCTTCTAGAGGAGCTACATTAAAATAATAATACGCAATATGATGAAGATGGGCGGACACATGAGAATCATGTGCAGATTGTCAATTAAAGAATAAATAAGGTTCACTACCATTATAGGATTCAATGCCATCTTGATGGGATTGTTTTGCCATTCATCAGTTGAAATGTGATCACAAAAAGGATGATGTATAATATCTGCATGAGGCGACTACCCCGTATTCGTCAGTAAAAAGGATTGTTGGCAATCAGTTACACGCAGTAGATGAGATTCATCAGAGAGTGAGAATGCAAGCAGATCGGCCATTATCTAAAATGGGATCATATGTTCATAATGCTCAGTAATAAGGAGTCTTGACACAGTTGAATTCTACCTAGTATATGGGGTGGCGAGGGTCATGCATTGTGAAGTACTCGGCAGAAGAAGGAAAATATACTGAAACACGATGTTGTCGATATTATTGTTCATCTTCAATAGAATGTGAGGAATCTACAAATATACTATCGAGTGTAGCAATATTGAAACTATGACATTATGAGAAAGCATAGACAAGCGGTACGGGTGCAATACCCATGAAGGTGGAAAATCTTCGGAAGGTTTGAGCACTAGCGAATTTTGTGAAGGAATCAGTTTCGGAAAAATCCTTCCACACAGGAATTCCCCGAACACCTGAAATTCCTGTGGCCCCTAGATTCCCTGCAGTAACAAGTTCCCCGAGAAGTCTAAGTTCCTGAAGTGTTCGAATCTCATGACGAAGGCACAACAATATTGGTATATTGTTTTGTGAAGAAGGAACAAAGAAGGCCGATGGCTTGGTCATATAATAAGGATTTGTAACGGAGGTTGCGTATTCATATAAATGCCACAGTAAGAACACGTGAAATTGAGGCATAAAGGGAATTTCTTCTACACGAGGACAAAGATTAATAGCATGAATTTGGAATTTATAAATGTTGTGCCACTGTTGTTAGTGGTGGGCGGTAGCTTTGATGTTCCTGAGAATTAAAATGGTGAAGTAACTTAATAAGGTAGCCATCATGATTTCAAAGAAATCAATATTCGAAGATGTCACATTTCGGGTAATCCGCACTAACGTGAAATCTCCAAAGGACTCAATTCCCCGAAGACCCAAAATTCTCGAGGATCAAAATCTCCTAGAGCATGAATTTCACAAAATGCTTGTACAATTTTAGTAGGTGTAATTTATTAAGTCACCGGGACACTAGCTTGCACGATGGTAATGAGCGTATCCACGGTGAGAGCGGATGAACTAGAGCCCGCGGATATCTTCATCTTGCAGATGTGTTATTTGATGTTGATGTTATTACAAAGAATGTGTAATGGATGGAATATAGAAAGGGTAGGCATTTAGGTGAAGTGACGGCGAAAAGTGGGTGCAAGTTTAAGATACTTTGAATTCACCACAGTTTGAGGGTGTCCAAAGTTAGAGATGCAAGGGGGAACAGTTTATATGTTTAAGAGACTCAGTATCACATGATGATCACCGTAATCCATGCCCTTCAGAATGAGGTTGATAAAAATTTTGCGATGGATAACTTACACCAAGACGTGGTCATTTCACTATATTTCCCAAGATGGAGGTCGCAGTAACAATGTGTGAGTAGGTGTCGGATGTGTAAGCTCTGTTTAGCACAGGGATAGGGCATAATGGTTGTATGTTTGGGACCCGGTAGTTCAGTGATTTGAGAGAAAGGTTGAAGTTGGAGCGGTTGTGTATGGTCCTTCATCGGAGTCATGGTCTTCGAATAACCAACTTTGGTGATAATGGTGCATAGCATAATGATGTTTGAACAATAAGAGGGCCAAGGGTATTCGGAGGATGTAGTTAAGTGTATAATGTATGGATTATCTCGATTGTGAATTCATGATTCAAGGAGTAATGTGTACCATGGCTAGATCTAAATCCTCTCTGTATAAATAAAGTGTCCAATGTTCAGGATTTGCATGGATTAAAGTCACCTTGAGAAGGCATGTTGTTTAATTGATGGGGAATTCTTTGAGGAAATAATATTCACAACAATAATAAATGAATTAATTAATGATTTGAGAAATTACAAATTAGATGTCTTCCTTTGAGTTCAGCAGGATTTAAAGCCCACGTGTGGCTTTGTAAAAGGGGATTAATGTGGGATTTGTTATTTGTATACAATGGAAGATTGCATCAATTAGGGTTTTTTAAGCTTAATTCGAAATATTCATGGGACTTATTCATGATTATTTGATGTGCTTGTAGGTTTGAAGGTGCCACATGGGGATGAAGATGTCACATTTCTCTAGAATGGTCATCTTATCTAGATGATTCTTACTCTTATATAACAAAATGCGTCTAGGAATGAGCTTTTAAATTGTTTAATATCCACACCTATGGAAATGTGTACTAGATAAACATCAGAATCTATGTGCCAACTGGAGGTGTACTATAAACAAGGGTGCAAAGTGAAGTTGTTTTCTCGTCCAATCAGAATTCTCATTAATGTTGAGCTGGCAGAATTTTGTTCTCTCGTTTCTGAAGGATGTAACCAAATGTGTTCTATTGGTTGATGATGTATCAAAGGTGCAGAAACTTAATGTAATAGCTTGATGTTTCTAGAAGGGAAATTTCAACCCTTGACTTGATTTGATCATGGCCATTGATTCGAAAATGTAAAATTTATAAAAGGCCAATGCCTTCTCATTTGAAAAGACTAGTAGAGGACTAGAGTAGAAGAATTAGACTTAGAAGCAAGTAGGGTGGTAAAGCAAGATTTAGTTCATTTTGAGCAAGTGTTGTAACATAGAACACTGGAATTGTTGTTGTTACTTTATAATTCAATACAATTGAAGACATTGTGGTTTCTGGTGATCTCTTTGTGTTGACTTATCTTGTATGGTTCTTGTTTGTTCTATATTTTGGAATTACTTGAGAAATATCAGATATATGTTAGATTTAGAATTAGAATTGATTCAATGGTGTGGATGGTTTGATGCTTGGAGTGTTTATAGCAATCCCTGGTCGATACTTTTCACAGCTAACGGATTGTTAGTTCCTTTATAAAGTTGGCATGGATCTTATATTCATCGTGCTTAGTTCAATTGTGGATATTTGTTCATTACAATTGTAATAGGGTTGTAAATTAATGTTCACGATCTAAAAATATTTAATGCCTTAGAAGATTGCACTATTTTTGTGAGATTGCAGATTTATCTGGGTTAAGTAGAAATCATTTTTGGGGATTGGTCCATTTCGATTGTTCTCTATTTGTATTGTTGGTCTTAGATTAGTTTTAATCTTAGAAATCTCTTTGAAACCCTTTGTCTTTTGTTATTTCTTTTATAATTCAAGTTAAATGTAGGAGTGGTAGTATCACCATATTGCTAGATCTAATAAATCTAAGGATTTAGTATTTGCTTGTAGTAAGGTCCCTTTGTGATTACCAACATTTTCACATTTATCACTGAGTTGTTTATGCATTGTCAAGACCTGACATTAGAGACCTTGGGGTTATCTCTTGAGGCTTACTGGTAGAGATTTACCTTTTAGGAGAGATAGGATTTCCATATTCTGTCTGAGTTGTTGTTGTGTAGAAAACACCATCAACACCATGAAATTTATTAAAGCTACCCATCATGCCTGAGGATCCTCCACATCCTATTCTCTACCATCATCTTGCTCATTTCCCACCATTGTAGGATCAAAGTATATACACAAAAAACTCACCCATCCATTTGTCCTCATTTCCAGCATTGCATTAGCAACTGCTTGGGCATTAACTGGTGCCATGAACCTATCAAGCCCCTCTACCACTCGTTCTCTAGACTCAATGATATCGACCAGGGTTCCAATCACTACTTCATAGATTTTTCCATCACACCAATGTTGTTTCAAATTCAAGACTAATGAAACTAGATCCACAACTGCATTGTGCACCACCGAGTTTTGAATCATGAAAAGTCTCCTACACTACACAAACATGGGTTCCTTGGTGCACTGACAAAGCAAACAGAACTGGAACACCATATTTACTTGGTGGCCAGATCTTTGACACTTCCACACACCGTGCACTTGGACAGGATATCTAGCACTAAATAGCCACAAGGGTAGCACAAAGAAACCAAGGCACACCAAATACCCACCATACACATCACACCCCAATTCTTTCCATAATCTGATCTAACTGGTATGGTGGCACTGCATCTCTCTTGTCTTCAGAATCACGAGCTCTTGGTAGGAACAAATGAGGCAACTCGACAACCCATAATATATTTTGAGATCACTTCTTGTAGGCCCAACCAATGTATTATTGTAGAGCCCATTACAATTTTTTCTAATTGCACCACACCCGAGTTTTCCATAAAATCTGCAACCTTATTTGCCTCTCTATAAATGTGTGACAAAGTATAGTATATCAACCTTCCTAATGATTCTTTAATTTGTGCAATCTAATCATTGATTCACCAAATTTGGGAACTCCCTAAGGTTATTTCTTGTATATAGTGCATAGAGTCCCCCTCAATTTTGACTGCATCAATACCATTTTGTATGCATAACTGCAATTCGAGCCATAAAGCCTCCATTTCAGCCATGTTATAAATGCACACACCTAAACTCTTCAAATCTGCCTAGAAACACTCACCATTTGCATCCTAAATTATACATCCTACCCCTACATTTCTAGGGTTTCCCTTTGCAGCCCTATCAAAATTCAGTTTCCATTTTAACCTTACCAGGTTTTTCCAAAAAATCTCTTTCCTATTCACTTTTGTTGTAGGTAACAATTTAGAATTTGTTATTCTGAGCCCGATCCATGTCTTCTTGATTTCTTCATCCCACCTTGAAAATTTTGATTTGGGACCCACAATCATCCTATTATTCACTATCTCAATAATGGCCTCCTAAATTTTGGCCATGAGTTGTTCTCGGTTTAAAGAATTCTCCTTAAATATGTGTATATTCCTCTCCTTCCATATGTGCCAAACCATCAATGATGGAACCATAATCCAAATCCCTTTCCAGAAACCATTCTTATTCATAATTGGTCAGCTAGACATGAAGTTCCAAAGTTTGTAGTGCCTTGGGATGATATAATTAAACATTCTTTGCAGCCAATCCCAACATGACGAAACAAAAGGGCAAGATAGAAGAAAATTATCTACACTCTCCTCCACCTGTCTGCAAAGGTTGTACCTTGTTGGGCCAGCAATTCCCAATATTTTTAGTCTCTCACCAATTAGGCAATGATTGTGAAGTATTCTCCACAAGAATTCCGCTACCTTGTGCAAAACTTCCTTCTTCCAACAGAGTCTTTCCATCCAAGAAGTTTCCTTAATTTTCCTTAACTGTAGACGGTAGCCAAGCTTGGCCGAGTACTCCCTAGATGCCACTCCACACCAAAATATAGAATCTTCCCTATTGAACAACTTAGTTAGTCTACTATTTATTTCCTTACATACCTCGGCAGCCAAAGCTTGTGGGAGTGGTAAAGATGATACGTTGACCCGACTACAATTTCCAATTAATGAATTACTTTCTATCCTAATATAATCTACCACCTTAGTGCCAAATTATGACTGTAGACAATCGAAGTATTGATCCAGGTCAAAGAGTTCTAACAAGCTTTTGTGACCATTCCATGAATCTATATAGAAAAGAGCCTTCTTCCCATTCCTAATCCTCCATGATATATGGCTCATGATTAGGTTTCTATAGTTTGATATGTATTTCCAAGCCACAGAGCCACCTTCCAAGTTGGAAACAGTTAAAATTGAGAGGGGTCAATATTATCCAAATATTTGTTCTACAAGATCCGACACCATAGCTTGTTAGGTTTTTTATACATTTTCCATATAAGATTTTCTCCTAATGCATTGTTCTGCAAATGGATTTTACGCAACCAAACCCCTCAATCCTCCTTTGGCATGCAGACTATATCCCACCCTATTAACAGGATTTTTTTAACTTCCTTTGAGCCTTCCCATAGGAATTTCTTCATGATTCCCTCCAACTCATTTTCAATTTTGGTTGGGGCTTCAAAGCAAGACATGGTGTATATAGGGATTGCTGCTAGAATCACTTTTTTCATCATTAGTCTTCAAACCAACACAAGACAATTATTTTTCCAAGCCATCACCTTATTCCTGCACATTTCAATTACCTCGCGCCAGTGTTTGGGTTTGTACGAGCATTCAAATATTTGAACTCCAAGGAAATTGGATGGTAGGTTCCCCTTTTGAATTCCCAGTATTGAGGTTATTACCTATTGTATATGATGTCTCATGTTGAAGAAATAGACACACGACTTGTCTTTCTTCATTTTTTGGCCAAATTTTACTTCATATTCTGTGATTACATGAATTATACTTTTGGCTTCCTCCATGCTTGCTTCCCCTAGAAGTGATGTATCCTTCGCAAACTGGGCATGGGTGACAAGTTTTGTATTAGGTGCCACTTGAATGTCACACCATTCCCTCTACAAACACCTTTTTTTAATTGCAAAACTAAAGGATTTGGCCATAATGACAAAGAGGAATGGTGAAATTGGATTGCCTTGCCTGAGACCATTGGTTTCTTGAAAGAATCCATGGAGTCAATCGTTAATAGCTATCGAGAAATGAACAAAGGATATTCACTAGAAAATTAGTTTGCACCAGTGACTGCAAAAGCCTAATATCTTCGTTACTTCCATAAGAAAGGGCCATCTCACCTTGTCATATTCCTTGCTCACATCCAATTTTATGATCATGCCCACCTGCTTTCCTGATCTTAGAGTATGAACGACCTCCGAAATGATCAGAATGCTATCAAAATTTTCTCTACCAGGCACACACCCATTCTTTTTTTCTGAGATAATCTTCTCCAGCATCGGTTTTAGTAACTCTAAGAGGTTCAGATCCCACCACCAATATGAAACTGATAGAGCCTCCCACCTTCATTTCCTTCCATCACCATTCCAGTAACTCTAAGAGGTTCAAATACTACCACATGTTTTGGAATTTGAAACTCAATTTTTTTGACACACTTCCGTCAGTTACTGAAAGCTCCATAGGGTAGTGATCGAAGATTGAAATGGACAATATGATCATAGAAACCTTTAATCTAGAGTCAACCCAACTGAGGGGAATTAAGAAACAATCCATATGAAGGTTCCATTTTCCATTGGACAATCCAATAGACCACATTCTGCCCCAAATGCTCTGAAATCCAAACTAGGTTGTGACACATTTCTAATTCCACGCTCTTTTCTAACAATTCTAGAATTACATTGAAATCACCCCCAATTGCCACCTCTTCCTTGGGAAGGGAGTGGGAGAATTCCAAGATTGAGTGCCAAAGAAGGGGTTTATCCACTATTTTTGCTAGACCATAAATGTTGATGATTGTGAAAAATTTGTTCAATCCTAAATCAAAAACCTTCACTACCATCCAATTTGTAGAGGTGAATAATATTTTCACAGATACTTCTACGACCTTCCATAATATCCCTAATCCACCCGTAGACCCAGTTGAGTCTTGAAAAAAACCTTCCCAAGATCGACAGTATTTCAGAAATTTCAGACACTCTTCTCCTGACAACCTTGTTTCTTGTAATAAAATGATACTACTAACACCTTTTTGTAAATGACGCCTTACTAGGCACCATTTTTTAGGGGCCTTTAGGCCCCTGACATTCCAAGTTGTGATCCTCATTATTTCCCAAGGGAGGCAACTCCTCCCTTGGTACTCAAAAATTTGGTAATGTTGGTATATTTTTTAGCTACCGCTTCTTCCTGTAATTGTTTAGAGGATTTCCTACCTCTAGAGTTACCAGAAGTGTTGATTTTTCCTAGACCTAGATGATTGATTTCCAATTAGGAAATGCACCTTTCATCGATTATTTCAAATTCATCTTCACCATCTACATTTGAATGTAAGTCCTCACTTTCCCTAGATGCAACTTCTGCCTCATCAATACCCATTGTCTTATGCCCAACCTCTTGGGGAGATTGTGGCAGAGATTTAACTGTCTCATCCTTGTTATTATGTGTTGCCTTTAGTGGTATGTACTACTTGCCCTGGGTCTTGCCTTTGGGTTCTAGTCATTCCTAATTGAGACAACCTTTCCTTGGGGACTTTCAGCTTGGGCATAGTGATTCGGCAAAGATTATTTCCCATAGACTGATTGTTCCAACTCTTTGTAATATCTAGATTGCAATCTAAAGTGCTATACTTTCATGAGCCACACTCAATACAAAAATGCCTTGGTTCCTCAACCTCAATGTCTTGCAACCAACTCTCCCCATTCACCAACAAATAGATTATGTGTGGAATGGAATCAATTGCTGCAATGCAAAATCTGGCATAGTTGTGTAAGTCTCCATCCAAGATGTTCATGTCAATATCCAGTAGGGTTCCTAGAGACCAACTGATCTTCTAAAGGTTGTTGTCCAAGAAATATTCCACTAGGAGGTTGTAAAGTCTGACCTAGATCGGCTTGTCATATGGCTGCATTTTCATAGGGTAAAAATTCATGTTCCATGACTGCATATACAAGGACATGCCATCCGTATACCAAAGTTCTCCCTTCACTAAATTCTGCATTTTTTTTTCTCATCCATGAACACCACTACGAAGAACCATTTTAGCAAGAATCTTATCAATACCTCCATTTTCCAGTTTTCTTGAATCCAAGTTTTAATCGCTGTAGGATTTGGTGTGCCAGCACTAAGGCAACAGATACAAGAAAATTCCCTAAGTAGCACAGTGTCTTCCTTGATTTCCTCTGAGACATCAATCTCCATGGATGGTTCTTCATCCTTTAGGTTGGTATTTTCCATTACTTCCATTTTCCCTTCCTTCATGGAATCCTGACCCGACCATCTACCTCTTGCTCTTTGACGAACCCTTGATTTATTATGCCTTTGATGTTTTGTCCATTCATTTTGGCTTATGTTCAAATTTTTCCCAAGTGGGGGTATCTTCCTTGGCCCTAGAATCCATCTTTCAATAGGGTTTTTAGGAGTTTCATGTCATTTCCTTGTAGTTTTACTTCCCTTTTCTTCTAGTGCACTCTGCAATCGATGGGCAGGAAGGAATTTATCCACCCATTTCACTCCAACAAAAACCCACTGCAGGATATGATCTTGCTCTTGTTCCTCAGCTCTATCTTTAACCAATTCGTCTCCTCGGTGCATTCTTCCATCCTTTTCCACTTTTCCCTATGTTGCCACCGCCCTGGCCAATGACTTCACTCTACTCTAGTCCATCCCTCATATAAAACTTATTTTTTAAATATATTTTTTTAATTATTTAATTATCTAATTATTTTTTCACACCTTTTTTTTAAATAAATAAAATCAATATTTTATTTATTTCTCCTATGTTGGTCACTAAAATTAAATACCTTTTATTTAATTTTAGCTCCTTGATCCATGTCTTTCTTCTCTCAATTAGCCTCCACCCTTGATTAAATTATTTTCTAATTTAATCTTGGCCCTTTATCGTGATCCTTATTCTATCCACTCACTTAACTCTCCTCTATAAAAGGAGTCATTTCATCCTCATTTGAGAACACAACAACAAGAAGACGATCACACACAACAAGAAGACATTCTCACACCAAGAAGGCGATCTGACACACTAAGCACTCTAGATCAAGAGAGAATCTTCAAGATCATTATCAAGGCATTCAAGGGAAGATTATCAAAGTCTTACTATAGCAATGAAGGATCCACTATCATGTTGAAGGCATGAATATTGATAGAGGAATCATGTTGATGTAGCATTCAAGATCACTTCAAGTATTTCAAGATATCAACTCAAATCAAGTTTATGATCAAGAATCACATCCATGGAGATTTCTACATGTTGATTTCATTCCAAGGTTTCAATATTGGTATGGTAATTTGTGAAATTTTTATGTTCACTTGTCAATCCTTCAATTACATGTTTTAATTCATTATCAAGTTTGATTACTAAATGGGGTTTGACTAAGGAAAACTTGTATCCCCTAACAATCAACATTTTCTTCTCCATGATGTGTGATTTGTAGGTTTTAGGTTGAAGATTTATGAAGAGAAAGATTTGAAAAAGAAGCTTAAATGGTGACTGGTACACATCATTCTTACCTCTAAAAATCTATTTTTTGATTATATGTATGGTTAAAATTTATCTATGTACCCCATATTGCTCATATTTGAATGGAAAGTAGAGAATTAGTGATCTTCATTTAAAAGATCCAAATTTTATATGTTTAATTTTGGTCAACCCGAAATTTTGGACATTAATTTTTTTTTATTTGAAGTTCATTAAGGCCCTATATCTAGGATGGAATTCATTTATGCATTGCATTTCCATTAGTGAAATTGCATCTAGGTTCCTAAATCTTGCATTAATGAAAGTGCATATAGGTTGCATTTTTTCTTTCTTCCATCATCTTATCTCATCTAAAAAAACAAAAAAATTGCATTACTATGCATCATACTTTCATTTATATTCATTCTTCCTTCACTTGAGATTGGAAAATTGCACTCAAAATTGCATCATATATTCATGTTTTAAGCATTGGGCTCTAAACATCCATTTAAGGGTAGTCATTTGAAACATTGCATAAGTTGGATAGATCAATTGTCACACAATGTTAGTATATTTCCTTTCCAAGTATGCCAAGAAAAAGCTCATTAACAAGCATGATAGTCATCCTTCCAATATATTTCATAGTTGTGAGAGACTCTTAGTGCAAGAGAATGACAATGTTGACACACTAGACATAGTTCCACACCCTCTAATATCTCTTTTATTTGTGGGAATGAAGTGATAGAAGAAGATGAAATCATAGACAATCATGATAATCATAGTTCCTTTTCTCCCAATATCTTTCCTACATATGATGAAGGTATTTTGGTGCTAGAAGATACACCCATTGAGAATCATGACAATGTTGAAAGCTCCTCTTCTATAACCTCTTCTACTTTGGAAGATATTATGGCACAAGAGAATGAGATCATAGACAAATTTCTTAACATCACTCTACCTAGTCTACATTCATCTCCAAACTCCTCCCTTATTTTAAATAATATTTTTGTGAGAAATCATGATAATCACATTATTTGTGAGGAGGATATGTTGACATTAGATGATAAAATATTTAAGACCTATGGCAATCCTCTTTATTTATCTTCCCCTATTTTGGAAAACATTATTGGACAAAGGGATGTAATCATAGATAATCATGATAATCATACTTTTTCTTCTCCTAATTTCTTTCCTACTTGTGAAGAAGATATTTTGGGATTAGAAGAACTATTCATTAAAAGTCATGAGAATCTTCTTGCTCCCTTTCCTAATGTTTCCCCATCCAATAATGCATAATTTATCAAAAGAATCCAATCATTGAAAAACAAGAATGTGATGCTTTTCCTTCTCTTGATGTCTCTCCTCCTTGTGATGAAGTTACTCTACAAAACCTATTCATGGAATGTGATCAACATATTATTTCCTTCTCTCCTAAAAACTCTTTTACTAGTGGTCTTGGTTATTACCCCTCAAAAGAAACAAACAAGCCTCCACTTAATATCAACACTATTAGATAGAGCTCTGCTAGGGTTTTGTGGTTTTTAAGGTCACTCTTGGCCCCTCTTACATCATACTGCACATTCGACGTAGGAAACCCCTCTTTTCTTGTGTGTACGATTGCATTTACTATAGTTTTTTTGTTTTAATATGCCTTCAACTGACTCTAACCCAGTAGTTCATGCTGGTGTTAGCAGCTCAACGGTGCTACACAGTGGCTCCTCCTCCAAACAAATGACCCCAGAAATTTGTTCTGAAAGTCTTTCACGAGGTAAGTATCCTGATTCCCCAGCTGATGTGGTTTTTCCTTTACCAAATTTTTATTATGTTTGTCAATGGATTGAACAACATACCCTTGTGTGATATTTTGTTCGAAGGACTCCCCCTGAAAGTCTACTTAAGGAATGGGTCAACAAGGCCTGGGTCCCTTATGGGGTCCGCCTTGATATGGTCCAAAATTTAACCAAGGGTTTCTTTTTGTTCCACTTTGTGGAGGTCAATCATGTCTAGGCTATCTTAGCCCATGGTCCCTAGTATGTTAGGTCTTCTTTGTTGGTTTTCCAGAAATGGACCTAGGATTTTTCTATCTCAGATGACACCAAGTTGTGGGTCCCGATCTAGATTGAATTCCCTGGTCTAGCTTTTCCTTGTGTGCCTTTATTGAATCATATTGCGTCCTCACTGGGGAGGGTCATTTGTATTGAGTCTAATAGGTATTTCTAGGCCCAACCCTAGAAATAGGTCTATGTGGAAGTTGACCTCTCTAAGGATTTGAAAGAATTCATTGATATTCAAATTGGAGCTCTTTGGCATACCCAGACGGTCACTTATTTTAATTTTCCCAACACGTGTTATAGGTATCAGTCTATAGACACAAGATTAAGGACTACCCTTTGGCAGTACCTCCTACATCATCTACCATGAGATACTATAAAGCCTCATCAGGTAGATACTTCTACTGCCAAATTTGATGAAAAATGGACCATGGTTGCAAGCTGAAAAATAAGTCCAGTGGTTCTAGGTCGGCCTCTAAGGCCTATGAACCTTTGAAGATAGTTTCAAACCCTTCAGTGAAGGTGACGAAAGCTTTTGTTGGATCTGATATTGTTTCGGTGTAGCCTAGGACAAAGGCAACACCTCAGCTTGTTGTCGTTATGATTGCTTAGCCAAATGTTTATCCTCTCGTGCTAGGAGTTCAAAGATAGTCTCACAGTCCTCCACCACTTGAAGTAGGTGAATATGTGCAAGAAAAGTGGATATTTTACTCTCCTTCTATTCAAATTGGGTCAATTCTGCTAGAGTTTTTGCATAATTTTTTCTCTTCTTTGAATGAAGAGGAACCAAACTCTGACAATATGGAGGAGTTTCATTCATGAATTTCCTCTCATGGAATGTTTGAGGTCTAACAGACCTCTCCAAAAAGTATTATGTTAGGTATACTTTAAGAAAATATTCTGGTATTGAAGTCCTTTGTCTAGACAAGAGGTTAAAATTTTTGGATTCTTGCTTGCTTCAGCTTGTCGTTCTATTTGGCTAGCCTATAAAATGTTTTGCACTACTCATGATGTTGGGCATGGAAGAGTTGTCACCCTTTTGTACCCATGGTGGCATGCTTGTGTGGTCGACCATGGGTCTAATCCTACTCATTGGCTCATCTAGATCCTTCTTAACATTGATAATCATTCCTTTGGGATTATTAATGTTTTCACTTTTAATGATGTTGTGGAACACTTTTTGCTTTGGTGCTAGATTGCTGATTCATTGCCAATTGCTACTTGGTTATTATGTGGGGATTTCAATATGGTTGAGATGGAATATGACAAAGATGGCACCTTTCCTTTTAGATGGGAAATTGGTGAATGGGAGGTGTGGTTTTACATACGCAATAAATTGGGGCCTTTCGATCCCAATAATGGTTGTCGCCATTCTCATTCTCTCTGGTACACTTGGTGTAATTTCAGGGTTGGTTTTGGAAAAATATTTAGATGCCTTGATTGTGCCATGATCTCATCTCAATCTTTTTTCTCTTTTGACAATTCTTCTTTGCCAGTTAATCCATTAGTGGATGTGAATTTTTCAAACCACTTCCCCATTTCTTTTTGTATTGAATGGGAGACATGACAACCTTGCACATCTCAAAATCACTTATTTTTTAATACATATTTTCTTTGCCACAATCCAACTTTGGCCCAAATTCATAGAATTTGGAATATGGAGTGTAGGCAAGCTCATCATACAGACTGGATTACATGGTGGAATGATGCTATCACTCGCATAGCTTGATTTATGCACATTTATGGGTGCCAGCTGGCTATCTTTCACCAACGGTCTTATGAGGCTACCACCTCTTACCTACATTCAGCTACCAAGGCTTTGGTGGCCAATCCATTTTCCCCATCATTACAAGTTTGGGTTACAGAATTAAGGCACAAAAAGCAAGATGCAGATAATTAGAGGGGCTCAAATTAAAGCTAGGTTGCACTGGCTCAAAGTGGGTGACCATGTCTCTAAATAGTTTTTTTGGACCTGTGTGCCTTGCACTCATCCCCAAGAACTAAAAAAATTAAAGATGGAATCAAGGTGCTCTTTGAGCTTCCTGACATTCTCGAAGCCTTTGTGTGCCATTATGAGTAGGTTTACACTACACAAGAATCCACACCTGTGAGATAGCAATCCCTCTAAGATTTCCTTACTGTTGTGCCAAATAGGCTTTCCTAAACCCAAAGAAATTTTTGTGATCAGTTATTAACACTGGATGATCTCAAGGAAGTTGCTCATTCCATGGTTCATAACAAAGCCCCAGGGATCAATGGGTTTCCTTGTCATTTTTACAAGGCCCTTTGGGATTGTGTTGGGCAAGATCTGTATCATGTTTACTTAGAGGTGTTTCATGCTAATTCTCTGGGTAATATAATAAAAAAAGGAAATATTAAATTCATACCTAAGTCTAGAGATCCCAAGGATATTTGCAACTAGAGGCTTATTACACTTCTCAATGTCTCCTACAAAATCATTACCAAAGCTTTGGCTCTAAAAATTTGCCATCATTTACCTCAGATTGTGCACCTAGAGCAAACAAGATTTATGAAATCTAGGTTCATTCTAGATAATATTATTTCCATGTGGGAAGGTATGGAATGGGCCATAAAATCAAACCATAAGGCTATTTTTGAAGAGGATTCGCAGCCATTAATGGTGATACAAGCAGAAGCATCCGCAAAGAGCATGCAAACAACCTAAATGAAATTGGGCCCAAACCCCAAAGCTTGTAGCATCACAAGAGTAAAAGTCCATTCCATCTGGAAAGGATGCTCGCTTGACCCTTCTCTATATGTGCTGGAAAATAAAGGGTTTGGTTACCTCTTGGCCAACACGGTTTCTCAACAACATGTCAAGGGAATTTTGCTACCTAACTCTTAGGACCAATTGGTTAATGGCCATTTTAATGATGATTCTTTCCTCACTCTTCTTGAGGACAGAGATAATATTAAAGTGGCCTTGGAATGTCTCAATATTTGTTTCCTCACTTCTAGTTGTGCCATTCAATGACACAAAACTTTGTGCTACAGACAGTCTATTCTACTCACTACGCCCTAGTTTCAGTTATATGGTTGGAAGTGGATTGGGCTAGGAGAAATTTTCTAATACTTTGGCATTCCCTTCACCTTCCAAGCATCTCCAACTGAGCTATGGCAAGTTCTACTTTCCAGAGTTGAGCATAAGCTCGCTTTCTATATTACTAAGCCCCTTTCTTTGGCAAGGAAATTTTAGGTGTGCTCCAAAGTTCTTGTGCCCACTCATGTTTATTATTCTTCCTGTTGGGCCTCCTCTAAATCCACCTATGGAAAACTTGAAAAGTTGCTTCAGGACTTCCCTTGGGCCTCTGTTGAATCACATAGAAGGTTTCACGATCTCACCTAAGAATTTTGTTGTCTTCCTAGAGACTTTGGAGGTATTGGGCTACTCTCTACTTAATGACAAGGCACTACCTTGTGTGTGAAGTGGATTATCTAGGCCCTTATGGGAGATGAGGCCTAAAAAATTCTCCTTAGGCATTGTATCCACTCAGGCTTTCCTACGCATAGACCTACCTGGAAGGGGATTGGATTTAAAACCCTTTTGGTCATAGAGGAACCAGTTCAAATTGTGGGGAATTTTGTTGCTAAAAGTATTTGGAAAGCCTGCGAGGCAGTTAAACCTTGGCTCTGCTAGGCTAGTTCTAGTATTCGTGATGGGCTTTTGCTCAACCAACAAAATTTTTGGTGGTCTCTTTTTGCTAGCACTGGTAAGCCTCTAGCTAAATCTCCTTAGCTTAAGGTGCTTAGATTCCATAAGAAAGGTATTCAAAATTTACAATAGATATTTCATAGACCCACAATGCGTATTTTTCCCTGGGAAGACTTATGTGCCTTGTAGAGACTTCAAAACCAAGACCATGCAACTTATGATGGTTTGGTGAATTCTATTCCTACAGAAATGCTTCACATGGTGGGTATTCATGGGTCCAAGCTCTGGTGGAAGGACTAGAAGTGGTAGCCAGGCACCCCTTTCAAAAATTACAAGCCTAGGATTAGTTATAGGTGGCTCTCACCAAATTTTCCTATGATTCATGGTCTGAACTAGAGGTGGCTTCTTTAATCTCCCACTCATGTCTAGCATAAAATATTTTCTACCACTTTGTCTACAAGTGTTGAGCTGAAACTTTCCCACTTTGCTTGGTGTATTCTTTTCCAAGGCTTGCTTGTGGGTTCTCAGCTTATTCACCTGGGGGTCCAAGACCCTTGTTTCCCTTTTTGTGGGAAAGTTCAGTCTTTTAAGCATCTCTTTTGGTCTTTCCTTAGAGCCCAACAATTTTGGATTTGGATTCATGACTTCTTTTATCCTTTTCGATTGGAGCCCTTTTCCTAGCATATGGTTCTATTAGGAGACTCACCTAGACCTCTTGCTAAGTATACCTAGCTTTGGCACACTTTCAGGGTGGAAATCCTCTTCAATATTTGGAAAGAAAAAAATACGTACATATTTTCTCACACTCAAATGGATAAAAATGCTTCTTTATATTCTAAAGCTATTATTCGTTCTAATGTGCTCTTACTAATTTAGGTGTAGGTGAATAAAGTTGCACTTGAAGTTGCTCGCCTGCAAGTTCTTTTGGACCATTGGGGAAATTACCCATGTACTATTGCTTGAGTTTCTGCTTCATCTACCTCCTCCCACAGCTAGTTTCCCTCTTAGGGCTAGCAACAGAGTGGCTCTCCATGTGCCCTCTTTTAGCCTCTTCAGTGGGGATGTCACCCTCCTCAGTGGACCTGCTCTCCTTCACCTCGAGCTGGCTAGGGGTTTCCTTCTGGGAGTTCTTCAAGGAGTATCAGTGGTGGTTTTGAGTGGCCCTCTGATGACATTCCTACCTCTAGCTCTGGTTCACTAGACTCTGGTAAAAAAATTCTACGGCTTGCACTTGCAATCTCACCTCGATGTGAGGAAGATAAAGATAAAGATAAAGAAGTTGATGATGGTTGGGGTCCTCCTCCTAACATCACTCTAGAAACCATTGATGTATGGGGGAAGAAATTGGATGACATAGAACCTCCTGGTACTATTGGTACTGCTTTGGCTACTTAATGGATTTTTTGTGTTATGTTTGTAATTATGGACTTTTGGGCTAGGCCCATGTGACTGGTCATTTTTTTTGGCTTTTTTGGGCGTTTCCCATATGACTCTCAGGGTGTTCCTTCTTACCACCCACTTTTTTATTGTGAATATGTATTTTAATCTCTGATTTAATATAGATTAATGCTTATTCATCAAAAAACAAATATCAACACTATTACCAAATTTCCTGTAAGCCAAATTTAACATTTGTGCATCCTGAATTGATAGACACTAGTGGTTTTGATTGTTATCCTTTGAAAGAAACCTAGAAGTCCTCACTTAACATTAATGCCATCATGCAAAATACTTATGATTTGAATTTGATAGATTTCACACCCTCCTATAAAGGAGAGTATAAAATCTTGCAATCTAAAGAGTCTTATGTAGGTATGACAAGTAATACTAAGCACGAGATATCTTTTCCGCAAAATAATGAAGCATCCTCTACTTTTGATCAAGAAAGTATCTTGTTGAGACTTCTCCAAGATATTTTGATATCTCTCCCTCCAAGAACACAAAATAAATTTTACTAGAAGAGTTCATTTTGTGCATATCATATAGTTCATGGTCATTCTACTAATGAATGTAAGGCTATAACAAACAAAATTTAATAACTTAAGGACTGTAGTGATCTCCCTTAGGTTGAAGCACCTAGTTCCTCTTTTTATTTTGGCTCATCCTTGTCCTGCACTAAGTGGGGGAAAGGGGTTAAGTAGCCTTGTCCTTGTATGTCACTTTTCATTGTCTATTTTGGCTAGTTGACCACCTTTCATGTACATAAAAGAGCAAGCTTACGATGTGTACGACATGTAACCTTAAGTTGACTCACATGTGATATACTTATTCATGATGTAGTTTGATTTGGAAACATATGACTTGGCATAGGTATTTATGAATAAGCTCTCATGTCTTCTTCTACCTTAAAGAAATTGCTCAAAATAAAGGTGTTAGCAACTGCTTTAAAGTGGGGGCATACATCGACACTCATGTTTCATTGTACAATTTTATTTCTTCTTATGATGTGCTCCTTTATTGGTGGTGTTATTGGGTTTGATTTTCTCCAAGAGTGTGATATTTCTTTGACTTGTCCTCTCTTGGAAACATTAAGTACAATATTCCCTAAGGTGGGACCTTGCATTTGTCCTCTCTTGGAGACATTATGAACAATGCTCCCTAAGATGATACCTTACACAAACTAAGCAAAATCCTTTTGAAAATCCCTCTTTGTTGTTTTGTTGCATTTTTGTACCTTATCAAAGACATCAAAGGTATGGATTTGGTATGATTTTCTGGGGCTCGCCTAGTGGACAACTAGCTTCACTAGCCCTTGTGAGTGTGCATTTGGCACCTTATCAAATTCATTGGAGGTATGGCTTTGGTATAGTCTCTTAGGGGCTCACCTAGTGAAAAACTAGCTTCAATAGCCCTTGTGAGCATGCATTTTGATTGCATAGTGTATGGCATAAGTCACTTGCAAGCATTCTTGGACAAACAACCTAGACACAACACATTGGACAACCTGTCGACATTTTATTTTCCACCTTTTTGATATTCACCCCACAGATGATGTAAATGTCTATGGCCCCAGATTGAGTGTGTTTTTTGTTTTTTTTTTTTTTTGGGATACTCGCCCCACAAATAACCTAAATGTTTGTGGTCCTAGAGTGAGTGCATTTTGTGTTCATTTTTATTTTTGTTGGGATACACACCCCATGGACGACCTAAAGTTTTTTGGCCCCAGAGTGAGCATGCTTTAATGATAGTTAAGGCTTGATTTGACCTAGGACAAACAACTGAGATCATTTTGGTGTCTTGTCTTTGATGTTGTATTGTGAATCTTTCTTATTGCTACATACATAAGAGTCTTGAATGTCTACTTTAGTGTGATTTTGAAGCAAGTTCATCCTCTCACTTAAGTGGGGGCTAAATGTAATGTAAAAAAATGTATCCCTTTACATTTTAACACTTGTTTGGGCCCACTTTATTTGGTCCTACTTTGCATCCACAAACCAAATCCTTTATTAATTAAATAATTTTTAATTATTTGATTAATTCATTTTTTTCTCTTTATTGTTCCCCTGATTAATTAAATAAATTCCATTTATTTAATTGTCTTACTAAATAAGCCCCTTTTCCTCTATAATTAAATAATTATTTTAAATATTTAATTATCCATTACCATTTTCTTCTATAATTAAATAAATCTTATTTATTTAATTATTTCCCACTTTCGCTCCAATATTAAATAATTATTTTTAATTATTTAATATTCTGTCCTTTTCCACCACTTTTGAATTGAATATTATTTTAATTCAAAAGTTAGCTTTTCCCTCTTCTTCTATAATTAAATAATCATTTCAATTATTTAATTATTCATTACCCTTTTCTTCTATAATTAAATAAATCTTATTTATTTAAGTATTCCCTCCAATATTAAATAATTATTTTTAATTATTTAATATCTTGTCTTTTTTCCCACTTTTGAATTAAATATTATTTTAATTCAAAAGTTATCTTTTCCTTCTTCTTCTATAACTAAATAATTATTTTAGTTATTTAATTATTCATTAGCTTTTACTCTCTATAACTAAATAAATGTTATATTTATTTAATTATTTATCATTCCTTCATCTCCCCAATTAAATAATTATTTTAATTATTTAATTATCCTTTCCCTCTCCATTAATTAATTATTTTTTAATTATTAAATTTTTAACACTCTAACTTTCCTCTATAATTAAATAATTTATTTTTAATTATTTAATTATATAATTATTTGTTCTCACTTTTATTTTTAAATAAATAAAATCAATACTTTATTTATTTCTCCTATGTTGGCCACTAAAATTAAATACCTTTTATTTAATTTTAGCTCCTTGATCCATGTCTTTCTTCTCTCAATTAACCTCCACCCTTGATTAAATCATTTTCTAATTTTATCTTGGCCCTTGATCATGATCCTTATTCTAGCCACTCACTTAACTCTCCTCTATAAAAAGAGACCTTTCATCCTCATTTGAGAACACAACAACAAGAAGATGATCACACACCAAGAAGGTGATCTTACACACTAAGCACTCTAGATCAAGGAAGCATCTTTAAGATCATTATCAAGGCATTCAAGGGAGGATTATCAAAGTCTTATTGCAATAGTCAAGGATCCACTATCATGCTAAAGGAATGCATGTTGATGTGGTATTCAAGATCATTTCAAGTATTTCAAGATATCAACTCAAATCAAGTTTATGATCGAGAATCACATCCATGGATATTTCTACATGCTGATTTCATTCCAAGGTTTCAATATTGGTATGGTAAGTTGTGACATTATTATGTTCACTTGTCATTCCTTCAATTAAATTTTTCAATTCATTATCAAGTTTTATTACTAAAACAGGTTTGACCAAGGTGAACCCCTATCCCCTAACAATCAACATTTGTTTCTATGTGATGTGTGATTTGTAGGTTTTAGGTTGAAAATATATGAAGAGCAAGATTTGAAAAAGCAGCTTTGGTGACCAGTGTACATCATTCTTACCTCTCAAAACTATTGTTTTTGATTATGTGTATGGTTAGAATTTAGATATGTACCCCATATTGCTCATATTTAAATGTAAAATAGAGAATTAGTGATCTCCATTTAAAAGATCCAATTTTTTTTATGTTTCAAAATACCCTAGAAAAGTGTGACTTTTCATGGCATGTCATGTTCCCTTCAATGGCAATACTATTATCAGTATCCTATAATGTGTGATCATTCATTCCATGATTTTTCCTCTCTTAGTGGTGTTATCATGTGTGATACTTCCTAAGGTGTGACCTCCCATTTGTTGAGAAATTCCCCTTGATATTTTGAATGCCCCCTTTTGTGGTGTTCCTTTTAATGCCCCCTAAGGTGTGGCTTTGTGACATTCATCCCCTGTTTTTATATTTTGTGTACCCCCTAAGGTAATTTACATTCATCACCTGTGATGTTAAATTTTGTACACCCCCTAAGGTGGTTGTTGCATCCCCTAGAACATTAAGCTTTATGCGCTCCCTGAAGCATGATTTGAAAGATATTTCATAGATTTGGCATAATGCATCTTGTCGATCCATGAACTTCAGCACCCTTTTTGAAATTTCCACCTAGCATAATACAACTTGCTCTCTAGTGGAGTTGTGTGTTCCATGAGTTTATTAGCATAACACAACTCGATAGCCTTGTGAAACCCATCATATTCCATGGACACCTAGAATAACACAACTTTCTAGCTAGTAGATCCATGTGGCTCATGAGTGACTTGGCATAACATAGCTTTACAATCCTCATGAGAGCATTCTCTTTTGAATAACATTCATATTTGAGATATGACATTTAGTATTTGAGAAAAAATTAAGGTCAAGGTCTCTTTTCCTTACCTACTCAGATCCTTGTAGTACTAACTTCATGTTTGTGTTTGTGTTTGTGTTTGTGTCTATTATATGTTTTGTTATGCTGGCATTATGTTGGATTATGTTTGTATTATGTGTTGTATTTTTGTCATGTATGTTTTGTGTTGTCATGTGTATTCCCTTTCCCTTATGTTGGTTTTCTATGGGATTTTGAATCCTAGGGGCTTGCATGCTTCCCCCTAGACTTGTTGTCATCCTATCTCTTCAAAATTTTAGATATAATTGAACCCATCTTGATATATTCTTACATTATTGTGACTTTGAGCATAAGTTCATACTCTCACTAAATTGGAGGCTAAATATAGCATCGTAAATTGTCACCCTTGACAATTTCACACTATATTTTTCTCCCTCATATTCATTTAGACCTAAGCATTCACCTAATTTCCTAATTTACACATATCATGTTCCATCTTATTGTTTATCAAAAAATAAAACATGCAAGACCCAAGTATACATTTAATATTTTTCCCTTGGTATTTTGGATCTCAAAAAATGTGGGATCTAGACTAGGGAACCTTATGCCCTTGTCCTCTTAAAATGGCCTCAAATTTAAATATATCAATTTTTCGTAATTTATTATTTAAAATTAAAATCCTAATTTTTGGCTATTAGGATTTAGTTTTTGGGAAAATAGAATAATTTCATATATAAATACATAGTATTTTCACAATTTTAATTAGCAGGCAATCATAAGGAAATTCACAAGCAATTATTATACTTTAAGAGTAGACAAGAGCAAAAAAATTAGAATTTTTGTAGAATTTTATCATCCAAGCATCATGTCAAGTTTTATGTGATTTTTTTCATGCTTATACATGCATTTTGTTTCTAAGTACTAATGCTTGTAGGTTTTCAAGTACAATCAAGCCAAATTGCAATCAATCCTTAAAGGTGATGAGCATAACTTTAGTCCATCAAGGATATCAAATCTAAGTGGTGAGTTGCAGTGATTTGTTGATTCATCATCCATTTATCATTTAGCCTCTATCCCTCAAAAGGATACACTATCTTTATCATCAATTTTTCCATTGTGGAGGTAGAAATATGAACATAGGGTTTGACTAAGGTAAGCCCCTATCTGGCACAACACTTCACCCTCCTTTTGAATGTGCATGTTAAAAATATAAAGAATATTGGAAGGACATTGAGTATACAATTTTTTCATTTATGCATTCAAGCCCTACAAGTTGACAAGATACAAAAACTCCATAATCTCAATGATATCTACAAGGATATGACAATGGGACTCAAAAGGAAGAAGCGACAAACTAGGGACTTGGGGATAGTGAAGTTATATTTTTTTTTCATATCCCTAGTCTAGGGAACCCTTGGTGCCATTTTCCACTTAGATCGGGATCAATCTTAAATCATAGGTGCATCATATTCATTTCTAGTCTTCGATTTTGGTTATCATTTTTCTATTTTTTTTGTATTTATCTCAGAACATTGTATTTTCGTAGTTAAGTAGTTGCATCATTGCATTTCATCAAAAAACAATTTTAAACTACCAAAATAAATTAGATATGGGGTTGATTGACTTAGCTTCTAGGTTGTAATTCAATCTCCTGCCTTTACCCAATCTAAAATTCTAATATTATGTAAGTGGAAGGTAGCTAACCCTAGTTAAACATTAGGTTCACTTTTTCTTACACCACAATAATTTAAAATTGCAATTTGCTTAATAGGGATTCTTTAATGAGGTCTTATAAATTTTCATTTAGGCATGGATCTCTTCTAAATAGATTCTCTCAAGTTCTCAACATATTTTATGTATAAAAAAAATATTTTTCTAAGCAATGAGCAAAGGGCGAGCAAGTAGGAAGGCTAATGGGTGAGGAATTTCAAATTCCTCGACTAATGGAGGTGAGAAATGTGATGACAATGATGAAAATTCAGCTATTGGGTGGGTTGATCAGGTTCCTGTAAGTGCGGCTTATTGGAGGCAGGAGTTTTCTTCTTCTCATCTAGCATTTGGGGTTAGCCTTAGTGTTGTTGAGGGAGCCTTTTCTCTCTATCTTGGTGAAGGGATAGTGTAGTGTTGTCCCAAAGAATTTGGGTTGCCTGCTATGCCAAAGATCCCTTGGATTGTGAAGCTCTGGCAATGGAGTTCAGGAATTTTTTTGTTGCCTTTGTCTTGCGGGGGAGAGTTTATCTCCTTCGGTTCTCTTGGCAGTTTCCTGGTTTTATGATGAAGTATGTCAACTCTACAGTTGGGTATGTGGGAACTCTTTTTCCTTCTTTAGTTTCATCATTGTTGGGTGGTTTATGGTCATGGCCTTTGAGGGTTAATTTTTTTGCTTGGTTGGTTTATGCTTTGTGAATGTCTCCTCATGTGTGCTTGGAGGGTTGCTTGAGTGTTGTTTTGATTCTAGCTCTTGAGGTGAGTTTTCTTTTGTCTTCTGTTACGACAGTGGACTCTATGTTTCACCTGGTGTGGTCCATGATTGGTGGGTTCATCTCTTCTACCTTTGTTGTTGTAGCATGGTTGGTTTTGGAAGTTTTCCCACCTATCCTTGGCATGTTCTGGTATGTCCTTGGTGTGCCTAGTCACTTTTTGTTCCTTTCATGTTGCTTTGCTTCCATTATTCCTTTGTGTACCTTCCTTTCTAATGCTTTGAAGTACCTTAGGTTTCTTTATTCCTTTCCCTTGCCTTGCGCAGTGTCAGGAAAAGGGATTTTGGTGTACCTCATGGTTTTTGAGGTGCTTGGTGATTTGGATATTTTCTAGCTCTACCAGCTTAGTGTGTTACCTATAGTGCTCTTTTGCTCTTACTATTATATTAGCCCTCCATTTTGGTTGTGGTGGTGATTTTAGGCTAGTGGTGATCTTCTTTGCTCCATTGGTGTTGGGTGTCTTCTACCTCTGCATGTTGGAGATGTGTTTCGAGGTTTCCAAGGTTTTTGTTGGTTCCCCTTCAGAGATTGGTAACTTTTATAAGTGGTGGAGGGGGATTGTCTATGCCTTGAAGTCCCCTATTTCAAATTTTGGTGCCTTCAAGAATGGGTGGTTTGTTGGTGTTTTAGTTGAGATGACCCAAATGCTCATTATGATGGATCAAGGAATTTTGTTTCCTCTCTTGTATAAGGTTCTTTCTTTTTCTTCCTTCCTATACTTACTCCTTGGGTTGCTTAGGGGTGTGGCAACAACTTTTTCTACTGGTGTGTTGGCTTCCTATTTGGTTCTATATTTGGGGTCTCCTATGGAGGTAGAGACTGCTCCTTCAAAGGTGGAGCCCTTTCCTTTTGATGTGGAATTGGAGGTTGTAGTTGTGATGGTAAGCTCTCTTTTCTTTTGTTGGTTCCTTTTGAGGTGGAGTCAGTTTGTGTAGGAGATTGGTGGCACTAGTGGTTATCGTTCTCACTCCACTCTCTCTTTTCAAGGGGAGATCTCTCCTATAAAGGTGGAGTTTGAGTTGGTGCTCGGTCTATGGTGGTGCTTTGGGTTGGCTCTTACTCCTCATATTTTTTCTGAGCTTTCTCACTTCTATATGGTGGTGGAGAGTTTTGACATGTTGATTTTTCTCATTATCAAGAGCTAGTGTTTTACAAATGTTGCTATTTGGGTGGTAATTATTTTGGGATATGCTCTCTCCTATAGAGGTGGATCTCTATCTCATTAGCACTAAGGTTGTTCGTAGTTCAAATTTGGTTTCTCTAAGTAATGGGCTCAATGTGGGATGGCTCTATCAAAGAGTGTTGATGGGATTTGTTATTTTCTGGTGGTTTGGATTTAAGTAACCTCTTAAACTTGCTTGTATGAGTTGGAAGAACAATTTGTTTTACCCACCCTTGGGGTGGTTCTTGTTTTATGCTATGGTTCTATCTATTTGGTGGGTGGCCTAGGGCCTATTTTGTTGGTTGTACTACCCTTGACTACTATTTCTTGATATCCTTGTTATCATTTCATACCTATTGGACCTTGGTTGATCTCATAAATGGTCTACATTCTATTTCATGGACTATTTTGTGGATTATGTTTTTGATTATGCTTCTTATGGTTTTGTGGATGCAAGTTTGGTTACTTGGCCTATGTGCCTTTCTTGGCTTGGGTTTGGACTGTCTACTCTTGTTTGCTAGTGGTGGATGGCATTGTTCTTCTTAGTCTATTTCGCTAGTTGTTGCCCTTGCTTTGTACCATGGGATCAAGGCCCTTCCCCTACTTATCTAGTCAAAAACATATTTTCTATAGATATTACATAATATAATTCTTTCCAAGTGGAATAATTACTAAAAAAGGGATCACATAACAATCATAAGACTAATATGTTAAAAATATGTTGATAATAAAAGGTATAATTCATGTATCCACCCCCCCTTAATATTAACTCCTTGAGGGAAAACATTGTTTTGAATTCAAATAACTTAATGTTGCATGTAGAGGTTTGGTAAAAATATGTGCAACTTGACTTTCAATTTGATAAACTTTCAAAGAAATATCTTCATTCAAAACTTTCTCATAAATTTTTTTCTTAAATTTACTTATTCCTTTGTTGATGCCAATCATTTTTGGTTATCACATAAATGTGTGGTACTAAAATGACCACCCATTTGAAGCTCATATAGAAAAAAACTAAGCCATAATGAGTCTATAGATACTTCAATATAATTTCTATAGATAAAATGACAACAATAATTTAATTTTTATAGATACATGTGATTTTTCCTATTCTAAATTTAAACACATAACCAAAATTAGGTTTTATGTTAGTAGATTCTCCTAAAAAATAAATATCATAAAATCCATATAGATGAGAATATTTTAATAATGATAATAGAGACCAAACTCAATAGTTCTTTTAATATATATTAGAATATGATTTATCATTTTTTAATGTTAGATATAATATTTTTACATGAACCTATTGATGGGAACAAGGTTTTTTACCCAACCAGGTCACCTCCTATATACTATTCACACTTGCTAGTTAAGTTTACCTAGGGTTCACATAGGATCCTTATCTCTTTTCTTCTCATGCCGTATGATTATGACACATGTCATATTTTATGTTCACTTATTTTCTCACCTTACCTATATGAAAATTCCTCATGTATACATTACATAGAATAATTAATCTTGAAAATCACCATACCATTACTACATCCATAGTTACGAAATCCATTTTATTGCTACTATCTTGTAGGAGGATTTTTTCGCATTGTATGTGATCTTGGGAGCTTGATTCCTTGTGTGACTCACATGGTATCAAAGATTTATGTAGAAGTTGAGAAAGCCAACTTCATAGACCCTGAAGATCACCTGCATGCAAATAACCTGTCATAGAAAAGCAAGGGTGCTCTGTAAGCTTCAAGAGAGATTGCATTGACTGAATGGAATAATACAAAGAGATCAATCCTTAAAAGGAGGTCATGTAAAACCTAAAAGTAACCCTAATAGGTAGACATTTAATAATTAATATAATTATTAAATGTCACAATATGCAAACTAAAGTGAAATCTTAATACAGGAATAAGGGTAACTTAAATAACATAATTAAGTTAAAACCTTTACTCTAACACCCCCCCTTAAGATGAGCAAGAGTGTGGCTAGAAACATGTGTAAGAAAGCAAAGGTAACTAAAATGCATGAAAGAAAACTTGGGTCCTAGAAACTAGGCTTGATCAGGTACCCGAATACAACCAAATCTCTATAAAGTGGAGAAATAGAGAAACCTCATGGGAAAAACTCTATTCCAAAAAGAGATGAAAGACATGAAGAACATCACTAAAGCAGAAGAAGTTGCAAACAATTGTCAAAGGATGATTGCTATGGTGTTGAAGAACCTCCTCTAAAGATAGGATGATCAGGATCAAGAAGACAACAATCTGCATGAGTGCCCCAAATGACACTACTCGAATCAGATGGAAAAAAAAGGAAAACACCTAGAATGAAGATACAGATGGCACAAGTACCAATAGTCTAAAAAAAATTGATCAATTGAGAATGGAAAATTCCTTCCAAGGTGAAACCAAGGAAGCTTTAGCATGAACAATATAATACCCCCCCATAATGTTGACTAGGAGGGCCTGAAAGATCCACTAAAATGTTGGGTAACACCCTGTAGTGCATGAAGAAGAAGAAACAACATCTGAAAGTGCACAAGAAAGCACCTACAACTAAAAAAGTGGTGTGCAAAACAAAGCACACATGCATGAGGCTGGAATCATATGGTTCCACTATCATCATGGAGGGACACTCACCAGACAAAGGTGTGATGGAAAACACAAAGGCACTACACAACCCCCTCGTGGCACTTTATAATACTGTGCAAGTACAAAATATGGTACAACCTTATGTGCAAAATCCCCAAAATTTATGTACAATAGTGTGACACTTTATCTCAGTGTTTTTACATACAAGAGTTTGCTTACAAAAGATGCTCAAAATTCCCACAAAGGAAAAAAAACTAGAAATACATGAAGAATAGCCAAAAATGAAGCATCACATGCAAACAAGAAGTTCCCAAGAACTAATGTGTCCAGGTAATTCACCAAAGTGTGAAAATACAAAAAAATGTGAAAACACAAAAAATTGAATAAAATATACCTAGAGTAAAATATGGAAAAATTGCATGGATGGATCTGAAGAGCTCTGAAAGACAGTTCCAACACAGCTGAGATAATGAAAAATGGAGAAACTGGTCAAAAGTTATGTTAGTGGCATTTCTGGTTCTCTCATTGTCTAGTTGTGTACTCTTGTTTTTCATGATAAAACTTTAGCTATGGGGTGTGTTTCATTTTGGCACATGAGGTAAATGGGCTCCCCTAAGGGTTGAGCCCAGTGTGCTAGTTTTCACCTCTCAGATGGGGCGGTCTATGTTAGGGGTTTTCCTGGCTTTTCTTTTCCCCATTTTTGGGCTTTTAGTTCGGTTCCCCTTTCTCTTTTGCTTGCCTTGGCTTTTATTTTGTTTTATCAAAGGTGGAACGGATGCTTGAACGAAACTAGAACTTTTCCAAATTCTAAAGTTCTAGTTCTTGTTCACGCATCCGTCTCGGTTCCAATTCCACATGATTGTAGTTTCCTTTCCTTTCTACCCTGCATTGGTCGCTGGTCATTTTCCTCTTCACGTTCTTCCCTTTGTTTTTTTTTTCTTCTTTGTTTCCTTTGGCGGGCGCAGGGTTGAAATGAGAACAGGTTTTGGAACCTTTTCAGGGGTTCCAGTTTTAGGTTCTGTTATGCTCCCATCTCCCTTCCTTTGTCTTTTGTGGAGGTGGATCCGGGTTGGGTTTTGGTCTTGGGTGGTCATTTTGGTTTTCGTCTCTTCCCTCGCTCCAGCTCTGGCTCCGTCTCTTTCTTGGTTCTGGCTCTGACCTTGTTTGGTTCTCGTTTTGCTTGCCTTTTGATTCATTGACTTGCCTGGCCGGAGCACTAGCAACTTAAGTTCCCCCCAAGCCCCTTTGTCTCATCACTAACCAGCCCCGTGTTGCTTTCACTGTGACCTCTCGGTGACCCCGTGTTGTCTCCTCGAGGTCTCTTTTTCATCAGCCTGTGTTGGTTGTGTCGGGGAGATGTTTCCCCAACTTTTTTGTGTCTCACCGATGGGATTTTCCCATCGGTGTGTTGGTCTCCGCTCGAGGTGAGGTCTTCCTGAATCCCCTTGGTCTCCCCAAAATCCTTTCGCTGCCCCTAGTGTAATGCCATCAGTGTGAAGTCATAGCGAGATTGCAATGTTATATCGACCGATGGTGAATGGATGTGTTTCAGCAAAAGTCAGGGTTCTTGGGATAAGGTCTTAGCGAAGATATATTGTCTCCCTAACTTGTGCACATGGAATGGTTCGTTAGCATGAATCAGATGGTTGGGCTAACATTCAAAGATGTCTCAGCGACAGGTGCATTTTGTATTCTATCGGCTTATGTTTTGTATTGTGGCAGGAGGTCTTGGCGAAAGGGTCAGGTCTTTCCGACATGATTTAAAGTGGCACTTGGTAGGAGTTCTCTCTTCTCTCGGTGACCTAACATGCTCGGATGTTTCGGCATAGCTTTTCACTCTACATAGCATCTCACTGAGGATTTCATGTTATGGCGATAGGTGGACTCTATCGGCAAGAGAACCATTTTGTCTTGGTGAATGTGAGTGACCTCGGAAGTTTTCGGCAAAGCAATGTGATATCTACAAAGGGTCTCCCCGAGACCAATAAGCCATAGTGACAATGGGTGAGTGCAAGGGCATCGGTATAGAAGGTCATAAGTCTCAGCGACATATAATGAATGAGCTAGATTTTTCAGCGAGAGGTCTCGGTGAGTGACTTTTGGTCTCGCCGATGGAACATAAAGGGTCTTCGTCGGCATAGGATTTTGGTTGTTTTAGCGACATCGCATGGGGGGTTTCTTTCATAGGCTCTTCAGTGAGAGTTATTTTCTTTGGGGAGATGTTTCCCCGACCATTGCCTATCTAGCTGATTGTGTTGGCCCCTCGATGTAGCATGTTCTCTTCGGCCAGACGTCTCCCCGAGTTCCTTTTGTCTGGCTGATATGCCCGATCACTTTGGTGTAACTATTTTTGTCCCCTGGAGGTCTTCCTGACACCGCTTTGTCTTAGTGACAGTGGTGGCTTGTTTCAACAATCCAATGATATTTAAATGACAGCCATCCGATCTCAGTGATTGACAGTGGAGATTCAAACATGCGTGCGGCTAGGGTTTGAAGGGTGTTTGCGCACGAAGAATAGAGGCCTAGAGCATTCATGGTGACAGGTGGAATGTGGTTGGCTCTGCTGAACTAGCATTCATGGCTACACGACTCTGGGACAAGGACGACATGGCTCGACTGTGGACGTGTGGATTTGGTAGCAGATTTGGTGCAAGTTGATTGTTCTTCATTCATGTGGGAATGTATTTCCTATAGCAACCCAACCAGGGCATTTATGAGACCAGTGAAGCAGTTGGAAGTATTGACTTGGCTTGTGAACTATTCTAGGGTTTTTCATAGTCAACTGCTGACATGTAATCTCATTTGGCCAATTGCTTGTTGCTTCTCTTGTTCCTATAAAGGAGAATTTCATGGCCGAATGTAAGGGTTCTAAACTTTGGCATTCTTTTCCACATTTTTTGAGTTTGTGGATCAGTCTAGGATAGGCTAGCATTTAGTCTTGAGCCAGTGTTGATTCTGTAAGCTGTAATTTCAAATTTGTTTGTAAATACAATTAGTTTGAGCAATGAAAACATGAAGATGCTTGTCTCTCATGCATGTTATCAAACTGTCTCCTTATTTGTGTGTTTTTAATCATCTAAATGAATGCATAAGGTTTCTTTTTTCATCTTCTCATACTTCATGAGACTATGTTGTTTGTTGATAGGTCTACTTCAAGGAAGCAGTTAAATCCTTTGAATAGATAGCAGTGATTACTTGTTTGCAGGTAGGATTCGGTAAGAAGAGTCTGGTTGTTACAGGAGCTGGATTGTCAGTGTAAGGCACTGATGGTTGATGTAAGGCATAAACAAAACAAAATCCACTGATTGAGGTCTATTTGCAGGTGATTTCCCCTTTTTTGTTTGACTATGTGGCCCAAAATTAGGCATTGGCCTGTCCTGCAGCTTGTTCCCCTTAGAAACAATTTATAAATCATTGAATATCCTTATTTAGTTTGTGTCCTATCTCCTTGTTGCTTCAAGGTTGAGCTACTGAGAATCTAGCCCCATTTGAGGTCCTCAACACTTGGCATCATGAGTCATCTGCTATAAAAAGCAATGTCTGTTCTTCTTTGAGGCATTGTGTGGGTATACCCGCCCTAGTTCTATAGAGCCTAAAGAGCAGAAGATCTCAGTCTTTGACTGAATCTTGTCAGTTGGTCTAGGTCCTCTGAGCTACCCTTGATTGGAGTTGGCTACTCCATAGGTAGAATAGGAGACCAACCTAGTTTACAAGAAAAACCACCAATAGATTGGCAACTCCGCTAGGGATATAACAAAGAAAATTCTTAATCAGATATTTAGAGTGGCATTTCTCATTTTCCCATCTGAGTCATCAATAGATTAGTGACTCCGTTGGGGAATTATTTAGAAATCCAGTTATAAAGTGCCATATCAAAAGAGTCATATCATTTTCCATGTTGGTTTTGTTCAAAGCTTGAAGAATCTTTGGCCTGGAGAAAAGTTTTGTTGCAGTGAACCTAAAAGCTACAAGATCTATGGTGCTCTGTCAGATGGAACTCAGAGAAGAATGTACATGTGTGTGAGCTTCATACCATTTGAATTTCAGTCCTCTGCAAAGAGGTGGCGACTCTGTCAAGGTGAACCTGTTGAAGATTTGAAGAAAAGTTCCAGATCTGCAACATCTCCAGGTATTCTTCATGTTTTTGAACATCTTAGAAAGTAATAATGTGTTTCCCTATTTAGTGATTCAACACTACCAGAGGGAAAGGTAGTAAATGGTGTTAGCACATTTCCATTTGCTGGATCTGTTGAATGTCGTTGTATTTCCATTGTAAGATTGTTGTCTTGTGCTCAAAGTCTCAATTTGTGTGGATGATTAGAATGTACTTGTACACCATGAGGGTGGTCATCCACTGGTACTATCATATGCTAGTCATTATTGTAATTGTGCATTTTTAGTGAGCCTTGATTTGTAATATCTATGGATCATCAAGCCATAAGAAGGATTGTCAAGAGGCTTCCTAAGTCTGATAAAGACTCAAGGACTCACAAGACCAAGATAAGGCCTGAATGGAAGGCTGTATTTGAAGGAGGTCTCTGAGAAATGGATGAGAGACCTCTAATTTTTCAACGGCCTAGAGACACTCAAACTATATCTACTTGTCAGGTTATCGCACCAGTTGTTAATTCTTTTGATCCATTGTATGCTTAGTTAGATTTGTCATGGGTTGATTACAAAGTTGAGTGTATGTCAGCTCATGTGTATGAGGAGATGCCTAGATTTGATGGATATAATGTCTCTGGAGGAGATGCATATGTCAAGAATTTCTCTAGTTTCATGGAGAAACATTCTTTTAAATATCAGGATAAATGGATGATATTTTTTGTCAAATCCCTGGAAGCTAGAGCTCGAGACTAGTATTTGACTTTCCCTGATACATCTTTTCCTTGCTGGGATGAATTAGTGGCTGCTTATAGAGAACAATTTGCAAGAGATCCTTTAGACTTGGTCAAAAGGTTAAAGCAAATTAAGAAACAAGATGAGGGGTCAAGTGTTGATTTAAGTCATAGATTTGCTACTGCCTTGTCACTAATCCCAGAGAATTTTAGACCTAGCACTCTGTATTGTATCCACATATATTTTGAAGCTTATGAAGAGGGATCTAGTGCAATATAGAAAGAATTCAAGATACTGAGCATGCAAATGGCCTACATAGTCCTAGACAGTTTGGAAAAGCAGAGAAATGAATATATACAGAGCCTATTGTCTTCATTTGTCAGCACCCATGCTAATAAAGATAACAGCTTTGTACAAATGGATGATCAGTCTTCTTCAGACAGGTGCATAGTTGAGAAAATTGAGACTGGAGGTGCTGCTTCATCAGATGATGAGGAAGTTGTTTTTGAACAACTTGCAGAAGTGATGCCCCAAGCAGAAGATCAGAGGTTGAGTCTCCCAAGCCAAGAACCCGAAGGGGAATATCAGTTGGACTGGCCCTTTGGAGAATGGAAGTGTGATCAGCAATGTGATGAGACGGTTGAGCAGTTTAGGTGCACAAATGTGTGCAGTATTGACACAAGTCTTCATGAGAAGAAAAATGAAGTTTTTGATTGAAGGAGTGCCCTAGAGGATATCAGGCTTGACTGTGAGAATGTGGAGATCCACCCTCATGGGGATTATCTTTTTGAAGATACCTCGCGATATCCTGATCTGCTACTGGGTGTTGCATCCAGTTCTGGTGAATGTCAAGCAGAGGATGAAGTGGTTGAGAGGGTAGGTCAGAACATTGACCTACTAAGTTATGAACAAGTATCAGATTTATTGACCACAGAATACTAGAGGTATGCACACAACAACCCTCAGTTGTTGTGGGAAACTCCTATCAACCTTGACACTAATGATGACCTTCAAGAAGCAAGGTATGATACAAGTGAGTCTGGTTCTATCATTGATGATGAACCAGTTGATCATGATGTGTATGACAAGGTGCAGTTTCTATTTGATGACTTAGATGAGCCTAGGCACGAATCTTTTCACATGGATGATGATTTTGATTCCAATGAGGGATCAGTTTATGCTTCTGAACTAGAATTGTTTGCTATTGAGCAAGCTTATGATATAGAAGGTGATCATACCTCATGTTCAGAAGATAATGATAGTTGGACAACAAGTGTGGATGAATCATAACTCTCTGATCATTCTCACCACCAACATGATGAAGAACAGGTGCAAGTAAAAAGAGGAAGCATGAGTAGAAGTCAAAGCCATCATTGCACCAATGATATGCCTCCTCCTCTTGCTGAACATGATGAAAGTTGTGTTGACACTGAAGGGACAATTGATCCATGTGTGGGGTAGCTGAGGAATGGGCATACTGATGAGCGTCATGTTGAGGAATGTGAAGCTAAATACAATTTCTTCCTATTTAATGCTCCTAATCTTTTGAGTACCAATGCACTTGGTTGTCTCCCTGCTATCCCTAATGATGTTGATTTATTTGAGCACTCACTTGGGGTGTTTGACTTTGAGTTGAGTGCAGATGTGAAATATGAATTAGTGCACACCATTGAACCAGAGTTTCGAAAGATGTGCCCATGTTGCAGTAACCAGTACATAGATACTCCTGAATATGAGTTTTTTTTCATTGACATGTACAGTGATGATTTACATGTTAATGAAGAGGTTGTTTATCAGAGCTTTCAGTTTGATCTGCAGACTAATTTTGATGACAAATTTTGTGATGTTAAGGATCAAGTGGATTATGAATGTTTTTATTTCCCAGTCCAAGCAAATGAGCATTCAATAAAACATAACCATGAATTGTCCAAGGTAGAATTCCACAATGATGATAATCTCTGGTCAATGTATGATTACATGCTGCAGTTTGACAATGTTGTTGGTGGCATTGGAAAGCACAGTAATTGAATGGGACTGGCCAGTGACCAAGCTAGTTTGTGGACAGTTCATGATAGTGTTATCAGTTTTTTTTATGGAAGGTAACAAAGAATCAAGTTTTTGACAGAGGTAAAAGATGGCTCTCATTTTTCATTTGGTGGCCTAGTGTCATCAGGTGAAACAAAGGAATGAATCAACAATGTGACTCTTGAATTGCCTGTTCATGGACAATTCTCGAAGTGGTGCTTCATCTGAAGCATTTCTTTTTCCATGAACATTAGTTTAGGTTTTTTCTTTTCTGGTCTCTTCCTTTTTGTTGCATTTGCTAACCCTGTCCGGTTAGCTCCTAGTCTATTTTTGGCCTTTTGTCTCTCTGGTCTACTCTCCCAGTGATTTGAATTCTTGCTATGCCCACCAGGGGCATACATCCCCAACTGGAGCCTATGTTAGTGCCATTTCTAGTTCTCTCATTGTCTAGTTTTGTACTCTTGTTTTTCATGATAAAACTTTAGCTATGGGGTGTGTTTCATTTTGGCACGTGGGGTAAATGGGCTCCCCTAAGGGTTGATCCCAGCGTGCTAGTTTTCATCTCTCCGATGGGGCGGCCTGTGTTAGGGTTTTTTTTGGCTTTTCTTTTCCCCATTTTTGGGCTTTTAGTTCAGTTCCCCTTTCTCTTTTGCTTTCCTTGGCTTTTCTTTTCGTTTATCGGAGGCAGAATGGATGCTTGAAAAAAACTAAAACTTTTCCAAATTATGAAGTTCTAGTTCCTGTTCACGCATCCGTCCCAGTTCCAATTTCGTGTGATTGGAGTTTCTTTTCCTTTCTACCCTGTGTCGGTCGCTGGTCATTTTCCTCTCCGCGTTCTTCCCTTTGTTTTTTTTTTTGCTTTGTTTCCTTTCGCGGGTGTAGGATAGGAATGAGAACAGGTTTTGGAACCTTTTTAGGGGTTCCAGTTTTGGGTTTTCTTCTGCTCCCATCACCCTTCCTTTGTCTTTTGCGGAGGCAGATCCGGGTTGGGTTTTGGTCTCGGGTGGTCATTTTGGTTTTCATCTCTTCCCCCACTCCGCCTCCGCCTTCGTCTCTTTCTTAGTTCTGGCTCCAACCTTGTTTGGTTCCCGTTCTGCTTGCCTTTTGATTCATTGACCTACTTGCCCGGTGCACCGGCAACTTAAGTTCCCCCTGAGCCCCTTTGTCTCGTCGTTAATTAGCCCCTTGTTACCATTTTCACCGGCCTCGCATTGCTTTCACTGTGACCTCTAGCGCTTGGGATAACCTCTTAGCGACCCCATGTTGTCTCCCTGAGGTCTCTTTTCCGTCGGCCTGTGTTGTTGTGTCGAGGAGATGTTTCCCTGACTTTTTTGTGTCTCACCGATGGGCTTTTCCCATCGGTGTGTTGGTGTCCGCTCGAGGTGAGGTCTTCCCGACTCCCCTTAGTCTCCCCAAAATCCTTTTTCTACCCCTAGTGTAATGCCATCGGTGTGAAGTCACAATGAGATTACAATGTTATACCGACCAATGGTGAATGGATGTGTTTCAGCAAAAGTCAACGTTCTCAGGATAAGGTATTAGCGAAGATATATTGTCTCCCCGACTTGTGCACATGGAACGGTTCATCAGTGTGAATCAGATGGTCAGGCTAACATTCAAAGATGTCTCGGCGACAGGTGCATTTTGCATTCTATTAGCTTATGTTTTGTATTGTGGCGGGAGGTCTTGGCGAAGGGATCAGGTCTTGCCGACATGATTTAAAGTGGCACTTGGCAGGAGTTCTCTCTTCTCTTGGCGACCTAACATGCTTAGTTGTTTTGGCATAACTTTTCACTCTACATAGCATCTCACAAGGATTTCATGTTATGGTGATAGGTGGACTCTGTCAGTGATAGAACCATTTTGTCTTGGCGAATGTGAGTGACCTCAGAAGTTTTTAGCAAAGCAATGTGATATCTACAAAGGTTCTCTCTAAGACCAATAAGCTATAGCGACAATGGGTGAGTGCAAGGGCATTGGTAGAGAAGGTCATGAGTCTCGGTGCCATATAATGAATGAGCTTGGGTTTTCGGCGAGAGGTCTTGGTGAGTGACTTTCAGTCTCACCGATGGAACATAAAGGGTCTTCGTCAGCATAGGCTTTGGGTTGTTTCAGCGACATTGCATGGGGGGTTTCTTTCATAGGCTCTTCGGTGAGAGTTATTTTCTTCGGGGAGATGTCTCCTCGACCATTGCCTATCTCACTGATTGTGTTGGCCCCTCGATGTAGTATGTTCTCTTTAGACAAACGTCTCCCCAAGTTCCTTCTGTCTGGCTGGTATGTCCGATGACTTTGGTGTAACTATTTTTGTTCCCTGGAGGTCTTCCCAACATGGCTTTATCTTGTCAATAGTGGTGGCCTGTTTCAACAGTCCAATGATATTTAAACGACAGTCGTCCGATCTTAGTGATGGATGGCAGAGATTCAAACATGTGCATGGCTAGGGTTTGAAGGGTGTTTGTGTGTGAATAATAGAGGCCTGGAGCATTCATGGTGACAAGTGGAATGTGGCTAGCTCTGCTAAACTAGCATTCATGGTGACACAACTCTGGGACAAGGACGACATGGCTTGAGTGTGGACGCATGGATTTTGTGGCAAATTTGGTGCAAGTTGATTGTTCTTCATTTGTGTGGGAATGTCTTTCCTGCAGCAACCAGGCTAGAGGCATTTATGAGACTAGTGAAGCAGATGGAAGTATTGACTTGGCTTGTGAGTTGTTCTAGTGTTTTTCCTAGTCAACTACTAATGTGTAATCTTGTCTGGCCGGTTGCTTGTTGCTTCTCCTGTTCCTATAAAGGAGAATTTCATGGCTAGATGTAAGGGTTCTGAACTTTGGTGTTCCACATTTTCTGAGTTTATGGATCAGTCTAGGATAGGTTAGCATTTAGTCTTGAGCCAGTGTTGAGTCTGTAAGCTATAATTTCAATTTTTTCTGTAAATACAATCAGTTTGAGCAATGAAAACATGAAGACGCTTGTCTCTCATGCATGTTATCAGACTATCTCCTTATTTGTGTGCTTTTAATCATTTGAAAGAATGCATAAGGTTCATCTTCTCATACTTCATGAGACTATGTTATTTTTTGATAGGTCTGCTTCAAGGAAGTAGTTAAATCCTTTGAACAGATAACAGTGATTACTTATTTGTAGGTAGGATTTAGTAAGAAGAGTCTAGTTGCTACAGGAGCTAGATTGTCAGTGTAAGGCACTGATAGTTGATGTAAGGCACCAACAAAACAAAATCCACTGATTGAGGTCTATTTGCAAGTGATTTCCCCTTTTTTGTTTGACTTCGTGGCCCAAAATTAGGCACTGGTTTGTCCTGCAGCCTGTTCCCCTCAGAAACAATTTATAAATCATTGAATATCCTTATTTAGTTTGTGTCCTATCTCCTTGTTGCTTAAAGGTTGAGCTACTAAGAATCTAGTACCATTTGAGGTCCTCAACGCTTGGCATCAGGAGTCATCTGCTATAAAAAGCAATGTCTGGTCTTCTTTAAGGCATTGTGTGGGTATACCCGCCCTAGTTCTACAGAGCCTAAAGAGCAGAAGATCTCAGTCTTTGACTAAATCTTGTTAGTTGGTCTAGGTCCTCTGAGCTTCCCTTGATTAGGGTTGGCTACTCCATAGGTAGAAAAGGAGACCAACCTGGTTTACAAGAAAAACCACCAACAAGTTACGAGCTCAATACTGAAAACAAATCCTTAGAATTCAACTAACTATAGAATACACTAGCAACAAAAATAGGTTATGAACCCCACACCACTAGAAATTTGACAGAACCAGCTTTCTGACGATATCTTATTTGCCAAAAAATGATATCGTATGCCCAAGTTATGGCCTCTGGAAGAAAACAGCTCCAAAGGGGGAAAAACATAGTGCTAGATTAAATTTGACGGTCATACAACCGTCGCAACAAAAATATGGGCCTAAATTTGATGGCTAAATGGTCATCGCCGTTCATGCATAATTGGGCTTATTATAGAAAAAAATTGTTTAAAAAAAACACAATTACAAGATTACATATATATTTTTTTGAAAAAAATATATTAAAAACTTTATTTAAAAATATTTTAAAAAAATGGAGAGCCCACGGTGTGGCCCGTGGGAGCCACCACCTGCCATGGTGGTAGGGGTAGTACCCCTGTGGTACCACCACCGTAGGCAAGAGGGGCCTGAGGGCCTACCACCGTACGGGTGGCAGGTACCCTCGGGTACGTCTTTAAAAAATTTAAAATACAAACTTTTAAGAGAAAAAAACTGCATTTTTTTTTTAAGTTTTTCAAAAAAAAAAAATTGAATGATTTTTTTTTAAATTGCAGAAAAAATCACCTCGAACTGCGTGTAGATGGCGAACTGGGTTGTACGAGCAACAAAAATTTCCTCAGAAATCAACTAGACCAAATATAGGCGAGTTTATAGTCATTTTTGGGGTTTTGGATAGCTACAAACTCAATGGGGAGGTCTGTTTGGACTCAAAAAGCTCGGATCTAATAGGAATTTCCTAGATCAAGAAAATAAACCCCAAACCCTCGAAGCTCCAAATATCCTTCAAAACACGAACATGAAACAGCAGGTCTAGAGCTTTGATACCATGTAGAAGTTGAGAAAGCCAACTTCATAGACCCTGAAGATCACTTGCATGCAAATAACCTGTCATAGAAAAGCAAGGGTTCTCTACAAGCTTCAAGAAAGATTGCATTGACTGAATGAAATAATACAAAGAGATCAATCCTTAAAAGGAGATCATGCAAAACCTAAAAGCAACCCTAATAGGTAGACGTATATTAATTATTAAATGTCACAATATGCAAACTAAAGTGAAATCTTAGGAGAGGAATAAAGGTAACTTAAATAACATAATTAAGTTAAAACCTTTACTCTTACACTTTAGATGTAATTCTCTCCCCAAGATTAAGCTAATAAAAATGCTACAAAGTAACTAAATAAGAGGTGTAAGTAATAAAATAGAATAATTAAAGATAAACTACTAAATTTAAAACTTGTATAATGTTATGAATAAATAAAAATAATGATCTTAGTCTTGTACACTCTAAACAAATTTTTTTTTTTTCCTTTTTAAAATCAAACATTAATGTTCCAACTTTACACTAATTGACAGCATCATTTTTATTCATCTAAACACACAAAAATGAAACATATTATTGATAAGGTTAGTATTAAGACTACCTTTATTTGTTACCATTCCTATGGGTATCAACATTATAATAATACTATCTTCAACACTCTATATTTGTCTACCACTCCCCATTAAATACCCATTTAATATCATCCCTAATTATTTATTAAAGATAGCATTACCAACTTCACACTTAACATTATCATTAGTTGTATATATATAATACCAAATAAATTATTACTCTCTAACAAGGACACAAATTTAAAAAATAAATTAATAAATTAAATCAACAATTTGGAACCAATAGAATATAAACTTTATTTTCTAATGGGAGGTTTTCCTTGGTCAAACCCCTAGTTTGGTAATTAAACCTTAATGGAAATAATGAATTATACATAAAAACCCTAGCCTTAAGTGTGTGTAAGACTAGGAAATCTGAAACATGATGCAATCCTATTCTAATGTGTAAGAATATAATGCAAGAATGGAAATATGAAGATGAATGACTCACTTAGAGAGATCTCTAATCACCCTAAATGAGCCTTAATGATGCATGTACCTTCATTAGGCTGAATGTAGAATGATAATGGAGGATGGAACCCCTTAGGAAACAAGTCTTTAGGCTTTCCTTGATGGCTAGCTTCATCTCCCCAACCTAGAATCCATCATGTTTGACCATAGAAAACCATGATCAACCCTTTACAATGCTATATCTTGAATGAAAGAGAGTTTGAAGACTTGCAAAAACACTTTAATGTTGCTCCAATGCATCAACTTTACTTTCTTTTGAAACTTGAATGCTCTTGTTTGAAGATTCTCAACACTTGTCTCTTGAATTTTTTCTTGAAAATTCTTTCTCAAATGGCGTAGATGATAAAAATGACTTAGAAACTTGTTTGTATAGGCATCAACACCTAATTGACCATTATTTAGATCTCAAAGGCCGACATCCACCAAAAATTTGAATTAAAATGGTGAATTTCCCACTCAAATTTTAAAATGTCCCCTAATGGGACTCATTCGCAACCCTTGGAAAATGGGTCCCATCTAAGGGGAATCATTCACCCAAGGTGGTGAATGAGTCCAACCTTAGCTTTTTGAGGTGGGTTTTCACGAATTTCAGTGTTTTAAGTGACTTTATAGAATTTTTAGGTGAAACAAGCCTTGAGATCCAAAATAATTGGTCTTAGGGGCCTATTAATGATGATTTTAAAGGGTAATTAATATAAGGGTGTCAAAATAGGTCCAAATTAAGTGTGAAATTACATCAATTTTAAGAGTGTGCAATTTTCTACACTACAAAGGTAGCAATATTGTAACCTAAACAATTGATTATTTAAGTGGATTAGGATGAGTCTTTTATATTATTTTCTAAACCTTTATTGATTATTTATATAGCATAAATACCCTAGAATATACATTAGAGAATTTACTCAAATAAAATTAAGCATAGTTGGAAAATGTATGTATTAAACAATTACATAATAAATTTCTATGCACAAAATATCGCATAAAAACTTGGCTTTTTATCAGTTAATCTTATCATTTGAATTCTATAATCCTCCAATATAAAATCAGCTAGACTTTATCCTCCCTATTTCACTTTAACAAGTAGTGTAGCAATAGAAAAGGTACGCCCCACCTTTGAGGAATAAAGCACAAAGGTAGGGTTTCTATTTCACACTTGTTACACTCAAGGAAACCTTAGAGACCTCAATCAAAAGATAGAAAGGGGGAAATAGATCTTGCAATAAGGCATCCTAGGGTTTTATTAGAGACAATAAGAGGGTTAACCACCAAGCTAGGGCTTGGAAAGACAATAAATGAATGCAAGATGCAAAGTACCATGCAAAACCTAACCAAATGGCCTAGGAAATGAAACTGAAAATCAAGATATCAAACTAGAAATGAATAGAGGTGCACCTAGAAGAGTGATGAGGTCAAAACAAGCTCCAAAACCCTAAAAAAACTTGTTGTTTAATGTCCACTAGGACTCATACACCAGTCTGGGTGATTTGGTCCCAAAATGCATTTTTTGCGCCAAAACTAGAATTTGACAGTGCTTAATCTAAATCTCGTAAAACCTAAAAATTAGTAGTACTGGGACTCAGACGCCCAAGGTGTTGTATCAGTACTAGTATAATTTTTTAGAGGGTTAATGCCTGAGTCTTCTCTCCTAACTCTGCTCTTTCTATCACACTTTGTTTCTGGGTCTGAAACTCTAATTTGCAACCTATAGGAGACTTTTCGTGATCTTACAAACAAGGAAACAACTAGGACAACTCTCTTCAATCTTGTAACTGAGTCTTCAAGGATCCTTCAAGCTCCAAGACACCTAGATCTGCAATCACACATGTAGAGAGTGATAAACTTGTTAATTGTTAGAGAATAGGGGTTTTCCTTAGTCAAACCCCTTTTAGGTAATTAAACCAAATGATGAGATAATGAAATAAGGACATGAAACATGAAACATGGAACATAAAACATGAATAATGATACCTTGAATGATGTCTTGTAAATCAACAATCTAACATGAAATGAACATGAAGGATGTAGATCCAGACCTTGAAATACGTGTAGAACAATGCTTAACCTTGGATCTTGAATGCAACATCACAACACTAGATCAACAACATGCTTGATGCTTGATAACCTTGATATGATGATGGATCTTGAATTGTTGTAACAATTGATGAAGAATATTTCCCTTGAATTATTTAAAGATTCTCTTGAATACTCTTATGAAGTCTTGTAAACTCTTTAAGGCTCTTGAAAACTTAATTTTTCTATAAGGTATCCTCTCTTGAAAGTCTTAGGTTAAAATGAGTGAAATAGCCTTGATTTAAACTTTTTTATGCTAAATTTGCTAACATTGCAACACCACAAGCTGACATCATATCTAGGAAGATAAAATCTCACCAAGAATTTGAATAAATTTTATTTTTGGGCTTAATTATGGGACACATTCTTCAAAAATGCTTAGAATGATGTAAAATTAGGATCGGGGCGCAAAAACCTAGATGGGAATCATACACCCAAGGTGGCATATGAGTCCTAGATCACTAAATTTGAGCCACACTACCTAAAAAAACCTAAATTATGATTGGATGTTGCTTTATGCTAGGATTATCTTCAGAAAAATGCATTTAATAAGGCTTGTGAATGCAAAATAGGACCAATTAAGGCATAAAGAAGCCCAATTTATTAATAAAACACTAGATTAGTGTAAAAGTGTTTTACAACACTTTACAACAACCTAAATAAGGAATAATTAAGCTCATTTAGTTTACAAGGGCCCAAAAATTGATGTGAAGGTACACTTTACAACATTAAATTAAGGAAAAGTTAGGTCAATTTAGCTTAAAAGTTCCCTAAATCCAATGTGAATGTGGAAAACACATTACAAAATTACATCAAGGCATTATTATGTCCATTTTAATATTAATCATTCCCAAATTAAGTGTGAAAATTAAACAACGAAATTTTTTGACACTACATTTAGCCCTCACTTTAGTGAGATGAGGAACTTGCTTCAAACTCACACTAAAGTAGACATTCAAGAGGGGTCAAGTGTACCTTTGTGGATGGTCTAGGTTAACTAAGATCAAAGGAGGTGGTCAATCCCTTAGGATCCAAGATCCTATGTCAAACTAACATAAGCACAAAAGGACATGCACAAGATGTATGATATGTAACATCAAGATACACAAACATGCAATGTCAATAACTAAAAGAAAGAAAAAGAAGCAAAATAAAAAGAGGTGGATCAAGCCTTGACCGTTTATCTAAGTTGTTTTTTCCAAAAATGCACTCACTTTGAGGCAAGGTAACTTCAGGCTATTCATTGGGTGAGTATCTAAAGAGGTGAGACACATACACACATGGCCAGTATGCACTTACACACACATGTGAGTGGCTATGGGAAAGTAATGCCTCAGATAGTCTTCTTTCCCAACCATATAAAATATATGCCTCCTAATAAATTTTATAAGGTGCCACACAACAATGAACTTTGAGGTTCATGAGGCAAGAACAGCTTCATATGCTTGAAACTCATGAACAAACAAGATGGCTCCATAGGCATGCAAAGTGTATTATGCAAGGTGGTCTTATAACAATTGTTGTAAATGAAAAATAGTGTAAGGTATGTTCAAAAGGATTTTGCTTAGTTCAGGAAAGGTCTCTTCTTAGGGAACTCTAATGTTTCCAAGAGAGGAAAAGTAAAAGAAATATCGTACTCTCAGAGGAAATCAAACTCAATGATCCCACCAAGAAAAGGATGCCTCACAAGAATAAAGAAAAATCACACAATGAAACATGAGTTCCAATGTAATGTCACATGTGATTCCACTTAAGGCATGTTTTCCACATCCCTAGCTTGCTCTTATATACATGAAAGGTAGTAAACTAGCCAAAAGAGACAACAACAAGTGACATACGAGGACAAGGTTTCCTAACCCTCTTGCGCCCACTTAGTGTAGGACAAGGGTGAGCCGAGAAACATGCCAGAGTGAAAATCATTATCAATTAGAGGAATTAGGTGCTTCAACATAAGGAAGAGCACCACATTCCTTAAGATGTTGAATTCTATCATTTAAGCCTTACATTCATTAGTAAAATGACCATGAACCCTATGATATGCACAAAATGAATTTTTGTAGTAAAATTTCTTTCATGTTCTTGGAGGGAGAGATATCAAATGATCTTGGAGGAGTCTCAACCAGATACCTACTTGATCCATAGTGGAAGATGTTCCTTTATTTTTTGAAAAAGATATCTCTTTCTTCATACAAGATGTCATACTTACACAAGACTCTTTAGATTGTGATATTTCATACTCTCTTTTATAGGAGGGTGTAAAATATATTGGATTTGAATCATTAGTGTTTTGTGTGATGAGATTGATAGTAGGTGAAGGTTTCTCTATTTCTTTCATTTCTTGCAAAGGATAATAATCAAGAGCACTAGTGTCTATGCACTAATGTTAAAGTTGGCTTAGATGAATCTTTTGTAAGTGTTAATATTGAGTGAATGCTTGTTTGTTTCGTTCGAGGGACAATAACCAATAAAAATAGTTTTTCCTTGTGTGTTAGGCTCTATAAAGGCATGGATACCTTGTTCTCTATCACCACATCCCTTTCCACTATATCCAAGTTGTTTCATGAATTCATAACCTTTTCCATAAATCTTTTTCATTTTTTTAAGATTCGCTGGTCATTCATAATCAACTTCATCAATTTTTTTCATGTATGTTGTATTTTCTTTTAAAGTGGTTGAGGTGGATGATTTCAAAGGGTATTCCAAATTTTTTGTCGACATTACTAATTTTTCTTTTCCCTTTTCATAGTCTTTGTTTATGATTTTGTATTCTCCCATGAATGTTGGTTCAAATTTTAAGGAACCCCAATCATCTTCTAATAGCTTCGTGACTGCCTCAATGCATTTTTCTTTGTCTTTTTATTGCATATGTTCTACTTGTGTATTTGGTGTCAATGTTTTCAAAGGATTTTCATTAACTTTCTCAACATTCAAGCAACTGTTTGGTTCAAGGTCAGATTTTAGTGTGTACACTTTGTTATTATATTTCATTTTACGATGAAGGGTAGAAGGAACCCCATTCATTGTATGAATCCATGGCTTTCCTAAAATTAGATTTTATGAAATATTGCGAGGCATAACATGGATCGGTATTTCTATTGTGGTGTTTCTAGCTATAATAAGAAAAGTGATCATACCGAGCAGTTATTTTCCTACATTATCAAATCCCTTAATAGATAAAGAGTCAAATTGAATATTTTATTTATCCATGCCAAGCTTATCCAAAAGGGTTACACTACACACATTTAGGGAAAAGACATTATCAACAAGGGTTATTTTTATTCCCAACCTATTACAAATAGCTATTATCATGAAAGCATTAGTTTGTTTGTGCGCTTCCAAAGGAGGGAGCTCACTTTGGTGGAAAACAATGTCAGCCTTTATTCCCTCAATCATGGCTACTATGTCATTCAGTTGTGCATTAGAAGGGATAGGAACTTGTTGTAAGGAATTTTGAATAATATTTTGATAATGAGGGGAGGATTGAATAGTGTCCCATAATGATATCTTAGCAAGAATTTTCTTTAGTTGTTCAACAAGATCATACTCCTTTTCACGAGGAGGACCCAGCAAGATAGGGTTACGAAGGATAGGATTAGGAAATGGGAGGGATGTTTGAAGGTGTTTTTCTTGGTTGTGGATTTTTTCTAGTGTTATATGTATGAGCATTAGTATTGGGTATGTGCAGGATCATCATGGAAAAAATAGGCCCTTAAGTGGCAAAAAATCAGAAAAATCAGATTTAGGCAACTTAACATAAAAATTTGAATAAGTTATCTATATTATTTCAAAAATATGTAAGAATAGAATCTGTAGAAAATTGAATGTAGTTTCTAAACTACTAGGTTTGTTTAAAAACAATATATCTATTTGGTGAAAATTTGAAATTTCAACGCAATAGTACTTAAATTTTAGGAAAAAATAAGAAGTAGATGTCTGCCTGACCACCCTAACCATAATAAAATGATAATATTTTTTTATAATATTTTAGATATAAGTAGAGGACTCATGTCCCAATGTGATGAATATATTTTTGTAATTTTTTTCCAAGTAAATAATTAATTATGAATTTTTTATTACAACTTTAAAAATAAAAATAAAAACCCATATGTCTAACCACCTTAACTTGGTCAAAAATTCATGAAATTCAATTTTTCTTTTTTTAATCCTATATTATGTGAAGCATAGAAAGTGACACACATTTTGGATTGAAAAAATGTGATATTTTTTGAAAGCTACAAATGTTTCTCAATTAGTCTATCAATTAGGACTTTAGTCATAATTTGAATAGAAAATGAATAATAATTACTTATTAAATTCAAAGTAAAGCATAATTTATATTGGTGGAAATATGAGAAAATTCTTTAAAAACCATTTTTGTTTCATCAATTTTGGGTTTAAAAAAATTATTCAACCACATACCCAACATATTGCCACTTTTTGGCCCATCATGATCCTGCACATACCCTATTGTAACTTGGTTGTTGTGACACATTATTCTTAGGTGGGTGAAGGATAAGTTCAGGTTTATTTTGAGTTTGAGGTTTTTGGGAAGGCAGTTAAAGGATGAGTTTAGGTTGAATAATATTAACATCCCTTAGTGAAGGAGAGTCTAATGTTACTTCATCATCTTCATCTAAGGAAACTATATCACTATTTTCAATGTTATCACTTTCTTGCACCATGTTATCCTCTTGAGGAGGAGAGTTCTTAGGAGAACTACAACCTAGATGTTCATGACATTCAAAGATTGGTTCTTCTAAAATTACTTCATCACAAGTAAGGGAGTTATCAATGATTGAATTTTCTTGTTTATTAATTATGGAATTCTCTTGTTCTATAATTTTTTCCTTAGGGGGAGAGAGGCAACTAAGATTCCCATGGCTCTTATTCTTTTGATCTTCTACCATCAAAATTTCTTCTTCACCAATAGTAGAGATATTAGAAGGTACAATTTTATTATTATGAGTGTCCATGTTGCCATCCTTGTTTTCTAAGGTCTCATTCTCTTGTGCCATAACTTCTACCCTAGTAGGAGAATTAAAATTTTGGTCACATGCCATGATTATATTTTGGAAAGAAATTTCATCACCAATAGGGGAGGATAACTATCATTGTTATGCATATAAATAATTGAATCCTTTTATTCAAATAGATCTTTCCAAATCTTAGGGACATTACAAAGGATAGAAATAATGCTATAAATTTCAATCATTGGATCTTATAACACCAACATGTCTTCCTCAAAAATGTGATTTTCATAGTCATTCTCAATTGTATTCTCTTTCTCTAAAGTATTGTCATAAGTAGTAGAGGTGTTGGGAGAGGAATGTAAACTAAGTAAAGTGGTGGCAATTATTTCATCTTTTTTTGTTATAATATCTTCCCAAGGGGATGAGGAGAAGGAAAAACAAGACCTTCATGATTCTTAACGATTGCATCTTCTTTCACCAAGATACCTTCAGCACTAGCAGGAGAGGTATCAGGAGAAAATAAATTATGATTATCATGATTGTCTATGCTTTAATCTTATTCTATCACTTTATTCCCACAAATAGGAGAGATAGGAAGGGGTATAGGTTTAAGGCTAGCATCAACATCTTCACTCTCTTGCACTAATAGACTCTCATAACTAGGGAATGTATTGAATGAATGACTAAAATGATTATTAACTAAATTTTTCTTTGAAAATTTGGAAAAGATAGATACCAACATTTGTGAAAAGTAATCTATGCAAACTTAAAATGGAAAGAGACTTAAAATGAAAAAGATGTAGAATGAAATGTGTAATTTTTAGATTTCAAACAAGGTAATTTATTGATTACACTATGCAACAATCTAAAAATGAAATGTTGTAAATGAAAATTTGGAACTAAAAAATGCATGAAATGAACCAATTTAAGCTAGATTCAATGAAATGCATGTAACAAAGATTAAACTAACTAAAAAAGATAACTAATGACAACAAATAGAAGTGTAGAAACAAGGTTTTCAATGCTATAAAAGACAGTATTAGGGATAATCTGGGACTAATTTTTTTAGAGGGTCTTATGAGTCCTAGTTAGGGTATTTTAGGGGTTAAAATGTTAAAAAATGCACAACATGGAAATCCTAGAAAGTCGGTGAAACAACCTATATAGGAAATAAATTGCCTAGATTGGTGAATGAGTCCCAAATAAGGGTTTTTGCATCATTTCTAGCAAATTCTGAGTTGTTTCTAAGTTTTTTTCTTAGGATGATGTCTAGGCCAAGTGTAATTGAAAATTTTAGATGAAATTTAATGATGCAAGATGAAAAAATATAACCTATATGCACTTTTAATAATGCAAGATTTAAAAACCCTAAATGCAAATCAACTAATCCAAACCTAATGCAAAGTCAATGTGAGCTAGATCTAGGATGATGATGCACTCCAAATAAAAAAAGAGGTTTTCACATCAGGTTCACCCAAATGTACCAATGAAAATAGTATGCCCCACCTTTGAGGAATGGAGCATAAAAGTAGGTTTCCTAATTCACACTTGTTACACTCAAGGAAACCTTAGAGACCTCAATCCAAAGATAGAAAGGGGGAAGATATCTTGAAATAAAGTGTCCTAAGGTTTTATTAGAGATAATAATAGGGTTCACCACTAAGCTAGGGCTTGGAAATATAAGAAATGAATGCAAGATGCAAAGTACCATCCAAAGCCTAACCAAATGACCTAGAAAATGAAACTAAAAATCGAGATATCAAATTGGAAATGAATAGAGGTGCACCTAGAAGAGTGATGAAGTCAAAATAAAATTCAAAACCCTAAAAACTTGTTGTTTGATTCCCACTTAGACTCATATGCCAGTCTAGGCAATTTAGTTGGTATGTGCAAGATCATCATGGAAAAATAGGCCCTTAACTGGCAAAAAATTTAGAAAAATTAGAGTTAAGCAACTTGATGTAAAAATTTGAATACGTTATCTATATTATTTCAAAAATATGTAACAATAGAATATGTATAAAATTGAATGTAGTTTCTAAAATACTAGGTTTATTTTTAAAACAAATCTATTTGGTGAAAATTTGAAATTTCAATGCAATAGTACTTAAATTTTAGGGAAAAAATAAGTAGACCCTATGTTGGTTTGTGTGAATGCTTGATCTAGACCTACATAAACATGAGTAAACAACACAATGTTAGTCCATAAAAAAGTCTAAAACAAGCATTCCCCATAAGATCCATTCAAATGAAATGAACAAGAAATAGGAAAAGAATTCAAATGAAAACTATCAAATCTTATTCAAAACAATCAAACCACTATCCCATGGGGGAATTGGTGCCAATTTGATGTTGAAATTGGAACTTTCCCAACTCCTTTGCAAGATTGATGATCTTTGATGAAGATGTGATCCACTTGGGTTGAATTCCTGCATAACCTAGATATGAACTTGATAAAATTGATTAAAATGGTGATGCTTGAAGATGAATTTGAGCATAATAAGTTTGCTCAAATTGTGGATGGATCAAATGAAGTATGAGCTCTTCATTTATAGATGAGATTGATTAGAGAAGAGGCAAAAGGGATGAATGTGAGACTAATCTTCAACCAATGAGAAGAAGCCACATGTTAGATGTCATGTGAATGGTTGAGGAATAATTCAAAATATGTCTTGAAGGATGAAGTGAAAGGTGAAGAAAATGCACATGGCTCAAGAAAAGAACATGTAAGAGATTTTAAATGCTCCGTTGGAAGGGACAAGTCCTTTTGAGGGGAGATTTCAAATTTGAGGAATATTCCATCTTTGATGCCTTTTTTGAATGAAAATAGATGATTTATAAATCAATTAAATTGATTTTCATGTGCAAGTTGCAAAATTTAAAGTATTTGAGTGATTAGGATTAGCATTAATCATGATTTGATTAATTTAAATGATGTTAGTTGATTTGACCATTTTGACTTAGATTTTAGGATTTAAATAACTCAAAATGAGAAGAGAATGACTTAGACCTAGTTAAATAATTTTATTTTTTATTTATTTAACCAAAGGGGGTGATGTTTGATTTATTTAATTTAATTCTAGATGAACTTTAGAGATTTAATCAAATAATATGGATTATTTAATTAAATAAAGATAGGAAGATGAAATGACCTAGCTAATTACATAGAGATAATGATTTAATTAAATTGAGGGATTTATTTAATTAAAAGGGGAATTATGATGACTTTAATCAAATAAGGCTAGATTTGATTAAATGGTTAGACAAAGGGATAATTTAGGATGAAGTGATGTTAGTAGATTAAGATTGAGTGTGATATCAATCTATATATTTTTTGTGTCAACATTTTTTCCCTCTTTGAAACAATGTACTTGTTGTTGGTTCAAAGAATAATCTTGTTGAGGTCAAAGTTCAAAAATTCTCTAATTTTTTGGATGCCCCACTATTGCCCTAGTGAAAATAATTACGCTAGTATACTGCCCCCTCGAGAGATCAGGAAAAGAGGTTTGATTTGAGGTTCTATCTCTCAACAAAGAGATTCAAGATCAGTTCAACTCGAAAGTTTGATGTAGACAAATTTGATGATGTAGATAGTCATCAGCCATGGCTAGCCTCATGCATATTTTGATATATTACACCCACTTGATCCTGATTTGTACCATGACAGTGACATTATTGATGATGAGATGATTATGATGTTTATATGTAATGGATGATGTGATAATGCATGGTTGATATGGATGCACATGATATGATATGATGATGCTTTTATGATTATGCGTATGGATGATAGATGTATGGTTTATGAAAATCTTAGAATAACCAATCTATATTATGCAATGATGGGGATGAATGCATGTGGTATGATTATTGCTTTCTATATGGTATGATATGCATTATGCAGTATGTTGATGGTTTGTGGATGCAGGATGGATGTATTATCAATTATTTATGATTAATTATCATGGTACCATGCTAGCGCAAAAGGAAGTAGGAAGAAAATAAGATGATAACAAGAGACACTAACAAGCCAACTTTATTAGAGATGACAATAATTATGATGATGATGATGATGATGATGATTTTCTTACCAAGGAGTTTGGATCTTAAAAGGGCCAATTACCTTATTGTTTGATAACACACATAAATACGATGCATCAAGGTATAAACGACCAAGATGGCATTGTATCTGGTGAAATGGACTTTGACTTGACAAATAGATAGGATTATTCTTGTTCACACCTGACATACAAAAACCTTGCTAGGATGCACTTCAAAAGTTTCAAACATCTCAGACTGAAACATAGAAAGGTATAACCCATCAATGCAATAGTCAACAAGTTGTCCAAAACACCTTCCACACATGCCTAACGAAGAAAGTATTCACCAATGTTATATTACAAGAACGTCCAACAAGCACAACAAACAAAAGATAATGATCATTGCCCCATTCCTTTATCTCTAAATCATTTTGATTAGACATCATCGAGAAGTCATTGGAATGGGTACAATAAGATAAATCAAAAGAGGATATCAAGAAAATAAACAAGCCAATGTTCTTCATACTGCAAGCCAAGGTAATGTGTTTTGTTTAGGATAAGTATCCAAAGTGCTATCCAAAATGATGCCCATTGTCATAACGATATATCATAGGACATGCATTGTACAGGATGATGATGGGTTGATAACTTGTTTGATAGACTTTTGATATAAGGTTGGCTGACATGTTTAAAAATGATCAGGAGTTTGATTTTGCATTTAAAAGTTTGTTGTTTCAATTTTGATTTTATATTTGAAGCTTTCTTTTTTTTTTTATTGTTGTGGTTGTTTCTATTTGTTTTTCCAAAGGGTGAGTGTGATGATTGATTTAGTATGGATAATTGATTATTGTAGGTGAAAGCGAGATGGGATGGATGGTTTTGTATTTTTTGGAATATTTCAATGTTTTTTGGTATTTTGAAAATGTTTTGAGTTTGTTTTTGGTATTTTTAAGATTTTGTAAATGTTTTTATTTTTATGATTTTTTGAATGTTTTGGGGTTTTATGAGATTTTATGAATGTTTTTGGATTTTGATGTTTTTTTTTAATGTTTTTGGATTTTGATGTTTTTTTAATGTTTTTGGATTTTGATGTCTCGAGGGATGATCAAAGATGAGCCTTTCCTATGTTTAAGCTCAGAGACGACGTAGCTCAGATACCATGTTTTTGATGTTTTTATGAATTTTTGAGAGTTTTTGGATTTTGATATGATTTTGGATGTTTTTTGGATTTTCACATGATTTTGATGATTTGGATATGTGATGATATCAGTGCTCTATTTTGGGATTTTTTTGAAAACCAAGCTAATTTTGATTGATCATATCGATGAATTGATGATCATAACATTGTTGAGGATGCACAACAATGCAAGGATAGTGTTAAGTAACACAAGGATTATGATGGATATCCCAAGATGATAAAGTATTGATTGGATTTGATTGATGAGGATTTTCAACCTTGGTTTTGGAACAAAATTTGTTTTGGATGATTTGATGTGACATTGAAGCACACATTAGATGCAACTGATAGTGATTGTTTGGATTTGATGTTTGATGAAAGATGAAGATTGATAAGGAATGTCTTCTCATCAAAATATGTCATGGGCTAGTGATTTGGTTTTTTTCTCACAAGTGGTGGACCAATTTGATTTCACATTTTCCAATGTTCAGATCACCACATAAGTTGCAGGATATATATCAATATTTATTCCCAAAGCAAGATGTAAATATCTTCCCCCAGTGTCGAGCAATGTATGGAATACCACGGGTGGATGCTTGGATAGGTGTATGGATGAAGGGATATGGATTATCTTGTGATAAGACAAGGTGTTCAAATAAAGAATGATCATTTTGATAATGTTTTATGGCTCAGATAATGTTGGGTAGGATAGGATCAATGAAAATGACCCATGTCAAGATGTTTATCATAAGCAAGCGTAAAGTGTGCACCAAACTTTTACCAAGATCAAGATAATTTGGACTATGGATGCAAATGGATTGGATAAATGGTTCATGGATGAAATGGATTTATTATGGATGAGATGGATGGAATACTAGATTTATTATGGATGGGATAAGATGCTTTCACCTGAACTAGTGCACGTAGATGCTCAATTCTACACATGATGCCTATTTTCCAATTTTTCATCATGGTACCTACCCAAAGCACCACCGAAGTGGTTTTCACTAGAGGAATTTTTTTTCTTTACTGTTTTAAATCCTTTTTCTAATTTTTTTTGGATTTTTGATATTTTTTGATTTTTTGATTTTTTCTAAAAGATTTTAGGCTCATCCTGAACCACATGGTGGTGTTGATGTAGATGCTCCTATCATAATGTGCCATCGATATCCTACATGAAGAAGTTGTTTTTCTAAGATACGTGCACTTGAATACAAATTTTGAGATTCCTGATCTGCACCATTGATACTGGAGTTGACTTTTTCTTTGTGTGCACATTGCGATAGAGTGTCTTCTGAATCCTTATGATAAAGGGTCGTTGCCAATACATGGTCAATGTGAGAGTCAGATATCATGTTTGGAGGCATGGATGGAGTGTGTTTAGGGATAGGAGATGGATTGGTTGATAGTTTGGAACCTTTGACTCTCCAAAATTGGGAAGATGAGCAATGATGGGTGGATACGAAAGTGTGCATGTAATTAGGACCAACTACTTGATATACTTTGTACATCACTTAAGAATCCTTATTTTTCTTTTGTGGACATCTTTGATGGATACTTTTCCCTTTCTTATTTTTCCCCATAGTTTCTTTGACTAATGGAGTTTGATAGGGATAATCTTTCTTTGTATTCTTTGGTATCGACTTGTATTTGATTTTTCCATTATGCTTCTCTGCTTCTTTTTCTTTAATAACATTCCTTGTGCTTTGATTCAAATCTTTCTTTTGACGTTGGTCCCAATTCGTGGATGGGGTGATGGGTGGATGAAGATTCATGATGTGGCTAGTTGTAGTATTGGCATCGATTTCATCATAAGGACTCTTCGTGCTCCCTATGTTGATGTTTTTCTAAAACGTAGTTGCCCCCAATATGGTGGTCATGGCACCTTCATTCCTTGATTCTACTTGTTTTGAGATGTCTTGTTTGGTACACATTCTTTGATAGATAACCACTACATATGATGTTATTTTTATTTTCTACTTTGCTGACTCTGGAATATCCTATTTTGTCTGACCTATTTATTTGAGTGGATAATGCTAGATATCTTCATACATGATGTCCTTAGTATGAATTTGGGATATATCTGATCCTGATGTTGAAAACTCAGTTTGACTATAGGAATCACTAACTTCCTCTTTTTGTGTAATAATGTGAGGAGTAAAGGAATCATGTTCTAAATGAAGATCATCTACGTGTTCGTCCAAAGAAAGCATCTCATGGGTAGATGGAGGAGTATGTGCTATGTGGCTATGATCATCTTGTATAGATAGGAGAGTATCCATTAGACCATTGTAGTAGCTTGGAGATACAAACTCTTGATGTTGAATGATTTCATAATTGCTTTCGATATGCTTTGGATCAAATTCTTAACATGGGTCGGTTTCAAAGGATGGATTACTTATAAAGGTTTCTAGGATATCTTCATTAGGAACATAAAGTGGTTTATTATCCTCTTGATCTTTGAGTGGGCTTGGATCAAGTGTCGAGTTGAGGATTCCTTCAGTATCTATAATCATGAGGTCAAAGGGGGTCAACATGTCTTGGAAAGGACCATTGCTAGACCTTGGTGAAATATTTGGATCATGGTTTGGAATAAATTCTTAAGATATGTCCTTTAACTCATAAGGAAATGTAGATAGATCATCATTGCTTGATGGATTGTAGATTATGTCAATGGGATCAAATAATTCTAACACTCCTTGAAATAGATCACTAAAAAGTGGCTCTTGATGTATGGTGAGTTGATCATCAAATGGGGTAGAAACATCTTCAAGGTGCTCATTTATGGAGAAATCTTAATCATTGTTTTCAACAATTGTGGTGGAGGGATTTTCAATTTCTTCAACCATAGGGTCAAATGATGTTGAAATTTCTTGACTTGGATCATTGTTGGGTATTGTTGGTGGATTTTGATCATGATTGAAATGTGACTCTTCATGTATGTTAATTTGATCATTGGATGAGGTGGAAACATCTTCAAGGTGTTCATTGATGGATATATCTTGATCATTGTCCCCAATAGTGATTATCTTTTGATCAATAAGGTCTTGGATGAGATTTTGGAGTCGAATACAACTCGATATTGTGCCCCTTTGTTTTGTGAAAATCACAATGGTGCTCCTCGTTATACCTTGGTAGTTTAACTAGGGGTTCTTGATAGTTCCCATAGACGGGGAGCTTGATGAGATTTCTTGTACCAATTGTTGTAGGATTGATTCGATTGGTATCCCAAGTGGTGTGTATTTTCATTTTTTACTTTGTGAGATTTGTACTTGACCTTGTAGTGACTGATTTTGGAGATGTGGTGATTGATCTTTGAATTGTGGTGATTGATCTTCAAGATGGGGAAATTGGGTTTTTTTTTTATGTTGATCTTGATATCTAACCTCTTGACATTGGAGATTTTTTTTTATGCAGTTGTGGATACAACTCAAAGCTTTGATGGCATGGTTCAACCAAAGGAAGAGTGTACTGATTTTGGAGTGAAGATCTATCTCTTGGCTCAATAATTCAATTAAATTGACATGTGATGCAAGTTGTTCTAGCAAAATTTGATCTTGATTTTGAATTTGACTCCCTTTATTTTGCTTTTGTTCAATTAGATTTGGGATGTACACTTGGTGGTGTTTGCATGGGATTATGGACAAATTGATTTTGGACAATGTTTTCACTTGGGATGATGTTCAAATTTGACATTATGGGTTGAAATTGAACATTGTTGTTGTTGGGAATTGCATTTCCTTTATTTAGGTAACTTTGATTTTGCATGGTGTTACCTTGACTTGGAGTCTTTAACATCTTGTTTGGACTTTGAAAAATATTTGTATGATTTGTAAACATATCCATCCCAAATTTTACCAGATTTGGATTCAAAATGTTCATGTTTTGTAAAGTTGTACTTGGTACATTCACATTTGGCATGTAGGGATTTGATGGGATGATGTTGTTCATTTGAAGGCTCGTGCATTGAGTGTTTGGTTGATAGATTTGTAGGTTTAGACTTGGATTTAAATCTACCATAAAAAAAAGTGTTCCAAAATTATGACTAGGCATACTCACATTTGTTGTACCATTGAGGTTTGCAGGAGATAATGATTCAATGTACGGATTGTATAAATGTGACATTTGAAAATCAATTGGCATTATGAGGCTTTGATAATTTGGTTGGTTTAGATCACTTATGATGTATGGATCAAGTTTGTATTCCATGTTCTTCTTGCATTTTGACTTTGTTTCAAAAGTGACCTTTAAGGTATTTAGGACCAATGATGAGATGAAGGATGAAAGGGGTGAATGATATGGGTGTTTTATTTTTTAGGAACTTTGGATCAATGCTAGACTTTAGGATTTGATTTTGATTTTTTTTATTATATAATGAACTTGTAAACCCTAAGATGTTGGATGTGATCTTTAGGATAAACTTGTTCAAAGGTGTGTCAATTTAACTAGAGGTATGAGAAAGGATGCATTCCCATACTCCTAATTAAACAAGGTGATTTTGATTTGGTTTAAGGATGTACCCAAGTCTAGATAATGATGTTTCCAAAGCTATAAAGTTGCTTGTGGGATGGGATGATAAATGTTTGAAATGGATGAAGTGTTTGATTTTGATCCTAAATGAACCTAAGGACTTGTTTACAAGGCCAAGGTTTTGAAGAACATGCTTTTTTGTTCAAACCAAAAGATCAATGTTTGCTCAAAATACCATAAGAAAAATTATACAAAAGCACATGTGTGGGGTTCAATTAATTTCATCTTGATTATTGAATTGCTTTTACCACAAACACTTTCTTGATTAGATTTTCAAACTAATCATCCAATGTTCTAACTTCTTTTCATCCCACAAAGTGTTATGTGGAATTCAAGGAAATCAAGGAAATGGTTACCTAAAGTTGACCTTGTTAGAAGCAAATTAATATTTCAACACAATTACTTAGAAACCTCTAAGGACATAATCCCCAGGGTAACCAATAGTTCTTGGGTTTTGTCAAAGTTGTTTGCTCTAACTAAGGGGTTTGAAATATTGATTTTCTTGTTGAGTGTGTGTTTCCCAATGTTTCTGAGCAAGCAAGCATTTTGATACCAAGAACATGCACAACTCTATGGATATGAAATACTTTACTTGTTGAGTTCCCATTTGGACAAGTCCAGCTACACCTGCTCTTAGTGAATGATTAGATGCTTGACCCCACTGGCTCCCCTCCACGACACTCACTTATACAGGGCATCCAAACGTCAACACCCATGAAACTCCCATGGAATGATTTTCATTTTTACTAAGAGTCATGAAAACGTGGGACGGCTTTAGAACGACCGTTCTTGCACCAACAAGTAGATCAAGGATTTTGGCCTTTTCTAAACAAGGGTTTTAAGTCAGACTTGCTATTCATAGGATTTGACCTATCGAGGTGAGAGACCATTGTTTCCCTTCTCGTCAGAGCCAACCACACAATACTGGAATTTATTCCAATACCCACATTTATATCCTAGTTGGAAATACTCTTGGGTTTAGAGTGTTACCAGTTGAGTCATTCCCTTGGGTGAGTACTTTTTCCCCAAGGTAGACCCTCTAAGATAAACAAAATCAAGAAAATATATTCATAGTTCGATCAACCTTCATTTAGAAACAAAGGGAGAACACACACAATATGTTCCACTCACACTCGCAAAGATTCGTTCAATTTTAATCCCAAAATGAAGTGTGAAGGAAATCACTTACACAACCTAATATCACCAAAATACTTTTATTTCTCAAGATCACCGTGAGGCATGAGAGAAGCACATACGTCTTTTGATGATATTACTTTGTGTAATTAATTACAAAACAATGAGAATACTTGTTCATTTTAAGTCCACAAAGCAAAAGTGAATTCTTTGTAGTGCACCAAAAGAAGTGTGAGATTTGATTGTTCAATTGTTAACCTTAAACAAAATCTAGTAAATTTTCCTAAGGTTCTTTTTAATCCCTTTTTCTTATTCTTTTTAGAGCCCAAATTGAAATCTATTGAGTCCTAAAATATTGAAGAGATAAAATCCTTAAACTTGGAATTATAATTGCTTCCAAGAGTGTCTAAAAACACTTGATACAATAGAGAAATGATGTCATAAGAAGCTTTTATTTTGTTTCCTCCTCCCCTTTTTTTGATTTCCTAACCTACAAAAGTGTTCGAAATGTTAGATGAGATCAAGAAACAAAAGGATATGGGGGTTAGATGAATCATTAAGCATAAAAATTCTAAAACTTAGACCAAGTTATAATGTGATTTGAATTTAGGTGAAAATTTTAAAATTTTAACTCTATCAAAGTTGATAAAAACCTACACCATTGGATATATTATTAAATTCTACCCCATTTCAAAAAACAAAGTTTCGAAAAAGACCAAAAAATGACCAAGATATGGCCATTTTAAGTTTACATAAAAAGCAAGAAAGTCGAGTGGTTATGTCTGTGATGGTGGCTTTGTAGTGGCGCTATATGGCGATGTTGGAGTTCCAGCAGTGCAATTTGAAGTTTGGAGTGGTGCAGTTTGATTCTATTGGTGTAGTTTGTAGTTTAGAGCGGTTCTGTATAGCCCCACTAGACTGTGAGCGGTTATGTTTGTTGTAAATGCCAAAAACATAAAAAACCAAAGAATTTTCTCAAAAAATATGATTTGATCTTCTATTTTTCACTCCTTCTAGTGCTAAAATGTGAATGCTTGATCTAGACCTACATAAACATGAGTAAACAACACAATGTTAGTCCATAAACAAGTCTAAAACAAACATTCCCCATTAAATCCATTCAAATGAAATGAACAAGAAATAGGAAAAGAATTCAAATGAAAACTATCAAATCTTATTCAAAACAATCAAACCACTATCCCATGGGGGAATTGGTGCCAATTTGATGTGGAAATCGGCCCTTTCCCAACTCCTTTGCAAGCTTGATGATCTTTGATGAATATGTGATCCACTTTGGTTGAATTCCTACATAACCTAGCTATGAACTTGATAAAATTGATGAAAATGGTGTTGCTTGAAGATGAATTTCAGCATAATAAGTCTGATTAAATTGTGGATGGATCAAACGAAGGATGAGCTCTTTATTTATAGATGAGATTGATTAGAGAAGAGGTAAAAGGGATGAATGTGGGACTAATCTTCAACAAATGAGAAGAATCCACATGTCATCATGTGAATGGTTGAGGAATGAGCACATTTTGAAGAATGTGTAAAGAGGGGGGAGATTCAAATTCAAAATATGGCTTGAAGGATGAAGTGAAAGGTGAAGCAAATGCACATGGCTCAAGAAAAGGACATGTAAGAGATTTTAAATGCTTTGTTGGAAGGGAAGAGTCCTTTTGAGGGGAGATTTCAAATTTGAGGAATATTCCATCTTTGATGCCTTTTTTGAATGAAAATAGATGATTTATAAATCAATTAAATTGATTTTCATTCTCAAGTTGCAAAATATAGAGGATTTGAGTGATTAGGATTAGCATTAATCATGATTTGATTAATTTAAATGATGTTAGTTGATTTGACCATTTTGACTTAGATTTTAGGATTTAAATAACTCAAAATGAGAAGAGAATGACTTAGACCTAGTTAAATAAATAAAAAATTATTTATTTAACCAAAGGGGGTGATGTTAGATTAAATTAGATAATTAGATGAACTTTAGAGATTTAATTAAATAATATGGATTATTTAATTAAATAAAGATAGGGAGATGAAATGACCTAGCTAATTACACAAAGACAATGATTTAATTAAATTGAGGGATTTATTTAATTAAAAGGGGAATTATGATGACTTTAATCAAATAAGGATATTTGATTAAATTGTTAGATAGAGGTATAATTTAGGATGAAGTGATGCTAGTAGATCAAGATCGAGTGTGATATCAATTTGTATATTTTTCGTGTGTATAGTTTGACCACCCTAACCACAATAAAATGATAATTATTTTTTATAAGATTTAGATATAAGTAGAGGACTCATGTCCTAATGTGATGCATATTTTTTTGTAAAAAAAATTCGAGTAAATAATTAATTATGAATTTTTTATTACAACTTTTAAAAAATATAAAAAATTGTATGCCTAACCACCTTAACTTGGTCAAAACTTCATGAATTTTTTTTTTTAATCCTATAGTATCCAAAGTATAGAATGTGATGCATATTTTGGATTCAACAAATGTGATACCATTTGAATGCTAGAGATTTTTTTCAATCAACCTATCAATTAGGACTTTAGTCATAATACAAATAGAAAATGAATAATATTTATTTATTAAATTCAAAGTAAAGCATAATTTATATTGGTGGAAAGCTAAGAATCTCCTCTAAAAACCCTTTTCACTTCATCAATTTTGGGTGAAAATAAGTCTTCAGCCACATGCCCTATACATACCCATCATATTGCCACTTTTTGGCCCATCATGATCCTACACATACCCTAGTCCTAGACTAGGTTTTCCTTGTGTAAACTAGAATCTTTCAGTGCTTAATCTGAATCTCCTAAAACCCAAACAAATGGTAGTACTGGGACTCATATTCCCAAGGTGGCGTATAAGTCCCAATATACTTTTTTAGAGGGTTAAGACCTGAGTCTACTCTCCTAACTCTACTCTTTCTATCACACTTTGTTTTTAGGTCTGAAACTCTGATTTGTAACATATAGGAGACTTTTTGTGATATTACAAATAAGGAAACAACTAGGAAAAACTCAATATTGTAATTTAGTCTTCAAAGATCCTTCAAGTCCAAAACACCTAGATCTGCAATCACACTATAAGAGAGGTGGACCAACCATGTCAAGGCCCTAGGTCATGGAGAGATAAGAATAAAGGACTACCCTAACTTACCTCACTCTAAAGGGATGTTTTGGGATGAGGATCAAGAATGAAGAGCACTATGTAGTACTTTTGTCACTCTACAGACCCGAGTTTCAGGTTTAGGCTAGGCAAGTTGGTTTTTGGAGTCGATACTGCACCTCAAACAACTCTTTGTCTGAGGATGACAGCATGGTTCTAGGATGAAAATGTGATGTGTTGGCATCTGTACGACTAGAAAACATGAAGTATAGTAAAAAATTCACTCCTATACATTTTTCTCCCACTTTAGTGAGTCTGAATATTGATGAGTGTTCGATAAAGTAGATCAAAGAGTTAGTAGGGTTATAAATGTATACTTGAATCATCAAGGAAGTAGACCATGATCTAGAAAACTTGTAAGCATAGGCAAAAGACTCTGTAGGTACTCTCCTTGGGGAGTTTTGAACAAAAGGAATCCATAGCCCCATAGAACTATGAAGTGGCACAAAGTACACTGAAGGCCCTTGGACCAACAATGGACAAATCCCATAGGATGAAAGTGTCTCATAGGCTCATAGACCTGCAAGGAAGCAATCCCCAAGTTCTCTCTCATGAAGGAAGCACCTTATAGGACCATAAACCTACAAGGAGGCATCCTCCAAGTTCTCTCTCACGAAGGAAGCCTTATGAAAGGGTACTCCACAGAGTTAGATTGGAAAGTGGCTTCATAGGCACACTTGCAAAGTGACATGTTAATCTATAGATAAAACATGCCAAAAAACAAGATAGCCACATAGGAAAACAAGAAGATGAGCACATAGATAGTTAGAAAGTTGGAAGGCTTTCAAAGGGGTTCCTTGGGAAACCTTCAAAAGGAGAGGGATCTGCTCAAGGGATGCACTATTTGAAAGTGCAAAAGACACATCTTTTCTCAAAACAATTCATCATCAAGGAATCCTTTTGAAAGATGTTCACTTCATCAAGGAATTCAAAAGGAAGAAGATGTCACCTCATGAGGGGAAGGTCAAGGCTTCTCCCACAAGAAAATTTTTCTCCCTCTGAGGAAAGTTCAAGTTCTCTCTTTACAAACCAATGATGAAGGAAACATGTTCTCTTAGGGGTCCAAGTTGAGAATGTGATCTTTGAAAAAGTTTTCAATGGCTTTCAAGAAAATATTCATCAACAATGAATGAATTTTCTAAAAATCAAAATATTGTGAAAGTGACATTGTCACACATATGAGGGAAAACTCAAGAAAAGAAGAAAGGTATAAGAAAAGTAAAAAGAGACAAAGGCATCACAAACAAAGGGCACAAGGGTGATTTTATATTTTGGGGTCAAAGCTACTCATGAATAAATATAAGTATAGTAATGGTATATTAATGAACTACCATCAACCCCCTACTATATCAAACCATGTAAAGAATGCATGAGAAGACAAAGTAAAAATAAAAAATTGGGTCAACATAAAAGGGAAGCCTAAATTCCCCCAATGCTTTGCATCATCTCCAATCTTCCAAAAATTGAAACACATAACAGAGGAAGAAATATGATACAAATAGAAGAAGGTTTGCAACACATAATCACTCCTGTATCCAAGCACCAACAAGGGTGGCAAGGGTCATCAAAGAACATATAACACAATCATGGGGAAACACATCACAACACGCACACACACACCTATTCTAAAGATACAGAAGAGGCCTCCTCCTAACACTCATCGACGAAGAGGTCATCCAATTACAAATATAGATCATTATAATGGGAAGGAGAATGAGTCTGTAATGGTGGAATATTAAGGGGAGGTGATTCTAACCCTTCCACAACAAGGGCTAATGAAGAAGGCCCCACAAGTTCTTCTACACTTGGCTCTTGTGGAGCTATGGTCAACGACTTTGTGAAGATTGCTGACAAGGCTGAAACTTTTTCTAGAGAGTTAAACATGTACTTTCCAAGAATACCATGTCATACCTCAATGGATGGGGAGAACCACACCCAAGATTCACTGCTTGGATCACAAAACAATGAAAAACTCAGGGGAATCCAAAACTAGCTTCATCACTAGGATGAAACAAGCTAGCACAGGATCACCCTTTGGAGATGGTGGGCTCCTCTTGTGCCTTTGATTGCTAGAAGGGCCAACTTCTACTCTCTACATTGTTGGAGAATGTGAACTCCCCATAGATGAGGTGAGAAGCATAGAAGAGGAGGAGAAAACCACAAAAGACACCACTAAGTTATTTGACACGTCCACAGTTTTAGAAAATTGTGGGATGTCTGGGAGGGACATCAAAAGGGGTATCTCAACTGAAGGAGCGATAAAAACTTGCACCTTTTTAGGGTTAGGCGCATTCACACTCATAGGGGGAGCTGACAACATAACCATTTTTTTTAATGAAAGCATAGGGGAGGAGAGAGGAAGATGCATTAGGAGGTCCTGAAATAGGGGTGGTCAATTCCTCTTCCTTTCTCTACAAAGTGGCATGCTCAACTTCCAAAGCCTTTCACTGGTGTTTGCACTCACATGCAAGGAAATTTCTACCACTTTTGAGCTAGAGGTTGGGAGATACAAGGGGATAGGAGGCTCCTACTTGACCATAGGAGTGTCCATTACAACCATCTCTAGTGGAGGAATAGGCTCCTAAATTGGAGTAGGAGTTTGAGAGATAACGGGGGGAGTCAGTTCTAGCATATCGGCTACACGCCTCTTTCCATTCACTACTCTAGGAGCAAGAGTGGTAGGAGGTCATGAAGGCTGAGACATAGAGGATTCCCCATAGGGAAATTTCCTTCTACCATATTGAATAGGCCTAGGATCCATGGGAAGAATAGGAAGTTTAAATGCAGGACGCTTCGGCTTCCACCAAGAGGGCACCATAGGGTTCTCCTACAAACACAGAAAAATTTGATGACACGATAGCAAGGCAAGAAGAAGCATCAAGCTGTACAATGGAAGAGGAAGAAGAGGAACCTCAAGAGCACTTCTCTTCTTCTCCTCTACGGGTCTTGGCAACATCATTGTCAACTTTTAAACAAGACCTATGTGAAACAACATAGAGTGATGGAGGGTATCTCACTCTAGGTGTTAAGCACTCTTTCTTGTACTCCTCATGTAGGTCTGGTACAAGAGGTCCAATAGAAGACAAAAGTGGTGTAAGGAATAACTACCACACACATTTGGTGGTTTATAGTCAGTGCCATGGATCACATGTATTGAACCCTCATGACTAAACTTCAAACACTTGTGCACAACCAAGGGAACTATGTTCATAGCTACTAACTAGGGGATACCCAGCTTCACTCTGAAGAGTTCAGACCTTGGGATTATGTCAAACAATAGATTTATAGACTTTGATCCAACAAAGACTAAAAAAATGATGCTACTAAGGGGAGGTATGGAAACTTTGTTATGTGTACAGATGGTGCTCACAGGTGTGGAGTACCCATCTTTATGCATGAAGTTAATTAACATAATCTCCCTAGTTATAATATTCACTTGAGATGTCAGGTCAACAAGAACACCTACTAAATTGTTTTTGTTGATTCACACAGGGATGTAAAGAGGAGAAGGCTCTCTATTAAAACCCATCAGTAGCTCTTACATGGTGAAGGTTATAACTGGACTAATACTCACATGCTACATAGAGGGGATAGGTAGATGCAAGAAGGAAGCCATCACATACACTAAAAAATACTCTCACAAATCCTGCCTAAGGTTTTGAAATAAGATAGTGACCCAACTAAGGCTTTATTTCACAATACTTATAGAACCTTCCAACTATGCCTACTAGGGGTTATAGGTTGGGCTATAAGGTGAAAATCCTCATAACACTCATACCTACAACACTCCTAGAATTCGAGGAAAGGACCCTTCAGTACTTCCAAAAAAAGAAAAAAATGGTTCACGTTGAGTTCACCAAAAATCTAAGAGAGGGGACCAACCACATCAAGGTCCTAGGTAATAGAGAGCCAAGAGCAAAGGGCTGCCCTAACTTATGTCACTCTAGAGGGATGTTTTGGGATGAGTATCAAGAATGAAGAGCACTATGTAGTACTTTTATCACTCTATAGACCTGAGCTTCAGGTTTAGGCTAGGCAAGTTATTTTTGGAGTTGGAACTACACATCAGACAACTCTCTATCCAAGGATGGTAGCACATTTATGGGACAACAACATGGTTCATTGGAATCCGTACAGCCAAAATACATGAAGTACAATAAAAAATACCTAAAAGCTTACTAGCAACCTAGCTAGTAGATTTTGATAGGAAAAAGAGAATGAGAAAGTATAGGAAATAAAGGTGTAGATGATAAAGAAAGTAGATGAAAGCTAGAGTGATGAAGATGATCTCACAAAAGTGTTGATTCACTAGATAGCTCCACACACACGTTCACCTACACACAAGAAAGAGGGGAAATTTTTTGGGCTGTATTGGGGCCTAGGCCTATCTCAGTTAGACCCTTGTTTTAGTGTTTCCACCTCCATGAACAGCCAGAAAGAAATGAAGTAGAATATGTGATAAAGAAAGTAGAAAGAAAAATTGTAATGAACACTACAAAACAATACTATGCTACTATATCAAATCACAAAGGAGAGGAGTGAAGTGTTACCACCTCCACCCAAAATCTCACTGGCCAATGGAAGGAGAATGCAAGGTATGGACTTGGAAAAGTCACCACAGGGGCAACGGTGATGAAGGGAGGTCTCGTAAGACTCCAAGCACACAATTTCTATGGTTGCCTCACACTTTTAGTGTGGATTTGATGGAGTTTCAAAACTACTGAAATGTTCAATAATGGAGTGCTAGAATGTTACTTGAGAATGTGAAGAAGTGAATGAATTGCTAAGAGAATGTGAAAGAAGATGCAGTGAATTTGAAGGAGATTGCCAGAAGATGAAATTAATGAATGGAGAATGTTTTTGAAGGTGGGATGAGAAGAATCTATTGTTTTTTGGGTCAATTGGTTGAAGAGGGATGTTACAATTCAACTCTAATTGAGTGTGTAATTCCTTTTCCAACTTCAAACATAGGAATTTTTCAGGGATGATAGTGCACTACACAAACCTCTACATGCTGCGTGTGCATCCCTTGAAAAATATTCTCTCATTGATGCATAGGAAAAATGTCAAATGGATTGAAGTTAGGTGGGTGATGTGGAATTTCACCATCGGATTTAAATTTTCTAAGGTGAGGATATGTGAAAGGGAAATTTGTAAAAGGGGTGCAAATTCACTCCTATACACACACATGTAGAGAGAGAGAAACTTGTTGATTGTTAGAGAATAAGTGTTTTCCTTAGTCAAACCCTTTTTAGGTAATTAAACCAAATGATAACATAATGAAATAAGGACATGAAACATGAATATTGATACCTTGAATGATGTATTGTAAATCAGCAATCTAACATGAAATGGCCATGAAGGACATAGATCTAGATCTTGAAATAAGTGTAGAAAAATGCTTAATCTTGGATCTTGAATGCAACATCACAACACTAGTTCAAATACATGCTTGATGCTTGATAAATTTGAAATGATGATGGATCTTAAATTTCTACAACAATTGATGAAGAATCTTGCCCTTGAATGCTTTAAAGATGTTCTTGAATACTCTTGTGAAGTCTTGTAAACTCTTGAAGGTTCTTGAAAAATCAAGTTTTCTATAAGGTATTCTCTTGAAAGTCTTAGGTGAAAATGAGTTAAATAACCTAGTATTTATACTTTTTTATACCAAATTTCTCGAAATTACAACTCTACAAGCCGACATCAAATCTAGGAAGATAAAATCCCGCCAATAATTTTAATTAAATTTTATTTTGGGCCACATGGAACTCATACACCAGAAGTGGCGTATGAGTCCCATTAGCCTTAACTATGGGACATATTTAAAAAAAATGCTTAGAATGATGTAAAATAAAGATTGGGGACCAAAAAACTAGGTGGGACTCATACGCCCAAGGTGGCATATGAGTCCTAAATCACTAAGTTTGAGTGACACAACCTAAAAATCCTTGAATTATTATTGGATATTGGTTTATATTAGGATTATTTCTAGAAAAAGTACATTTAATAAGGCTTGTGGATGCAAAATAGGGCCAATTAAGGCATAAAGAAGCCTAATTTATTAATTAAACCCTAGATTAGTGTGAAAGTGTGGTACAAAACTTTACAATACCTTAAATAAGGCATACTTAAGTTCATTTAGTTTAGAAGGTCCTAAAACTTGATGTGAAGGTACACTTTACAACATTAAATTAAGGCAAAGTTAGGTTAATTTAGTTTAAAAGGGCCATAAATCCAATGTGAATATGAAAAACACATTACAAAATTATATCAAGGTGTTATTAGGTCCATTTTAATGTTAATAATTCCCAAATTAAGTGTGAAAATGTAAACGATGATATTTTTTGACACTACAGAGTATAACACCTTCAGCCATAATTGAACTACAAATGACAAAATATTCATAGGTTCTTAATAACTTTGCAATCCCTCACAAGAAAAGTATGTTTCTCTCTTGAAATCCATAGGTTGAAAGTCCCAATATAATCCTTCTTTTTAGCACATGTACTTGAAATACAAATATCCACAAGGAATAAAAACAATAGTATTGGCCAATGGGCTCTTCACCCAACCATAGGATTGAGCTTCAATCCACCCCCAATCTAGGGTCAGATAACACTTCCACAAAATTACTTTATGTTTTGTGGTCTCACAACACACCCCATTTTTCTCTTTGGAAAAATGTGGACCCCCATTTTCTTTCCTGTTCCCCTTCACTTTTGTTTGCTTTGGCATGATTCTACAACTTGGTCGGTTGTTGGTCTCATCTTCAATTTTTATCAGTCCTTGTTTTATTATTTTTATTTCCCAAATTTTTTGTTTCATTCTTGCCCCAAAGTTTAATATATTACCAAAAACTAGAATCCTGGAGTTGTGCAGCTGCGTCAAAATGAATTGTTTCTTCAGTTGGTCCTAGCTCCGCCTGGTAAGTCATCCACTGAAAGTGTTAATCCCAGTGATACCTTCTTTCTTTCCTTGTATTGGAGTCCAGTAGTTTCTTTTATTCAGAACTTGGAAACTAGAGATTTTATTTTGAAATGTTGTAATCTCTTTTGAACCCGATTCCCAATTTTTTTTCTTTTGTTCTAGTTTTCTCTAAGGCTCCAAGGTAAGTGTCCCAAATCCTGGTATTTCTCCTAAAATTTGATACCAAAGGTTCTAATCCCAGTGATCGCAAATTGATCATGTATCTTTAATGGCTTATGTCTTGCAAAATATTAGTGTGACACTAGAGTGCCATGTATGATCATTGTGCCATCTTTCTCCTCTAGTAGCGAGTCTACATAGAAATCTAGGAATTCATAATTTCAACCCTAAATTGTAATGATTGCACCTTTATTCAAGGAATTAATGTATTATAATAGGTAATTAATGGAGGAAACAAAATACTCCCATGTACTTGGCACCACCTTAAGCATTCAGTTGCTTTTGTAACACCCTACTTTTGTGTCATGTTGCAAATTTGCAAAGGACATTGAAAGAACGAGATAATACTGGCATGCAAGGAGAGGTAAATTTTGAGAAAATAAGAATACAACTACCAAGGGTTTTGGAGTTCCATTATGTGATTATTATCCTTATCAACCAGAACCAGGTATATTTCGAATAACTGATTTCCTATTAATTATTTTCATACATGAAAATCTTGAAAAATGATATTTCCCTTTAGAAATTGAAATTTTGTTCATTATTTGATTTGAATTTAGCCAAAAGGTGAATTGAAAGTTGTATAAATTGTAAGAAATTTGGTTAAATTTTACCCTAACTCACACAAAAGACACATTTGAAAAAAAGTAAAGCACACCAACAAAAATGAGTACTTCTAACACAAGGGAAAAAGATCAATTTAAATATTGCAATTTACAAGCCATACCAATCAATGTGGTAGTTACAAACACTCATATGGGATGGACTTTTGATGTTGAAATTCACACTCAGGTACGATAGGAAAATGCTTCTCAATGTACTAGAAATGTTATAGCAAATGGATTACTTTTAATAGGAGGGTTTCCACCAGCAATGGAGGCCCCTGAATTGGTTATGAAATGCATGAGTTAGTATAACCCAAATAAAAGAGTTGTTGAAAAAGAGGGGAAAATCTATGAAGACCTCTCACAAAAGGGAATTTCATACACATTTGGGCTTCCTTTCTTCACCAAGATGTATAATGTTGATATGAAGGAAAAGGCCAAAATGTAACATAGTGTTGAATCCTGTAATAGAGAAATTATAAGTGCCCAATGGTGCCAAGAGTCGATTACACCATAGAACAAAGTAATTCAAAGGTCTATGTTCAACCAAGAAATTCAAGATATTATAACTTTGTTGAGCACCATTGATGGTTTATGAGATGCTAATAAATTCGAACCTTGGATGTTTGTAATATTATCCAAATTGATGGAAAATATCATGCAAATGCATTGGGGAAAGTTTATTAGTGAAAATTTATATGAACAGATAACAACATTCCCCAATACCAGGTGTTTATGTATGTCTTCATATGTGATTTATTTCTACACCATGAGGGAAAGCAAACAAGGGTTGAAAAAGATTGGTACTCTGGGTAGGGAAGTTGGAAACAATTTGATATATGCTTACTTACCCCAGATCACTATCCACATATACAAAGAGAAATATAGGAGAGTTAATGATTTTTTCTCCATGAAGCTAGTCAGAATGATGGAAGGTGATAAAACCAAAAGATTGTCCTTAGAGGCACAAAGTGCTATCAGACCAATGTGAGGCTGGTATATTCAGTTCCCCACTTATTCCTACATTATGATGGAAGGGTTTGATGGACATTCTTTCATTTTTCCCAAGTATCCAACAGAAAAAATTATTGTATTAGAATTGGTGAGATAGTTGAAACCGTCTTAGGCTCTTAATAGTCATGCTCACAAGAAGGCCTATTTTAAATTCCCTATTATGATAGGAACTTATAAGTGTAATACAATCAGAGTGTCTGACTTGTGTGAAGAAAAAATAAGAACATATAATTTTGATAATTTTCCATTTCAAAGAATATATTATTACTCCAAGGGGAATATTTCCAAGAATATAGTTGGTTATTGTGCTCATGTCCAACACCTAGAAGATTATTGGCTTAATTGTGAAGATGAGCACAGGGTAAGAATAAAATAGTATCAAAGATTGTCTTTAGAATCTACTCAGATTCTTATGCTCCATGATATCCTAGATGATTTGGAAGAGGATGATGGAAACATGTTGAATAGAGCCTATAACGAAGATAGAGTGTATGATTAACCTAACCTAGACCCAAATTATGAAGGTGAAGAAACGACATCAATTGATGAGTTCTCTAGACTTGTTTTGTTATATATTCAACACTAGATAAATGATTTTTGTAAAGCTTTAAGAGAAAGTGGAATTGAACCCGCATTCTCAGAGGATAAAAGAAGAAAACAAAGAAATGAAACTGCATTTGAGAGTGGAGAGCCTGCTAAGAAGAGAAGGAAGACTAGTAAGGCGGCTCCTAGCATAAGGATTGAAGAAACAACCCCTAAAGTTTCAAAACAAAAAGTTCCAATAAAGCCATTTGATAAGAAGAAAGATTCATAATCAAGCAAGGATAAGTCAAAAGTAAGACCCAAAGGTGCATCTTCCTCTACAACAAAATCAAAGGTTAAAATGATTATTGAAGAAGCAGGAGTGATAGAAAATGTTGGAACACAGACCAAGTCTACATCTCAAAGGGATGTAGCACTATTTACTTCTCCTTTTGTTAACATGGATAGTATGAAAAAAGCATTGGGAGGAACTATTATGGATTTAGAGGATATTTCTAAGGCAAATGAAAGAAAAATTAAAAAACAGATGGATAAATGGGGTACCATGTGGGAAAAGGTAAAAGAAAAGAAATATAAAGATAAACCCATGGTACAACTAGTGATAGAAGAGATTTTGGATACAAGGTCCACTCCTATAAATGTTGAAGAAGAAAATTTTATACAAAAAATACTCACTTCAGAAGCAGCAAATCCTAATATCCTTGAGATGGAAATAGGGGAGACTATAGAGCAAGATTCTATTGATGAAATGATTATTGAAGACATATTTTCTCCCAACCTTCACTTGGGAATTTTCCAAATGATAATGAACAATCGCAAGTCTTTAGAGTAATAGAAAAGGACCAAATGGAAGTTGAAAAAGAGAAAGGTGAAGCTACACAAATTTCAAGTGATGAAGTCAAAAATGAGGAAAACCCTGGTGTAGTAGAGAATCAAGAAAGTAACATCTTGGAAATTGAAGTTGAAGATCTTGATAGACAGGAAAATGTAAGTCTCCAAACAAAGGAGATAGTGCCAAATCCTAGTAATCCTAAATCTATGCCAAATTTTTTTGAGGAAATTCCTATTTCCGAGGACATGACAGATAAGATTGAAGAAGTAAGAAAGGAGGCTCCTGAATCAAGTGGAAACCAAGAACAAAGTAACATTGTAGAGGTAGAGTATGATGAAGATGCACTTGATTGGTTGATTAGGGAATTAGCTTCCCCAATGGAAGTAGAAGTATTGCCTCTAGATCTCAATAGCTTTATGCAAGAAGTAGATACTCCTAAACCTAGGCGCAGAGCTAGAGAAAAAAATACCATACAAAGAAATGCAGATGGTGAAAAAACCATTGATATAGCTACTCCCAAAGTTGACAAAAATAGACATGAAATAATGCCTAAGGAGCATAAGATAACAAGTATTAATCTTGGACACTCATCTTGGAGGCAAGAGTTGGAAGAAATAAAGGTGAACTTGGATGCCACTATTTCTAGAGTACAAAAGTATAAAAAGAAGAAAAAAGAATTGAAAGAACGGGTTGCTACTTTAGAATATTTTATAAAATCCCTAACCCCATCTGGTCAAGCACAGACTGAATTTCCCCAACATCTAGTATTAATGTTATAGGAATAATTGGATGAAATTATAGTTGTTTGCCACAAAATGAATGCATTTGAAGAATGGAGTGAGTACTGGGTGAGACAGGGAGAATAATTCATTTCAGATGCAATAGGGAAGTATAAGGAAGCACATTGTAGGTCAAAAAACTCCAAAATAGTTTAAAATGAATGCAAACTTTTCTAGGAACAAGTTGATGATGAAAGACAAAATATTGGAATTCTCATGAAAATGGATGTTCAAGAATTAATACAAGGAAATATAATTTTAGAGCAAGAATTTTTAGTTTCATTACCAAAAAAATGGAAAAAATGGTTGAAATGGGAAGGTGACATTTTGATGCAATGCATTGAAGGATTTGAAAAGGTCACATGAAATGTAGAAAAGTGCTTGATGAAGATCAAGAATTTATTGAAATGTTAGCACATCAAGGTTGTGATCCCCAAATGCTAGGAAAGAATAGTAAAGAAGCTAAAGCCTTTAAAGAATGGATTGAGAGAATAAATAGAGACCTATTTTAGCTACTCACTTAGGAGGTCATTGCTGAGATTATACAGTGCAGGAACACTATAGCTAGATATGAGATAAACAAAGTGCAAAGGAATAATATTGTACTCCAAGTATCTAAAGAATAAACTAGAATCCAGATCACATGGAAGGTGGTGCAAGGGATTTCAAAAGGACATATGCATCAAAGTTTAATGCTTTCTGAGAATATCAGTTAAAGAAAGGCAAATAAAAGATCCCAGAGCTCGAGCCCTAAATGATTAAAGAAAGAACTGGATACTAGATATCAGAGGAGTTATAAAGATATTCATTTAAGTTTTGAGTTTTGTAGGTTGTTCCCAGTCCCAACAGATGTTCGTTGTTTGGTATTTTGAATATTGTTGATAACCTTGATTTATGTGAAGTCTAGCAACCTGGAGTATGAAATGAAAAGTGTTGCTACTGATGAAGCCAAAGCTTTGAATTCATCTAGAATATTCTGATGACAGTTGGCATGTGCCACATGCTACATTCTAATTTGTTATTTATGATTCTCTAGATAGAATTTAAGTTTGAACTCTTGGGGCCTTGTTCCTACAAAAGGCCATTTACTGCTTTATTTTCATTTTAAGTTCAAAATTTGTGGATGTTAGAAGAGCTAGAACTTCTTTGAGTTTTGTTCTCTTTTCCTATTTTCTGAATCATTCCACCATAAAACTTTGTATGCACATAGACATTGATTAATATCATATCCAATTAGATAGCTACCTATCTCATGAATCTTTTGTAGTTGATTTTGTTAGTTTAGTTGAACAAGACTATATGTTGTGTTGTTTAAGGGTGCATGCAGAATCTACTCAGTGTCCTAATTAAAACCCCTCTCTTTAAAATCTTGCACCATTTTATATGTAACTTTGGAGACTTCTGGTGAAGTATAAATCGGTTTTCTCTATTTTAGGGTATGTGTAGGATCATCATGGAAAAAATAGGCCCTTAAGTGGTGAAAAATTCAAAAAAATTAGAGTTAGGCAACTTGACGTAAATTTTTGAATAAGTTATCTATATTATTTCAAAAATATGTAAGAATATAATCTGTAGCAAATTTAATATAGTTTCTAAACTACTAAGTTTATTTTTAAATAAATCTATTTAGTGAAAATTTGAAATTTCAATGCAAGTAGTTAATTTCAGGGAAAAAATAAGTAGGTGTCTATCTGACCACCCTAACCACAATGAAATGATAATATTTTTTTATAAGATTTTAGATATAATTAGAGGACTCATGTCTTGATGTGATGCATATTTTTTTTGTAATTTTTTCCCAAGTAAATAATTAATTATGAATTTTTTATTACAACTTTTAAAAAATATAAAAACTTGTATGTCTAACCACCTTAACTTGGTCAAAACTTCATGAAATTCAATTTTTTTTTAATCTTATAGTATGTGAAGCATAAAATGTGGTGCATGTTTTAGATTCAAAAAATGTCATACCATTTGAAAACTATATATGTTTTACAATCAACCTGTCAATCAAGACTTTAGTCGTAATTCAAATAGAAAATGAATAATAATTATTTATTAAATTCAAAGTAAAGTATAATTTATATTGGTGGAAAGCTGAGAATCTCCTTTAAAAACCCTTTTTGTTTCATCAATTTTGTGTAGAAAAAATCCATCAGCCACATACCCTACACATACCCATCATATCACCACTTTTTGGCCCATCATGATCCTGCACATACCCTTTAGTTAATTCTTTGGGGGCATGCATGGAAAATAACCTAGAGAAAAAAATATTTTTTAGTATTATTTATGCTTTATTTTAGAATAGATGTTTAAACTCTTTGAAAATGTTCCAAAAAATAAGTGAATGGATGGAAATTTGTTGAAAATCTTTCATTTCCTATGAAATTGTTGAATTCTTAATGCTACATCTACTTAAGTGATAGCAAAGAATTGTTGATGTTCATGAAATATTATTTCAAATCTTTTGATTTCATGATGTTATTTTTATGAATGAATTGGAAATCATATGTAAAATTCTTATGATTCTTAATGAAACCGAAGGTAACCATATCCCCTTTGATATTAACAAAAATATTACATTATACCCAAGAGTGAACCTAGTACAATCAAGACCTGATTACTAGAGAATTGAGATTGAACTGAAGCCAATCTTTTCCTATTAAAATAGATTCCCCTTTTAGGTTATCTTTGTTGCATATCTTTCAAGAATGATAGGCTCTTTGTGGTTTATCTGTGAAGAATTTATTCACCCTATTATTGTGAGTAAAATTATCATCAACACTTTCCACATAGGATCCATAGCCAAAGTGTAGCATATAACATCCACATAACTAAACTTGACACATTACAACCACTAATCACAAGGTTTCCTAGACAAATTTACACTTTATCTACTTTGCACATCGCAACATCTTGCATTCATATTTCTTTATTTTAATACACAAAAATGGTATAAATGAAACTAAACTAAACAAGGTGGAATAATCAACCAATGCAAATCCCAACACACTACTTGCAACCGTACAAGAGATTCAACATCAAATTTCACATAGATTTTTTATAAGCAAGGCCAATATGACAAAAAACTCATTTACAAATGAACACAGATAGATAACTAAAAGGTTAGACCTCACGAAGAAAATTTTCTATCCAACTTGTGGAAATGTCTCTTCAAGCAATCTCTTCCATTCCTTCTTCCTCTTCACAAACATGGCAATAACTCAAAATGGAGAATGAAAACCAAACATGAACTCAAGAACAATTCAAAAAGAAAAAGAGAGAAAACTCCCTCCTCCACATAAATAGAAAGAATAAATGGAAGGGGAAAAGGAAATCACATTTTAAACTTCAATTTTCGTCACTTTTCATTAGTGGGTAACTAGAGTGGGTTTTAGACTTTATAAAAGGGATTTTATGGAATAAAAATACCCCTACCCAACAAACCTATCACCTAGGGAACTTTATAAACAAATAAGACCACATAAAGACTTTATAAAACATAAAATAAGTGACCATATAAATAAAGCAACTCAAGGGACTAATAAAACAACTCTCACATACACACAACCTATACCACACAAAACAAGGTTAATAAAGGATATAATAAAGGAAGTAGCTATGTGAACCCCTTATCAATATTGACCAATTTTTTTAACCCATTTACTCAACCAAGAAAGTGTGTCAGTATTACTCATGCTTAATAATAATTAAAATAAATAACTTATGAATTAAAAATTCCAAGAATAATAACTAACTAGAAAACTAGATCCACTAATCTACACAGTAACACTCCTTACTCATATTATACCTGATATAGAGTCAAGGAACAATTGAGTGAATACTATCTATTATCAAAATATCACCATTGATGTCAATAAAATATTTAACTTATAATGCATACCATTATAATATCAATGATTTTCTTTATAATCACACCCACTCACATCTATGATATGTAACCACCTACTATAATGTAATCCACTTAATATACATAATAATATTACCAATAACTAAGCATCTTAATCATTGTATATTTATGTAGACAAATAATGGAACTCATCTAACTATCACAAGAATTCACAATCATTAGATAGGATTAATCAAGAATATGAACATCCTCATGATGTAGCAACAACCATCACTCATTTTTACTATCCAACATAAAAAAACATAGAACATAGCACATAAACCATCAACAACTAATAGGATCAACAAGGCCACAAGGGATAGGGTCTTACATTCTCCCCTTAGGATTGGACTCCTTTTATAAGTCCTTAAAATTGAAGGTAAATACAAGCAACAAGAACTTGTAAATAATATCTTATGAAAAAGTTCAGTGGAAAATTTTATCTTCCAAAGTATTCTAAAATATTAGGAAACTTTACAATTTAACTGTCTACTCAAATATGATCCTTCCATGATACGCAACAATATTATAGATATCAATTTAAAATTACTTCGTCCATCACTTATAAGGTTATTAATCACTACACTATACATATTTATGTTCACTTCAATCATCATTACTTTGAAAAAATGGTCAATCGTTTCACAAAATAATGAATTTACATCTTAAGCAATCATTCATTTCCTTTTATCATGAAAACTCCAAAAATTAATGCATAAGCATCACAAATATTATTTTACAACACTAACACCATCAACACAACACTAGATTATCACACAATTCAAGGAATGTGATTTATGAGTAGGAATGGTGTCAAATGTCATATCACTGATCTAAAGCAACTACCATCACTATTTAATCATGATAATATTAGGAAAGATGGTCTTGAGGCCCTCTCTAGGACCCCTCCATAAATTCCCTCGTACCTTTCCCTTGTTTGTGTAAGGGGTTAGCCTCCAAGAACAAAGGTACACAAATAATCACACGCTAGGGGAGAATGGATTATGACCATCCCATACCAGTCCCATTTACATCCCCATCCTCACAGGATAAATTCCCCATCACATCTGCACCCCCATATGACCTGTCAGGGATCCCTCCTAGATATAGCAGTTTATAGAGTTCACATCATGACATATACCAGTAGCTCAAAGAAGCCTCAACTTAAGAACATAAAAATAATATTTCAAAATTTGCAACAAAATCTCAAGAAGTAAAAAATTATAAAATAAAAATAAATCAAGTATAAAGGAAGCATATCAATCCAAATAAAAATAGTTTAAATCAAATTAATTCCTTGAGGCAAAAGGGACCATACAAATTCAATATCCAAAATATAATACTACAGGAAAAAAACCACAAAGGAATTTTCAAAATAATACACATTTCACAAAAATTGACTCAAGGGGTGGAGAGGAATGGTGGTTCTCAAACCACATATCTAGAAAAAAATAGTGGGGTCTTTAACCACAAAATAATGATATGCTAACCAAGCATAGTTCCACACAACCCGAGACATGCCAACCAAATAGCCATAAACATATATATATCTGAAGTAGTCTATAAAAGAAGTTATCTATACACTGAAGCTTACCCAATAGAATCTCATTCACCAACACATATCTTTATAATCATCCCTATAGTTCTATCATAATCATTGTAAATCTTGTAACTTAATAAATGATGTAATATTTTGTTGACACAAGCCTTAAATTTTATCATTTTATATTCTTTCACTAATTATTGGATAATAAGAATTAAACAATTACATTCCTCTTCCTTTATTTCCAACACTACTCACGAACCATGAGTGGTTCAACAATTACTTGTATCTAAATAGACCAATATTGATACCACAAGAACACTGCATCTAATACTCATACCTCTAAATATCCAATCTTTTTGACATTTGTAGCTCAAGTGGAAGCTCATCCAAAGTATGGCACACCAAATCCATCCACAACCCATGGGATAAACTCAAGTAAAATGGTTCTACACAATGGGTCAACAAATGTGTTCCTCAAATGGGGAGTAGATCTAGCTCAACATTCCAAGGGAGGCCCAAATTCTTGACATATTTCCATTGGCTAGCACAAGGATGCATTGAAAGAATTAAAATGTTCCCATGTTCCAAAGAATAGGGTACTCCCTCAAACCCAAATGAAGGAGTATGTCAACCCTCAAGTGAGATTCGCTCCTTAGTCACACCCAAACCATCATTACACAAACAAGACTCCACACCGAACCAAAAAACACAACCAAAACATAAAATATCATCACATATAATTTAACATGAAGGTATAAGCAAGTAGATCATCCTAGATGTCCACTGCACCCTTATCCCAAGTTGGATACCCTATATCTCAAACTTGAGTCACAAACATAGCATTCACTAGTTTCTCACAACACATTATAATGCACTTTCATAACTTTAGACACACTCATTAAAAACAACACATAACCACTTTGCAGCACATAAAGACCACTTAGCACTATCAAAGCATAAAGTGCTTTACATTTGAAACAATTACCAACACCCAATTACATGACTATCACATTTGATTTCCAAGAAGGAATTCCACATAATTCTCAATCCCCAACATGACTCTCAAAAAAACCATTAGAACAATAAATAATTTCACCATAGATCAAAACACAATATACCACTAAGGATAAACTCCTTGTTTACAACATGATTCAACTCATAGTTCTATTGCACCAAACTTAAGCATCATTATCAAAAACAAGATAATCACTAATGATTAGGGCTAATTCATCTCATTTCCAATCTTCTACTTGAGAAATAAGATAATATTTTTCAATACTTAAACATCAAATCTTTTGAATAGGACAAATTTTAAACTTCAAATTACCATCAACAATAAAAAAAGCAAGAGTTTCATCCATAATTAAAATTTTCATTTTCATACAATCAACATTAATATTTCCAAATTTTAGGCATGTCATCAACATATGAATAACATTGCATCAAATTCATAGAAAAAGGTCACACTTGTCTAAAATCACCAAATCAACTAGATAGTTTTCATAACTAAATTGCAACAATAACAAAATCTAGACTAAGAAATATTCTTAATAATCAACCCATGTGTTGTGGTGGATAACTAGATTGTATTCAATTTGTAATGCATATCCAAGAGAGAATCCAATTATGGTGGACCACTTTACTACAACAATCGTTAAATAATTGCTCAAGGAAATGACTCTACATAGTTAGCATCCATCTCTATTATGAAGTAAGTTAAAGTGATGAACATAAGTAACTTTAAATAACTACCTCCAAAACAAAATCACCCATAAACAAGACTTAATTCTTTAAAAGAAAAAAAATAATGTCATATAAATCCATTTCCTTCTATTCAGTGGTGAGCATTAATAATACAACATTACCTTCTATAACATATTAGAGTTTTGTAAGACCAAATTGTCAAAGTGTCAAGAAGAGTTGTATACAAAAAGGTGAAGAGAAAAAAGAAAGTGAGTCAAGAAATTTATGAATTCCCTTAAAAATAAAGTATTCCCATTATATAAAATGTCCCATTAACATGGTCAATCAAAAGTGGAATAACAAGTATCATTATATACTCATTTAATACAACAAGCTGAATAATCACAAGTAAATTAGATGAATACAACTTTTACCTTTAATGTAAACTTGTTTTAGAGGTGTAATTCTCTTGAATTATTAAATAATGCAACATCATTTTATTATTTACTTAACTTACCAAAATCAAAACTCTTTTCAAATTTTCTTCTAACCATTAAGCCCAAAATAGATGATCATACTTGATTAAAGGGAGATTGCTCACAATTATTCAAGCGATCTTATAATCTATGACTACATCATACAACCATCCTTCAATTGAAGTCAACTTGCCAAAATCCAAATTGTTAGCATTCATCATCACTTTTCAAGCAATATTATAAAGCTTTTATAGTAGCAAATTTATCTAATTAAGGAACAAGTTCTTGCAAGAAAATTGTACTAAGATCTTGCCTAATTTTGGTCACTAATTATTAAATATACCAACATTCTGCATCTTCTACTCTTATATTTGTAGTGTAGAAAAAAGTAACCCTTTTTCACACTTAATTTGGGAATAATTAATACTTAAATTAACTTAATTATGCCTCAATTTAATGTTGTAATGTGTTTTACACATTCACACTAAGTCTAGGACCCTTTTAACTAAAATAGACTTAATTGTATCTTATTTAGTGTGTTGTAAAGTGTTTTCTTACACTTTCACAATAATATAGGGATTTATTAATTAATTGAGGTTAATTGGAGCTTAATCATCCCATTAAATTCTAATCCTAGCCATATTAATTGCATTTTCCAAAGGATTTATCCTGACACTCATTAATAATGTTCCATAAAATTTAATTTTACAAGGTTTGAGTACTAGGATGGTGACCTAGGAAACATTTTCCACCTTGGGCGAATGGGTCCCTCCTATATCCTAGGACCCCCTTTTATATATCAATTCATCTCCCTTAAACTTGATCCTAGAAAACTGTGCTTGGACCCATTCACCCAAGGTGGCGAATGGGTCCTCCTTACTAAGGACACCCCTTTTAGGGCTTATTTTTGGGAGTATTTTAATGATTTTGAATCTTATATTTGATTTCATCTTGTGTTATTTGAATTTCAGGATTAAATCTTAAATTAGGTATAAATATAAGGCTAATTCACATAGTTTCACCTAGAAGATTTCATGCAAGCTAAGAGTACATTCAAAAGAGAATTATAGAGAATTTCAAGATTACTACAAATATTCAAAGGCAGATTATCAAGGTTTTATTATTGCAATTCAAGATCATATCACCATGTCAAAGGCATAGTGCATCATGCATGTTGTTGAGCGAGTGTATTGCTGTAGTATTGAAGATCAATTTGTAAGAATTGTTTCACATCCAATTCAAGATCGAGATCTATATTCTACATGGCCAATTCATGTTAGGTTACTGATTTATATTACAAGACTTCATCCAAGGTATCATTGTTTCATGTTTCATGTTTCATTTTCATATTTCATTATTTCATCAGAATGTTTAATTACCTAAATGGGGTTTGACCAAGGAAAACCCCTATTCCCTAACAATAAACAAGTTTTTCTCCTCTTTCATGTGTAATTGCAAGTTTTAGGTTGAAGATCAAGTGGAGAATAAGATTGAAACAAAAGTTGCAAAGTTGTCATTCATATTGCAAGAACACGGAAACAACTGAGAGTGCATACATTGAAGAACATAACCCAAAATTTATTTTTCAAAAACCCTAATAGGGACTCATTCACAACTTTTGGTGAATGAGACCTCAATGACTCTAAAACAACACTTTTTCAACAAGGTACACATTTTTTTAGCCTCTTAAAACCTACTTTATTATTGTTATAATAGTTAGGATTGATTTATAATTGTTATTTGTACCATATCATACATATTATTGTATGTCTCAGCACAAATTATTGGTTCATTATCTTGTTGATTCATTTTGGTGAAACCTATTTTTTTATGAAACAATATCAAATACTACCTCTAGTTGAGGCTAATATCTATCAAATAAATCTCTAAAGGTCAAATTTATTACACAAAGGAGCCAATGAATGATAAGAACTTACATCAATTTCATTAGTTATAATTTGTACCCAAACATCTATATCCTACTTTTCTCATATAAGATTGGTTGAATCAAATCAATAAATAATTAAGGAACTTGTCAATATTGAATTGACAACTAGTAATTGATAATACTTTGACCAAGGATATTGCAACATGTACTATTATCCTACTTAACATTAACTTCATGATAACTTATGATCTTTCCTTAATAGGAATCTACATCATTCTTCTATCCAAAATGAGTTTCTTTAGATTCTTACAAAAGAAATTTTATAATTAAAGAATTTTACATTATTCCAAAAATTTAAACATCTACCAAGACTCAAATCTAGTAAAATTTTATAGTGCCTCACAATTTTTCATTTGAAGTAAAGGTCAATAATACCCTTTGAAGAGACTATTTTGAAAATACCTCAAGAAAATGAAACTGTCGATATATTAGTAGCAAAGCAAACCTTATTTCTATAGTAGAAGAGGCGATCATAGAAAAGGATCAAGCCAGGGAAGTATCAAACAAGGAGAATGATTTACAATCAATAATTCTACATTATTATTTGAAGCACAAGCCATAATTGAATAAATTATTAAGAAAAATGAACAAATTAGTTCAAATCAGCAATCAGTTGAGGAAGAACAAGATGAATTTTTTTTCTTAGTGATCAAAGGGAGATCAATCAATTTATGAATTACTATCTATTATAATTGTAGTAAGAATGAGGATACAAAGATATAAGATGAAAATCATTTTTTTGTGATTTATAGTTAAATACCTTTAATTTAGCATTGTGAAGCAGGTTTACATGCCCATTTATTATTTTTTCACCAGTTTGAGGATTCACTCAACTTGTGTGGCTTGGAATACAATCAAAGTTGTATTCTCATGTCCATGCTCATTCTTTTTCCTACCTTTTTCTAAAAATATCCAAAAATGTTGCAACCTAGTGCTCTAATACCTACGTAATTCCCTCCACAATATTAAGCTAATAAAAATGCTACAAAGTAACTAAATAAGAGATGTAAGTAATAAAATAGAATAATTTAATATAAAATACTAAATTTAAAACTTGTTTAATATTGTGAATTAATAAAAATAATGATGAAGTCTTGTGCACTCCAAACAAATAATTTCCTCCTTTTTAAAATCAAACATTACTGTTCCAACTTTACACTAATTGAAAACATCATTTTTATTCATCTAAATTACACACAAATGTGAAATGTATATTATTGATAAGGCTAGCATTGAATCTCCACAATAACATAATCTTCGAAAACATCCATATTAGTATTAAGACTACCTTTATTTGTTACCATTTCTATGGGTATTAACATTATAATAATACTATCTTCAACACTCTATATAAGTCTACCACTTCCCATTAAATACCCATTTACTGTGATCCCTATTTATTTATTAAAGATAGCATTACAGACTTCACACTTAACATTATCATTGGTTATATATATAATACCAAATAAAATATTACTCTCTAACAAGGACACAAATTTGAAAATAAAATAATAAATTAAATCAACAATTTGGAACCAATATTTCTAAGCACTATTCAATTAAGGCTCTTAATGGATAACTAGAAACTAATTTTTAAAAAGATAACTTAAGAATCCATGTAAGGGATTTTACTCATTTTGTTGTTCTAGTTTTTAAAGTAGAAGACAATAATGTTTTAATCTTAGGTTTTAATAGGTTTATTGGGTTTCTCTGATTTCTAGTATGTTCTACAAATATTGGATTTCTAGAAACCCTTTAAATTTTATCATCTAACACTTTTTCTTTCATTCTATGTGAATAGATTTGTAAGATTGTTGTATGACAATTTTTTATTATGAATAAGGATGTCAATGTTTTCTTAATGAATCATAATTGTGATCTAGGTTAATGCAATTTTTGGATATGTTTTTCTGAGATTAATATTTGAAAAAACCATTAAATTATATATTCCAATAGTATGTTAATGAGTTCTTATTATTAAATATGTGAAACTACTTTTAAATAGATTATTGTTTGGCATAGGGGTAGTAATATTGTAACCTCAACAATTGATTATTTAAGTGGGTTAGGATGAGTCTTTGATATTGTTTTCTAATATTTTTATTGATTATTTATATAGTATAAATACCCTAGAATATACATTAGATAATTTACTCAAATAAAATTAGGCATAGTTGGAAAATGTAATTATTAAACATTTACATAATAGCTTCCTATACACAAAATATCTCATCAAAACTTGGCTTTTTCTAGAAGTTAATTTTATCCTTTGAATTCTATAATCCTCCAAGATAAAATAAACTAACCTTTATCCTCCCTATTCTATTTTAACAAGTAAAGTATAACACCTTCAACCATAATTGAACTCCAAATGACAAAATATTCATAGATTCTTAATAACTTTGCAAACCCTCAAAAGACCAATGTGTTTCTCTCTTGAAATCCATAGGTTGAAAGTCCCAACATAATCTTTCATTTCAACACATGTACCTAAAATGCAAATATCCACAAGGAAGAAAAAAAATAGTATTGGCCAATGGGCTCTCCACCCAACCATAATATTGAGATTCAATCCACCCCCGAGCTAGGGTCACATAGCACTTCCACAAAATTAGTTTCTGGTGCAGGATCACCTATTTGATCACATGCCTCCGTGAGGCCAGATTGATTCATTTGTTCCATTTTTATGTTTTTATATTGTAATAAGGCCCAAGAGGCCACCTTTGTGGTGTTATAGGTCCTAGGATGTTGTTCATTTCTCATATATTGTAAAAATTGTCAAAAGTGCAAAATTAGGTAGATGAAGTGTCATTAAGGTGTTTTGTAAAAAAACTAATCAAAAGGTGGTTGAAAATAGTTGGTTTTGGTTGAAAATTTATAAATAAACCCTCCAAAACTCGAATTGGGGGTTGGAGACATCATTTTTGAAGTCTGATAAATGGAAACATCAAATTTTGTGCATTTTCTGATTTTTACATTGTTACATGGCTGAAGTTGTGTTTGGTACGGAATTTTATGGGCTAAACTAATAGATTATCATATATGGATGGAAAGATATTTATTTCTAGTTTCCAATTATTTTTTTCTCATTGAATTGTATTGAGTTTTGTGGACGATATGACTATTTTGGTGAGACTGCCTATTCTAACAATATTGTGCAAAATTTACAATCTAAAAAAGTGTGATGGTACGGAATGTAAATTCTATATTTTGGATCTGAAACATATTTAATTTTTTTTCCATGTGAATTTAATTTCATTTGCTTCAAGTCTCATCAAATTTCATTAAAATTTGAATAAGTTATGACCATTTTTGTGAGGGTTGGTCTGAACCCTACCTAGGGTTTGCAGTTTTGGGAAAAATACAATAACTTTCATTTCCACCATTGGATCTTCATAAAAATTAGAGGAAAGGTCTATAACTATGTTTTACTCCATTTCCCTAGTGTGATTGGCTTCATTATTTTTTTTGTAGAAGTTATTAATGATTGTTCATTGCATTAAATTGTGGGTTGTCATAGTTATGTTTCCAATGTGATATACAAAGATTGTTTTGGATTATTGTTGAAGGTTTGTGAGATGTGTTTTTGAATCCTCCTAGCTCTACATAAAATTGGTATTAGAGCCTAGAAAATATATGGGCTGGTGAAGTTTTTTGGTTTTATGTTGGTGTTTGTGGTTGTGTGTTGTAAAGGTTGAGGAAGGAACCTGATTGCCTAGGTGTGGCAAAGTGAAGTGGAAGCAAGGAGAGACTTTCTTGTGGAGATGGATTTGTTGAGAATATTGGAAAGATGTTTGTAGGCTGAGGATTCATGAAGGATGAAGAAAAGAGAGGAAAAAGAGTTGAGAAAGATGGAGAGAAAGAAGGCAAGAAAAATAGAACTTTTGAGAAAGCCATGGAAGAGATAAGCCAAAAGTTGGAAAGATTAGCCAAGGAACGTGAAATTCTTAAGAAATCACTAAGGAGATTGCATACACAAATTTCAAAGAGGTTAAGATGGCCTCTAATGAAGATTATGAAGAAGCAAAGAAAAAAAAAGAGGGCAACAAATTCAGTCAAAGATGAAGAAGAAGATTTATAGGCACAATATGCAGCCATTGATGAAGAATGGAATAGTAAGTTGATGATGGAAAAGTCAAACAAGAGGAAGAAGAACTCATCAAGGTAGAAGAAAAAAAGGAAATTAAGGTTGCAAGTGAATTGGTGTCAATATTGGATAAGTTGGTTATGGGTGAAGAGGAATTTGAAGTACAAGAAGACAAGGAGGAGACCTCAAGGTCTCTATATTTTATTTCTAATTTTTCTTTGGATTATGTATGTGCAGGTTATGAAGGTCAAGGAAAAGTGTATGATGATATGATAGAGTTTTGGGACTTCCATGTTGCAAGAATGATTGATAGAAGAAGGAATAAGAAGAAAAAAAGGAAGAAAAGACAAAATTTAATTGAAAATACAAAGGACAAGGTGCAAAGTAACTGGAAGACAAGGAAAAAGACAATTCAAAGGGGCTTGAATTCCTTTTCCCTCGGGAGTTTGATGTAGGAGCACATATTTGATCACATGCCTCCATGAGGACATATTGATTCATTTATTCCATTTTTATGTTTTAATATTGTAATAAGTCCTAAGAGGCCACCTTTGTGGTGTTATAGGTCCTAGGATGTTCATTTCTCATATATTGTAAAAATTGTCAAAAGTGCAAAATTAAGTAGATGAAGTGTCATTAAGGTGTTTTGTCAACAAACTAATAAAAATTTGGTTGAAAATAGTTGGTTTTGGTTGAAAATGTATAAATAAACCCTCCAAAACTCGAATTGGGGGTTGGAGACATCAGTTTTGAAGTTTGATAAATGGAAACCTCAAATTTTGTGCATTTTCTGATTTTTACATTGTTACCAGGCTGAAGTTGTGATTGATATGGAATTTTATGGGCTCAAATAATGGATTATCATATATGGATGGAAAAATATCTGTTTATAGTTTCCAATTATTTTTGTCTCATTGAATTTTATTGAGTTTTGTGGAAGATATGACTATTTTGGTGAGACTGCCTATTCTAACAATATTGTGCAGAATTTACAGTCTAAAAAAGTGTGATGGTACGGAATGTAAAGTCTATATTTTGGATTTGAAACCTATTTAATTTTTTTTCCATGTGAATCTAATTTAATTTTCTTCAAGTCTCATCAAATTTCATTAATATTTGAATAAGTTATGACCATTTTTGTGAGGGCAGGTCTGAACCCTACCCAGGGTTTGCAGTTTTGGGAAAAATACAATAACTTTCATTTTCACTATTGGATCTTCATAAAAAGTGGAGGAAAGGTCTATAACTATGTTTTATTCAGTATCACTAGAGAGATTGGCTTCATTAATTTTTTTGTAGAAGTTACTAATGACTGTTCATTGCACTAAATTGTGGGTTGCCATAGTTATGTTTCCAATGTGATATACAATGCCTAATAGCATGCGTTATACAAAGATTGTTTTGGATTATTGTTGAAGGTTTGTGATATGTGTTTTTGAATCCTCCTAGCTCTGCATCACTTTCCACATAGGATCCACAACCAAACTGTAACATATAACATCCACATAACTATAGTGTAGGAAAAAGTATCCCCTTTTCACACTTAATTTTGGAATAATTAATATTAAAATGAACCTCATGTTGCCTTAATGTAGTGTTATAATGTGTTTTAGACATTCACATTGGGTTTGGGGCCCTTTTAAGCTAAATATACCTACTTTAGCCTCAATTTAGTGTTGTAAAGTGTATTTATTTACACCTTCATGGTAATTTTTGCGCCCTCTTGCATTTATTACCTCCACATCATCATTAATAGGCCCTTAGGACCCTTGATTATACATATCAAGGCTTATTTCAACTGAAATCTTGTCATATTCAAGAAATACATTTAATATTCTAAGCCCCAGACATTTCCTCGACTCGAAAAGCTATGGTGGGACCCATACCCCACCTTGGGAATATGATTCTCCCCAATATGTGACTTATATTCCACCATGTGTGTATGAGTCCCGTTTGGCCCCTTTTTAGGGTTTTGAGTGGGAAATCAGAGTTTTGAATTCAAATTTAATGAATGTCAACATTTTGGATCTAATAAATGGTAAATTAGATGGAGTACCTATATAAACAGGGTTTCAGATCATTATTTTACTTACACAATCATAATATCAACCTATCAATCAAGTTTCAAACATCCTAAGACTTCACAAGAGCATTATAGAGTATTTAAGAGAATTTCTAAGGCATTCAAGGGAAATTTTCTTCATCATTTGTTGCAACAATCAAGATCTATTATCATGTCAAAGGCTTGATGCATCATGCATGTGGTTTCGAGATAATGTTGTGATGTATTGTTCAAGATCAATTCAAGTATTCAAAGGCATTATCTTTCCTCAAGAATCATGATCAAGATCTACATCCATTGAGGGAACTTCATGCTTGTTTATAGATCTACAAGGTTCCAAACAAGCTTCTATTGTTTCACCTTATGTTTCATGTTCATGTCATTCATGTTTCATTTCTCATTAAGGTTTGATTACCAAAATTGGGTTTGACAAAATAAAACCCCTATCCACTAACAAATCAAAAAATTTCTCTCTCTACATGTGTGATTGCAATATTGAAGAAAGTTGTCATAGTTGTCAAGAAGTTGTAATCTTCACATAAAGTCACCTATAGGCTAGAATTCAAGATTTTAGACTCAGAGATCTAGTAGGAGAGAAGCTACAATAGACCACTAGAGGATACTTGAGTTTTATCCAAACCCTAATACTAGGACTAAATCACCACCTTGGGCATATGAGTCCTAGTGCAACACTTTACTAAATTTCAATAGATCCAAATTAGTCATTAATAGATTCTAGGTCCTACCCAAAAACCTTAGATTGAGACTAAATAACCCAATATAGAATATGAGTCCTAGTACACTTCAAAAAGTAGAATTTTAGGGTTTCAAATGTTTTTTTACCACATATTTCTTCTAGGTTCCTTTCTATATCTTTTTGTTTAATTATCTAAATTCAAGTTTCATTTTCTAGGTCATTGAGTGAGATTTTCATAATACTTTCATCTTTTTCTTTCTAAGCACTTGCTTAGTTGTGAAAACCCTTTATTAATCACACCCAAGGATACCTTACAATAGATCTCTTTCCCTAACTCAATCACTAGGTTGAGATCTCTTAGGGTTTCCTTGAATGAACTAAAGTGAAATAGGCCCAAACTTCTAGGTTTCATCTCCTAAAAGGTGGAACCCTTATTTCCTTCTATTCATTTTGGTGAACTAGACCTTCTAACCCTTTATTTTTAATTTGGAGTGCATTAAAGTTCTATATTTATCTTACATTAACTTTGCATTAGATCTTGCATTAGTTAATTTACATTTAGGGCTTCTAAATCTTGCATTACTGAAAGTGCATATAGGCTGCATTTTTTCATATCAAATAATTCAATTTTACTAAAATTTTGCAATTGTAAACAATCAGGTAAAAATAAAAACCATAAAACTTAAAATTCACTCAAAATTTGTTGAAATTAGTGTTAAAATCCCAATCTGGGACTCATACACCCCTTTGGGTCATTTAGTTCTAGTACAAGTTATTTTTCCTAATTTTTGGGAAGTTTGTGTTGTGTGTTTTACAACATTTGAACTTTTCGAAAACCCTAACTGGGACTCATATGCCCCTTTGGGTGATTTAGTCTCAAATCATACCTAAAATTTCCATTTACAACATTTAAAGATTCATTTATGTGCTTCTATTTGTTGTTGTCAAATCTCTGTTTCAGTTTGTTGATCATTTGTTTTGATAATTTCATTAGATATGGCTTTATTTGGTTCATTTATTGCATTTCTTAGTTTCTAAATAGAATTTAAAACATTTCATTTTTTAGATTGTTACATACCATTATCATTCAATTATCATGTTCTAAATCTGAAAGTTGCATTATCCTTTTACATGTTTGCTCTAGATATCATTGTCACATTTCAAATTTGTAGGAAAATTATTAAATCATGTTTTCATTGCAAAAATATTTGGTTATAATACTTCATGTTCTATTTCCAAATCTTGTTGAGTGCTATAAGAATTTTTTGTTATGTGCATATTAATATGAAGTCCTCTCCCCTTTTTTTTGTTTGTCATTGATCCCTCTCCTAGTATCCCTTCTATGAGTGAGATTAGTCTAGTGAAAGAGAATACAACCTTGGGTAATCATAACAATAATATTTTTTCTTTCCCTAATATCTCTCCTTGTGAAGAAGATATTTTGGTTTTAGAAGAACCAATCAATGAGAGTTTTGAGAACCCTAGTTGTTTCTCTCCTCCTACCTCTCTTATTGGGAAAGACATTATTGAAAAAGAACACATAAAAATAAGTAATCATGATGATCACATAACACAACAAGAGACCATTAAAAACTACCTAAATACCACTTCAAGTAGCCTGCATTCATCTCCCAACATCTTTCCCACTCGAGACAATGTTTTACTCAAAGAGGATGCAATTGTAGGAAATCATGATAAACATATTATTTGTGAGGAGGATATGTTGGGGTTAGATGATCAAATATTTAAGATCTTTGACAACCCTATTTATTTTTCTTCCCCTACCTATCCTATTTTGGAATACATTATGTGACAAAGGAATGTAATAATAGTTAGCCATGATAGTCATACTTGTTCTTCTCCTAATGTCTCTCCTATTTGTGAAGAAGAGATCTTGGTGTTAGAAGATCAAATAAATTAAATTTATGAGAATCTCATTTGTCTCTCTTCCCCTAGGGAAACATTATTGAACAAGATAATGCCATCATTGGGTATGTGCAGGATCATGATGGGCCAAAAAGTGGCAATATGATGGGTATGTGGCTAATGAATTTTTTTTAACCCAAAATTGATGAAACAAAAAGGGTTTTTAAAGAAGATTCCCAGATTTCCACCAATATAAATTATTCTTTAATTTGAATTTAATAAGTAATTATTATTCATTTTCTATTCAAATTACAACTAAATTCCTGAATGATAGATTGATTGAAAAACATCTATAGCTTTCAAACAGTATGATTTTTTTTAATCCAAAATGTGTGTCACATTCCATGCTTCGCATACTATAAGATTAAAAAAATAAAAAATGAATTTCATGAATTTTTGACCAAATTAAGGTGGTCAGACATACAAGTTTTTATATTTTTAAAATTTGTAATAAAAATTCATAATTAATTATTTACTTGGAAAAAAAATACAAAAAAAGCATCACATCGGGACATGAGTCCTCTACTTATATCTTAAATATTATAAAAAAATATTATCATTTTATTGTGGTTAGGGTGGTCGACAAACACCTACTTATTTTTTCCCTGAAATTTAAGTACTACATTGAAATTTTAAATTTTCACCAAATAGATTTTGTTTTTTTTAAACAAACATAGTATTTTAGAAACTACATTCAATTTTCTACAAATTCTATTCTTACATATTTTTGAAATAATATAGATAACTTATTCAAATTTTTATGTCAAGTTTCCTAACTTTGATTTTTCTAATTTTTTTGCCACTTAAGGGCCAATTTTTTCCATGATGATCTTCCACATACCTCATTGATAAAAAAGAAAATACAACCATTGATAAATCCCTTGTGATGAATTCATTTTAGAAGAACCAATCTTTGAATTTCATGAACATCTAGTTTGTAGCTCTCCTAAAAAATCTCCTACTAGGGAAGATATCATGGTGGAAGAAAATGAGAACATTCACACATGTATGTCTTTCAAAAATTAGTAATGAGGCTTCCATACATGAATATTATGAAGTGACATTAGACTCTCCTTCACTAAGAGAAGTTAATAATATTCAACCTCAACTCATCCTTTACCCACCTTCACACAAACCACAAACTCAAAACAAACCTATCCTCTTCCTTGAACCACCTAAGAATAACATGTCACAATAGCCAAGTTACAATACCATTGCTCATACATATAATACTAGAAATAATCCACAACCAAGAAAAACATCTTCAACATCCCTCCCATTGCCTAACCCTATCTTTCCTAGTCATCCTTTTTTTCCTTTACAAAGTGAAAAAGCGTATGATATTAGTTAACTAAAGAATAATAGTGCCAAGATATCCTTATGGGACCTTATTCAAGCCTCCCCTCATTATCATAACATGATCCAAAGTTCCTTTCAACAAGTTCCTACCCCACCCAATATGCAATCAAATGATGTGGCAACCCAAATTCAAGCTATAGCACCGAACAATGTAGACATTACTTTTCATCAACATGAGCTACCTCCCTTGTAGATGAGAAAGAAAAATTATGCTTCATGATAATAGCTATATATAATAGGACTAGGATAAAAATAACCCTTTTTTGGAAATTTCTCAACCCCTAATGTGTGGTGTAACCTTTTTGGATAGACTTGGCATGGATAAATCAAGAATTGAACCTAATTCCTTATCAATTCAAGGATTTGAAACTTTAGGAAAAAAAAAACACTTGGTGTGATCACATTTCCTATTATAGTTGGAATTGGAAAGGCCATGTTACAAACTCCCATCCACATAATGCCTCATGATCTTTCATCAAATCTCCTTTTAGGGAGACCTTGGATTCATGAGATGTATGTGATGCCTTCAACTCTTATTCATATCATGAAATATGTCTATAAAAATAAAGTGTACCAAATTGAAATAGACCCTAAACCAAAAAGTTATTTGAACATTGAGAAAGTCAAGGAAAATCCTTCAAGAATAACATTGAAATCAACTATACAAGTGGAACCCATGGAAGAAGGCAAAAAATATAGTGTCCAAAATCCTTCAAAATGTTATCACTAGATGATTTGAGATCATTGGATTTCACACCTACATTCATGGGAGAATACAAAATCATAATAAAAGATTCATAAAAGGGAAAAGAAAAAGAGGTAATGTCAACAAAAAATTTGATAGACCATTCAAAATCATCCACTTCAACCACTATAGAAGAAAAAATAACATACGAAAAAAACTTTGATGAAGTTGATTATGAACAACCACCGAATCTAAAAGAAATGATAAAGATTTATGGAAAAGGTTATGAACTTATGAAATGTTCAACATGGTTATAGTGAAAAAGGATATACTACTAGAGAACAAGGTATATGTGTCCCTATAGAACCTAACAATAAAGACACAACTAGTGGTCTCGGTTATTATCCCTCAAAAGCAACAAGAAAGCCTTCACTTAATATCAACACTCTTACAAAAGATTATTCTAAGCTGAATTTAACATTAGTGCATCTTGAATTTATAAAAACTAGTGGTCTTGGTTATTATCCTTTGAAAGAAACAAAAGAAACAAATAATCCTCACTTAACATCAATGTCATCATGTAAAAAACTGATGATTCGAATTTGATAGATTTTACACCCCCCTGTAAAGGAGAGAACCAAATCTCACAATCTAAAGAGTCTTATGTAAGTATGAAACCTTGTATTAAGAAAGATATATTTTTTGTAGGAATGGAAAGATTGAAGGTGTTTTCAATGATGTCAACTAGTCATTTGGTTATCTACTCATTGTTATTAGTTGTATATGTTGAGGATATTGAGAAAATTGTAATAAAGAGATGTTCTATGATTGCTCTAGGTTTTGGTCCAGATTCACTCATGTGGTTGTGTGGTTCAGATATGTTGTTCATGGTTGTTCGAAGGTGCTATATTTAGATTTTTGGTTTCCGGTTCATTGTACAATGCAAGTTGTGTTCACATGTTGCGAACTATGGTTTTCTATGTTTCTGGTTAAGGTCCGGGAGAAATGTTGTTGGTCTAGATTTCTCTTTGATGAAGTCTTATGACATGTGGTTCTAAAGTTGAGTTTCCCTAATTGTATTGGAGTTAAATTTGGAATTTGGAAACTTTGTGCTTAATGATTCTATGTGTTTTACATTGGTGTGGCCGACCTTGTGTGAAATACTAATTTAAAGAATGATTAAACGTGTTGGATCTATTCGAGTCCCTATGAAGCGTGTGTTTGGGTTTCCAACATTCTAATTCCACCATAGGATGTTTTGGTACCAACATAATTTGAATTTGGATTTAGATAGATGACTTTGTATATGTTTCAATGTTGAAGATGGTATAAATGCAAGATGACTTAGTAATGGAAAATATACAAGAGTGAAGAAGAGTGATAAGAGAAAATAGAAAGTGCATTTTAGTGTGACATTGATTCTATTCAATAAGAGTATGTGTTAAGAGTGTGGGAGATCAATGTGAAGCTTAATGTTGAGTTTCTAGATGCAATGAGCAAAAGTCGAACTCTATCATTCATACAAGTTGACCATGTGACTATGGTGGAATCCTTTGTTGAATTGGGATTGTATTCTATTTGTAACAAGTTTTCTTTTTCTTCTTTGTATCTCTATGTTAGTGAGCCCTCTAGGTTGTAGTCCTATTGGATAGTGAGTCTTTGATCTAGACAATGAGTCCTTATTTTAGGCAGTGAGCCTTTTTGTAATCAATTTTGATATTCTCTATAGTGTGAGTTAATCCTCACCATGGTTTTTCCCTCATTGGTTTTTCCACATGAATATGGTGTTATTTTTTTTATGTGTTGGATTTGATTTTTTGCATTGGTATTTGAGGATTAATCATTTAAGTAACTTATTAAGTATTAGTTTCGATGATTGAATAAAAGGTTTAACTTTGTGACAACTATTTCAACCCCCTCTTGGTTGTCTTATTCAACAATTGGTATCAAAGTGAAAGGTTCCTTTGTGAAGAGCTTAACCACTTGAGGAAGGTCTAGGATGGCTGGCAATATGGTTTTTGATTATCCAAGGTTTGATGGAACTAACTATGGTATATGGAAAGCATTGATGGAATAATATCTGGAGTATTATAGATATGATGTGGAGAAATCTTACAAAAATCCTTACACTACTACTAATGGTCCAAGTACACATGAAGAGATCAAAGCACATGAAGTGAACAATAAGCTAAAGTTCATCTTGAAGAATAGTTTGTTACATTTTGAGTTGACTAAGGTTCAAAATTTGAAAATGACCAAGTTTGGGATGCTTTGGAAAGAACACATTATGGTGATGATAGAGTTAAAAAGGAAAAATTATAGAACTTGGAAACATAGTTTGATCTTCTACATATGTCTGAAGATGAGAATATTAAATCTATTGTACAAAGATTGGATGAGATAGTAGTCAAAATGAGAGGACTTGGTGCTACTATAGATGACACTAGGATTGTAAAGAAAATTCTTAGAACTCTTCCTGATGCTTATAGTGAGAAGGTGAGTGGTATTAAGAAAACTATAGATTATAAGACCCATACTAAGAATCTACTATTGGGATTTTTGACATCTTATGACATGAGGAAGCTGATTCTAAGGAATGGGTGCAAATCAGAGACTATTTTTTAAGCTACAAAAGCTGAAGATCCAGATGAAGAAAACTTTGAAGAAATAGAAACTAACTTTGTAAAAAGAGGGTGATGCCACAATAGTGGTTTACACTTTCTAGGAGATCCTAATTTTTGTTGAAATCACATATTTTTAGAAAATATAATGGTTTAAGCCTTAAAAAGTTCCATTTAAAGGATTCCAATTGAGGAGGGTTTGATCAAACCACCTAATACCAAGCCCCTTTGGATAGAACCTCACTAGTTTTAAACCATACCTATAACGGAGTCTCCTTTACACATCTCAAAATGCTGATAAAAAACAACTTTTGGTTTATGTTTTGGGAGATCAAATGAATTCATTTAAAATTTAGTTTTTGTAAGTATCTAGTGGGTATGTGCAAGATCATCATGGAAAAAATAGGCCCTTAAGTGGCAAACAATTCAGAAAAATCAGAGTTAGGCAACTTGACGTAAAAATTTGAATAAGTTATCTATATTATTTCAAAAATATGTAAAGAATAGAATCTATAGCAAATTGAATTTAGTTTCTAAACTACTAGGTTTATTTAGAAAATAAAAAAATCTATTTGGTGAAAATTTGAAATTTCAATATAGTAGTACTTAAACTTCAGGGAAAAATAAGAAGTAGGTGTCTGTCTGACCACCCTAACCACAATAAAATGATAATATTCTTTTATAAGATTTTAGACATGAGTAGAGGACTCATGTCTAGATGTGATACATATTTTTTTGTAATTTTTTCCAAGTAAATAATTAATTATGAATTTTTATTACAAATTTTAAAAAATATAAAAACTCGTATGTTTGACCACCTTAACTTGGTCAAAACTTCATGAAATTCATTTTTTCTTTTTTAATCCTATAGTATGTGAAGCATAGAATGTGATGCATGTTTTGGATTCAAAAAATATGATATTGTTTGAAAGATATAGATGTTTTTCAATCAGCCTATCAATCAAGACTTTAGTCATAATTCAAATAGAAAATGAATAATTATTATTTATTAAATTCAAAGTGAAGCATAATTTATATTGGTGGAAAGCTGAGAATCTCCTTTAAAAACCATTTTCATTTAATCAATTTTGGATAAAGAAAAAGTCGTCAGCCACATACCCATACAAATACCCATCATATCACCACTTTTTTGCCCATCATGATCCTGTACATACCCTAGTCCTTATTATAATCTTCCAAAAAAGTATAATTTTGATTAAATTTAATTTTATTAATATATCTATTTTTTATTTCTTGTGAATGTAGGTTTTTCACTGAAAATCAAGCTCTTTGTTCTGCACATATGGAAAAATAGAAGATTATAAAATAAATAAATAAATAATGAGTGCACCAAATATTCAAGTCCTTGATCCAACAAAAGAATAAAATTTAATTTCAATACACACAAAAAAATTTGTGTTATACGGTTTGCCTATGTCTGAATTGTAATTGGTTTTACTTTGAAACTTGATTAAGGAAAAAATATTCAATAAAACACAATGAAACCAATTGGAAGCACTAGATATCAGAGCTACAAATCTAAAATTGAAAAGATAACAATTTTATCCTTCATGGAAAAAAATTTAAGTGTTATAGAGTGAACATCACTCCTTAAAAATGGCGCTTAGTGGGAAAAAAAACTAGTTTTCAAAGGAGATGGAAAAAGAAGTACAACCTGATTCCAAAAATTTTGAAAAAAAAGAAATAGAATCTACAGAAAAAATGTCACAAATCACTAGTTTGCATTATCTTGAAGTTCCTCACGGTTTAGCTGCTATAGATGTCTGAAAGTGAAGATTTAGTTAGAAAAAATCAGTTCAGTGTCTATTTTGGCCAAAAATTGTAAACCAGTATTGTGGGATCACCCAAGAATGAGGAAAGACAAGTAAAAGAAAGCCCTTTGGAGAAGGAGAAAAATGAAGGTATGGTTATTTTTGCCTTGCATGCTAAACAAGAAAAGATTTTTTGGGTAGTTGATAGTGATTGTTCACATCACATGACTAGTGATAAGAGTAAGTTTGTTAAGCTTGAAAAATATGATGTAGGCCTGGTTATGTTTGGAGATGATACTAGTGCTAAAATATGTGATAGGTTTAGTAAGTTTTGATGGCAAGCATCTGTGCGAACCCTAATCCTAGTACCTACAAAACAACAACAATAAACAAGTTAAATAAGAGATTGCAAGCTAAAACAAGGATTCCCCATGAAATCCATTTACAAGCTTCAAAATAGGAAAGAAAACAATGAAGAACACAATAAAACAAGAAAATATGGATTCAATCCTAATTAGAATAGCAAACACATGATCCCATGGGGGAATTGGTGTCAATTTGATGTGAAAATTGGCCCTTTCCCAATTTCTAAGATGCAAACCTGATGTGTTGATGAAGATTTGATCCACTTTGTTGATGAAGGATGAGATCTCCAAGCCAAAATCTGCAAAAAACCTAGCTAAGAACTCAATGATGATGGATGAAGATGGATAAATATTTTAGCATAATAACTTTGCATAATTTGTGGATGATGAAATGAGGATATGAGCTCTTTATTTATAGAGTTCCAAGATGGATGAATGTCCAAATTTAAGCAATGTGGGACTAACATTCATCTAATGGAATGATGCCATTTGTCAATCTATGAATGGATGAAGGATGTGTAAGATTTGGGGATTGTGCCAATAAATGCATAATTTTTAATTTCAAATTTGTTGAAATGACTTGTAAGAGGGAAGGGAAAATGCAATAAATGCCACTTGGCTCAAGGTAAAGGACATGTAAGATGAAGTTATTGCCTTGTTGGATGTACATGTTGACTTTGAATTTTTGAATTCAAATTGAGAGAATATTCCAAAAGATGCCTTGTGAGGAAAATAGAGATTTAATAAATGAATTAAATATGTTTTCATGTGCAACTTGCATTATCTAGAGGATGGGACATGAAATGAGATTAAATTAATCATGGGTTAATTAATTTAATGAGAGAGAGATTAGATGATGTGACCTATTTGACTCAAATTTATGGATTTATGTAAATCAAATAAGAGAGGAATATGACAAGAGAATAATTAAATAAGGATTCTGATTTATTTAATTAAAAGAGATGGTGTTAGATTAAATCAAATAAGGTTTTTTATTTAATTTAATGGATGGAATTTAGAGATTTAATCAAATAAAATTAATTATTTAATTAGATAGGTATAATTAAATCAAATGAATTGATTTAATTAACAAAAGAGAGAGACTTGATTAGATAAAATGATTCATTTAATTAAGAGAGGAATATTGATTAATTTAATCAGATAGGGGAGTTTGATTAAATGGTTAGACTGAAGGATGATTCAGGATGAAATGATGTTAGTAGTCGGAATCAGATGCATAATGTCAATCGGTACATTTTACGTGTCTACATTTTCCCCTCTTTGAAGCAATGCACTCATTGTGTTGGTTCAAAGAATAAACGATCTCGATCAAAGCCAAAAAATTTGTTATTTACAAAAAACTAGCCTCACTACTGCATGGTGAGAGGAAACATGCCATTATTATGCCCCCTCAAGAGATTGGATGAAAATTTCAATTTTTGGGTGATCTCGTAAAAAAAGAGGACAAAGTACCCAATAGGTTCGAAAAAGCTCTAGGAGGCTAAAAACATGTCTAAACACAATAAAATGATGTAAAACAGGCCTCAACTGGACAAAAACAGGTTTTGGGGTCCAAAACCCTAGTAGGACAGCCAAATAGGGTGAAAAAACCCTAATTTTTGGGATTAAAAGGGGCCCGAGGGGTCACTTTCAAGTCATTTTCACACACCTCCGCAAGTGATCTTGAGATTTTAGCTTAGACCTCCCAATGATATGGCACAACGACAGCTTCCTCTGAACATTTCAGATCTAGTTCGGATGTACTAGTGGCCACCCAGCATCGGGGCACCGATAATTGGTCCTTACCCTCGCTTCGTCTTTCATTTAATGCTTCAATTAATGCTTTAAAGAGTCAGTCCGCCTACAGCAGTACTATATAGCACCGCTCAGAAGAAAAACTATGTCGCTCGGTGCTGAATAGCACCGCTACGGTGCAGTTTGGAGTTTAAAAACTCCAACGCTAAGCTTGGGGCCGATGGGTGGATTTACAAAGTACGACGCGGCAACGACAATTTTGCTCAAACTGTGCCACTGAGTGATAAAGTGCACCATCATGGTACTATTTTGATGTTTTAAGCCCTAGCGTCAGAGTTTGATTAAAATCAAACTATGATGCCTTCACAGGTTGCACTGCTGGGGAAGTTTTTCGAACACTCGAAGGAGAAATTTTTAAAAAAATTTAATATGTTGACCTTCTTTGATGCAGGACATGGCAAGGGAGCTCTACTCCTAGGAGCACAGGTCATGGGACCTAGCCGGCTATCTGCGGGACCTGAGCGATAGGGACCAAGACCAACTTCGAATTGCAAGGTTGTGACATATTGTGTATGTAGTGCATGTGCGTACTCACTTAGAGATGTTGTCAACGCTGGCCGAGAGATGGTACAATGACACATCCTTGTTTCATCTTCCCACTAGTGAGGCCACCGTCACTCTAGAGGACATTTTTTCGATTTTATGATTGCTTATCCACGGTCACCGAGAGATCTTTGATATGGATGAGGGATGCGAGGCCTGCTTCTGAGTACTTGTTACAAATGAGATTGTCTTCTGCAAGGGGCAGATAGAGCATGAGTGTCACAGGATCCTGGCACCTCCCTACTACTAGGTGATTGCAGCTTTCATTTTGGGCCTTGTTGCCCCTAACAGGTGAGGGTGATATTTCAGTCCTGGCTGGGGATATTGCTAGGAGTGGATGGTTCAGGACAGGCTAGTTCATTTTGCATGGGGGCCTATTCTTCTCGCTTCACTTTACCGAGACCTTCATGAGTATGTTTACATGGATGGCCAAGCGCTAGGAGTAGGGGTGACCCTACTTCATGTTTGGGCATGTGAGCACATTTATGTGCTACGGCCACATATTGTTTCAGTTCTAATGGGGCCAGAGTATCCCCTAGTGGCACGATACAGAGGCGGTGTTTCTTTCACTCACATCGACAAGCACATGATCTCCTATTGGAGGAGAGTTCTAGATGAGATGCAGGTTTTCACTTGGCACCCATACCTTGGTCCACCTAGATGGGCCGACAATGCTGACCAAATATTTTACTACCACCAGGATCATTTCATGCAGAGACGGGAGCACACCATGCTCGAGAGATACCTACCTGGGTGCGTGCAACGTCAGTTCAGAGAGCCACAGGATCATCCTGATGATGATTATGTGGCTGTCTTTGCCCGCACCATGACATAGGTCTCATGGGGATAATATATTCTTGCTTTAGAAGCAGTGGATAGTTTTTGATAGCTAGTAGCCTGACCATGGGCTTATGATTAGGGGCTAGCAGATCCAAGCACCACCTAAGCCTACAAAAATTAGTTTCGGCCTCCACTTCAGTTGAGGATACCAGGTGCAGTCCCGTATGTGCAAAGAGTCAGAGGCAGGGGGGAGGATGAGGATGAAGAGCCAAGATTTGACAGGACCCACCACTAGTGCCCCAAGTCCAACCAGTGCATGGAGACGTTCCCATGCAGGACTAGTAGCAAGAGCCACCACGAGATGAGGATCAACCTTAGGTGCAACCACAAGTGCAGCCACAAGGTCAGGTAGATGCATGGGATACTTTAATTGCACAGCTATAGGACCAGGTTTAGGTGGTGACAGCGGAGAAAGATCAGGTGAGGGCTAAGAGAGAGAAACTCAGGGCCGAGAGGGATTAGGCCATGCAGTAGAGACAGGCTATAGAGTTATAGGAAACCACTCAGCTAGGCCATAGACAATAGATAGAAAGCATGACAGCCTCCTCCTCCCAGGGTATAGTGCTAGTTTAGTTCTATAGGGATGTTGTCCGAGAGGCAGAGTATTACCAACGGTATTATCATGAGGTCGTAACTAGAGCAGAGTGGGTCCGAGAGTACTTAGAGCGGGCCAGCCACAAACCAGCAGAGGGTCACGGTGACAGGGGTGAGGGTAGCATTCATAGGGACCGAGCTTGATCGAGATGTTATGATAATTTTTGCGCCTTATGGGCTCATTTTTTATAGCCCCGATGGGCCTTTTGTACTGATTGACACATATGTACAATGATCTAATTTATTCTTTGTACTATGATAGTTACGTGATGATATATATATATGTGATCTGACGATGATTTTTATGTGATGCACTGTGTTCTCTTTATGTATATGCATGGATGGTTCTACTTCTATATGCTATGGATGCTTTTATTTCTAATGATGTATGCATTATGATTATGAATAACATATCTATATTATGTTATCCTATGATATGCAAATGTGAGGATCTATTTATGATAATGCAAATGCAATGGTCTATTTATGATATGATCTATGGTATATGCATGAAATGATGTGTAAATTGTGCTTATGAAATTTATATGAATGGATGCATATATGTTTTTTTTGTAATGAATTTGCTACGTTTATTCCTATGTGGAATGATTTATGCAATGAATTTTTTATGCTATTATTTATGAGATGATATGGATGATGAAGTATGAATGCAATGGTCATGATAAAATGAAATGTTGTTAATGCCTAATGAGATGGTTTTATGAGATTCTTAGAATAACCAATGTTATTATCCTAAACATATTAAATGATGATGTAATGTATGTGATGCATTTAATAGGATGCGATGTTATGTTAATGCGTATGCAATATGAGTGTAATGTGAATGTATTGTGGTGAGATAATGTCATGATGCTATGCAAGTATGTATGCAAATGAATTAAATACCTATTGTTTATGATTATGCAAAAATGATTATGGAATGCTTTTGTAGATGCTATGCAATGATTTATATGATAATGGAAATGTGATGCAAGGGATGAATGCGATGGATACTTATGATAATATGTTTATATGATAATGGATATGCGATGTGTATAATTCTTATATGACATGTTTATGCAATATGCTAATGATTTTTGGATGCAGGATTACTGACGATGATGGTGATGATGATGAACTGTCATAGTACCTGGTTAGTGCGGTTAGCAAGAAAAGAAGAAGTCATTTCAACAAGACACAACATGATGCAAATGCAAATGATGATAATGATGATTACTTGCTGAGGAATTGGGATTTTCAAAGGGCCAAATTTTCTTATGTTTGATAACACACGTGATACGATGCATCGAGGTATACAAAACTAGGATGGCGTTGTACCTAGTGTGATGGAATTTGACTTGACAAGCAAAGAGGAGAATTCTTGCTCACACCTGACATACAGAAACCTTGCTAGGATGCACTTCAGAAGTTTCAGACACCTCAGACCAGAACACAGAAAGGTAAACCTATCCATGCAATAGTCAACAAGTTTCCCTAGACCTCCTCCATTCATACCTAACAAAGCAAGTATTCATCGAGGTTATATTACAAGAACATCCAACAAGCATAGCAAACAAAAGATAATGATCGTTGCCCCTTTCCTATTTCTCTAAATCCCCTGTTTTTGGATATCATCGAGAAGTCCTTGGAATGAGCGCAATAAGATAAGTCAAAAAGATAAAAGAAAAAGTAAACAAAAAAGCTAATACTCTTCAATACTGTTAACCAAAAGGGAATGTATTTTTAGGGATAAGAACTAAAACTATTGCAAAAAGATAATTCCCATTGTAGGAAGGATGCATCCTAGGACATGTTAGTGGATGGTGACACACCATTTCATTTATCCAAAGTGTTCTTTCTGATAAATAATGCCCATTGTAGGAAGGATTCATCCTAGGACATGATGTTATCAGATGATTGATATGGGACTAATTGGATGATGGGTTATGGATACAAAGAGATGACCAACTTGGTTATGCACTAACTTAGACCTAAGACTTGACATTTTGAGTTTTCTCTTTCAACCTACTGGACTTGTTTTTGATTGTCTTACCAAAGATTGAGGGTGACGATTGTTTATTATGAGTGATGTTATTGCGAGTGCAAGAGAGATGAGGTGGATGGTTTTTTTCAAATATTTTGGATGTTTTTTGAGTTTTTACAATGTTTTGAGGAAGTTTTTGGTATTTTTTGAGATTTTCAAATGTTTTAATTTTCAATTTTCTAGTGTTTTTTGGATTTTCTGAGATTTTGACCAAGAGACTAACCTAAAGACTTATCCGAGGGGCCTCAGGGGCTGATCGACAGATGAGCCTTGTGTACATTGTACACACAGAGACCACGTAGTTTGACTGATGACTTGACCCATTTACAGATGACGTTATACATGATGAAATGTAGTTTATTATGACAAACTCCTAAAGGACTGAACTAAGTGTCTCGGGGGATGACCAAAGATCAACCTTGCCTACGTTCAAGCTCAAAGACGATGTAGTTCGACAAGATGACTCTATTTTTGACTGACCTTTTGACTTATTTTGGGATTTTGATGATTTTTTGATGTTTTTAGATTTTCTAATTTTTTGTTGTTTTTGGATTTTTTGATTTTCTGATGCTTTTGGATTTTTTGATATTTAGGACTTTAAGAATATACACCAATAAAGGCAGGACAAACTGACCTTAAGGATGGGCTGAGTAGTACTTGGAGGAGTCATGATACGAAAACAAGACTAAGCTATGGTGCGAATGTGAGTGGATGAGTGATGGATGGAGACCTAAATGCGATGGATGATGAAAGAGAAACAGATGGATGATGGAGAGAAAGCCATAAAGATCCTGGTGGATGGAAAGTGCTTATTTACGCAAGGTGCCTATTTTCCAGGTTTTCACCAAGGTACTTGCCCAAAGTGCCATCAAAGTGGTTTCCACTAGAGGATGATTTTTCTCTTTACTATTTTTGATCCTTTTTTTTCTTTTTGGATTTTCTGCTTTTTTGAATTTTTTTGTTGTCACCAAGACGCCTGTTTGCCAGGTTTTCACTGAAGTAACCATTTTTTTAGGACGTTTTCTAATTTTTTGGATATTTTGGTTTTTTGGTTCTATACCTTGAAAGATTTAGGCATAAAACTTTTTGAGATGGGAGCTATTCATGGGCTCTTGTAGAGGTTCCCCTTCAGGTGTTGATAGCTGATATGCCCCTGATTTGTAACTTGTTGTGATGATGAATGGTCCCAACCAATTGGGTTTGAACTTTCCTTTGCTTCTTGGGTTTGGGACATTCTTATAATTTTCTTTTAAGACCAGTTCTCTGACTTGGAATGTCCTGCTTTTTATTTTCTTATTGTAGCTCCTTTTGAGTCTAATATGATAGACTTGCAAATGATTCAAGGCATCTATACATCTCTCATCTAGTAGCTCCAGCTCATTCAATCTTGATACTCGGTACTCTTCATCTGTGATGAGGTTTTGCAATGATATCCAGAGGGATGGGAGCTTGATCTCAATGGGGAGTACTGCTTTTGATCCATAGACCAGGGAGAAGGGAGTGGCACCGGTGGGTGTGCAGATGCTAGTTTGATAAGCCCAGAGGGTGGGATTAAGCTATAAATGTCAGTCACTACTTGCATCATTGACTATTTTCTTGAGGATTTTTAGAATAATTTTGTTAGTAGCTTCTGCTTGGCCATTGCCTTGGGGATAGTATGCGGTGGAGAAATGATGCTGGATTTTGAATTTATCGCACATGTCACAGACATCTTGATTCTTGAATGGTGTCCCATTATCTGAGATAATGGCTTGTGGAACACCATAGTGGCAAATGAGATAGTTCAAGATGAACTTTAAAATATGCTTCCCAATTATGTATGTCATGGGTATGGCCTCCACCCACTTAGTAAAGTACTCTATTGTGGTTATGATGAATTTGTGGCTGTTAGATGAGGTGGGTGTGATTTTCCCAATGAGATCGAGTCCCCACTGTGAAAATGGCCATGGTGTGATGATAGGATGAAGCTCTTGAGCTGGAGCATGGATGAGATCCCCATGCTACTGACATTATAGACACTTTCTGGCATGATCATGTGCTTCTTTTTCCATTGTGGGCCAATAATACCCCATCCTTAGCAATTTCTTAGCTATGGTCATTCCACTCGAGTGCAAACCACAAATACCATTATGTATTGCAGTTAGAGTGGTTAATGCCTCCTCAATGTTTAAGTAGTGCAATAGGGTTCCTTCTATACTCCTACGGTATAGGGTATCACCTAGGATGACAAATCTAGATGCCTTTTTAACAAAGCTTCATTTTAGGTTTGAAGGTATGTCAACGGGTATGACTCCTATGTGAAGGTATGTATAAATGTCATGATACCAAAGATCACCAGGACCAATTATTTTGCACACATATTTTGATTCTAGTACCTCCAATGCAGGCACGAGAAGCTTCTCAATTAAGAATTCATATTTTGGCACATTCTGGGGGATATCGAGCAAGGATCCAATTGTTGCCATGATGTCTGTTGCTCTGTTGTTGGTTCTAGGAATCTGCTCAAATGTTATTTTGATGAAGGATTCTTTGAGAGTTTCCACCAATTTCTTGTATGGAGTGAGCTTGTCATCCTTGGTCTGGTATTCATTGTTCACTTGATTTATGATCAATTGAGAGTCTCCATACACTTTGAGAGCTATGATGATCCATTGCATTGGGTGAAGCCACATAAGTGGTTTACACTTTTGAAGAGGAAGTAAATTTGAGAAAAAATGACCCCATGGCAAAAAAATTGGTTTTAGGGGTTCGCATGAACCTACATGTTTGACCGAACCATAAAGGGGTTCGACCGAACTAGGGTTCGAGCGAACCCATTAACTATTGGGCCCACATTTCCTGCCCAAAAAACAAAGGAAATGTGCATATTAGTGGGGGTTCGTATGAACCATGGTTTGCTAGAACCCCCCTGGTTCTAGCGAACCCCCTTTTTCCCTAATTTTTTAATTTGTTCACACAAAAAACCTAAAATTTTACGCTTTCAAGCTATAGTTGGGGATGAAAATGGGGGAATATTTAGAAACCAAACTTGGAATCGAGTAGCCTTCAGAATGAGCTATCCAATGAATATAATTTTAGTATGTTTTGGTTTTATTATCTATCTATTTTTTAAGTTTTATTAAATATAGGTTTTTCATCAAAACAAAAATCTCTCTACACAAGTGGAAAAATAGAAGATTATAAAAAAACTTTAAAAATATGAGTGCACCAGATATTGAAGTCCTTGATCCAAAAAAAAAAAAGAGAAGAATTTCGATAAATACAGTAAAAGTTATGCGTTATACGGTCGCGCTATGTCTGAATTGTCATTGGATTGACTTTAAAACTTGATTAAAGAAAAAATATTCAATAAAAAACTATCTAACCAAGTGGAAGCACTAGATATCAGAGATAGAAATCTAAATTTGAAAGAATTGGAATTTTATCCTTCATGGAAAAAAAGTTATGCATTATACAGTGTGCGTCACTTTTTTAAAATGTTGTTTTTTGAAAAAAACCAATTTTTGTGGGAGATGGAAAAAGAAGTGCAATCTGATTCCAAAAAAATTGAAAATTTTATTTTTAGAATCTATAGACAAAATGTGACAAGACTCTAGTTTACATCATCTTCAAATTCCTTATGGTTTAATCGCTATAGGTGCCCGAATATGGAGATTGTGTTAAAAAAAAAATATTAGTGTCCAGTTAGGCCAAAAAGTGTAAACCACTATTGTGGGATCACCCCACTGCTATTATGAGTCCTATAGTCAAGGCCTCCTATTCCGCAATGTTATTGGTGCATGAAAATGCCAATTTGTATGACCTTGGTATGCAATCCCCTTGTGGTGTGATAAAGATAACACCAGCTCCTGATCCATGTTGCATGAATGATCCATCAAAGTATAGTTTCCAGTGGTTAGCTATGTTGAGATTAAAAATGGATTCATCTGGAAACTCTGAGACAAGAGGGTTCTCTGAATAGATTGGTGCTTCTACTAGTTGATCTGCAATGACTTGGCCCTTGATTTCTTTTTGCTCAACATACTCAATGTCGTATTTTGATAATATCATTACCCATTTTTCCATTCTTCCTGTGAGCATTTCCTTTGATATTAGATACTTGAGAGGGTCGATTTTGGCGATGAATTAAATTTTATGTGCCAACATGTAATGTTTAAATTTTTGTGATGCAAACACTACTACGAGGCATTCTTTTTTGATGAATGAATAGTTTAGCTCATGCCAAACCATTGTCCTATTTATGTAATATATAGTCCTTTCTATCCCATTTTCATCATGCCAAGCTAAGAGGGATCCAAGGGTTGATGTTGTTGCTAACACATATAAGATCAATGGTTTCTTTGGGATGGGTGGCATTAAAACTAGGGGTGTTAGTAGATATTCTTTCATTTTGTTAAATGCCTCTTCACACTTGGTATCCCACTTGTACGCTATTCCCTTGTGGAGTAGGTGAGAATATGGGTTCTTTTTGTCCACCAGTTGTGCTATGAATCGTTAGATGGATTGGAGTCTACCTTGGAGACCCCTTAGTTTCCTTCATGTTTTTGGTGCCTCCATCTCGAGGATTGCTATTACTTTTGTTGGATCCACCTCAATACCCCTCATTGACACTATGTATCCTAAGAGCTTTCCCAATTGTATGCCGAAGACACACTTCTTTGGGTTTAGTCTAACCTTGTACTCCTCCAGTCTATCAAAGATGGCACTTAGGCTTGCTATGTGATATTTTCTCTTTCTTGACTTAGCTAGAATGTCGTCAACATAGTTTTTGACTATTTTATGAATCATGTCATGGAATATCAATGTCATGGCCCTTTGATATGTTGCTCCTGCATTCTTTAAGCCAAATGGCATCACGTTCCAATAGTATGTCCCCCATGGACAAGTGAAAGCCATCTTATGTTGGTCCTCCTTAGTTATCATGATTTTATTGTACCCTAAGAATCTGTCCATTAGTAACAACATCTCATGTCCCATTGTCATGTCCACTATCATGTCGATATTGGGAAGCGGGAAGTCATCTTTTAGACATGCTTTGTTCAAATCTCTAAAGTCTGTACAAATTCTAATGGCTCCGTCAGGCTTTGAAATAGGTACCAAGTTTGACACCCATTCTAGATAATCTACGAGCCGTATGAATCCTGCATCTAGAAGATTTTTTAACTCCATTTTGACTAGCAAGGCAATTTGAGGGTGCATTTTTCGAAGCTTTTGTTTGATAGGCTTTGCTTCTGGATACACTGCTAAATGGTGAACCACAGTCTTTGGATCAAGTCCTAGCATGTCAACATAACTCCATTAGAATTTTATCTATCTTTCCCTTAGGAATGCTACTAGGAGCTCTTACTCTTCTGATAGTAGTGATTCTACATAGAATGTGATATGCGGGGTCTCCTCTATTCCTAGGTTGACAGGATTGCATTTTTCTACCAAGACTGCTGACTTTTCCTGATGAATGGATCTTAAAGGAAGATTGAATCCCCCATCCTCAGGTGCCTCAGAGAGGTTTTCACCATTGGATGCATCCTTTCTTTTTACTTTTTTCATGTTAGAGAGTTCCATAGTGTGGTTTTCACTCAAGGACTTGGATATGATTCTTAATTTCTCACTTTTGCAACTGAGGGATTCAATCATTTCCCCATAATAGGAATATGTGTCCAACTCTATTATAAACCCTGCTTTTTGATCTCCCTCTTGAATGTTATCTCACAATCCCATGAATTTTGATAGTGCCTCATCATTTTCAAATGTATCAAGAACTAGTGGTCCTCGATGGTCATAGTCGATGAGTTGGGGATAGACTAAATGAATGTCATGATTTTGATGGTCAGATTCAAAAGATAGGGTACTAATCATGTAGAGGGTGGTATTCTCGAATGGCCTGGGTAAGTTGGGTGTGGGATCCTTGTCATCGCTACTAGTACAAACATCAGTTACATCAAATGTAAAATTATCTATGACACGACATGTAAATACGGGTAGGCATAGTTCTGTGGTGGTTGGCTGAGGAGGATTGTTAACCGTTCTAACTAGAGGACTGCGGCCATGTATGGTTATACTCATAGGGGTACATCTAAGGCCAAGATTTTTTATTGGTCACGTCTCTGGCATGATAGGTATTATAAGCCCATTTTCATTTTTCCCAAATCCTTGATTTATGTTGTAGCCCATTGCAAGCATCATTTGCAGACCCTTGCTTTTGTCATCCATGGGTAATTTAGGCGTTGTTATTTCATCACAATATAACATGTGAGATGGATCTACTTCAATAACCTCATGGCCAAGATCTCCCCAATTTGTAAATTCAGGATAGTCTGTAGGAGACGTTTGGGATGTGGAAGCTTCATTTGTTTATGGGCATCCCCGTGATCTAGGAGATTGTGGTAACTCTCCTACCACAAAAGCATTATTAGGGAGCTTGTGGTTTCCACAGCCATTATCCTGGATGATAAGCTTGATGTCAGAGATGGTGGGGATGGTGGGAGTGGCAGGTGTCTTTGTCGCAGAAGTGGACACAAGAGTGGTAGGATCGATGTATGGTGTGGATGGGCCCTCATCATTTTTTGGTACTTGGGGTATTTTGTAATACTTTGCTTCAAGATTTTTGTAGTATGAGAAAGGTTCAGGATCTCCATGGATGGTAACTTCTTATCTGTTATGTGTAAATTTCACACATTGTGGAAAGTTGATGCTACTGATTTCATTGCATGGATCCATGGACATCCTATGAGGATATTATATGGAAAGTCGAGGTCCAAGACCTGAGAAGTGGTTTCCATGATGGCAGACCCTACTTGAATAGGGATTTTTATTGTGTCCTAAGACATTCTTTCTTGGTCATCATATGCTCTTATTGTGATTCCCTTTCCTTTGTTGATGGAATATTATGATATTTTCAACTGCTTGATGAGGCTTAGGGAACATATGTTCAATCCCACACCTCCATCCACCAAGACCCTTTTGATTTTGTTCTTATGTACTATAGCTTCCAAGTGGAGTGCATGGTTGTGAGATGGTTGAGTAGGGAAATCTTCGTCAGAGAATGTGAGAAGATTAGGCATAATGATATTTTTGAGCATAGCTTGGAATTGCTCAACATCAAGATTTGTGGGGATAGTGGATGAGGCTAGCGCTTCCTCAAGGATGTTCTTATGAGTTGATGATATTTTTAACAACTCCATGATGGAGATGTGTGCTGGCATTCTCTTGAGTTGATCTAAGACATCATAGCCATTAGGAATGGATCTGGATGTAGGGACTCTATTTGGTTGGGATGATCCTGTGATGGTTACTTTGCCGCCTCTTGTGGTGACTCCACAATCTTTGACATAGGCGCCCTTGATAGTAATTACCATGCAGTCCTCATCTAAGGAGGCGATGACTATTTCATACACATGATTTACTTTTGAGTGGATGCCTTTCCCTTTATCATTGTTATTCCATTTATTGCCATGATTTGGCATCAGATTCATGTATATTTTAAGATCCCGATTTCCTGTAGGTTGTTCTACATTTATGATTCTTTTATCGATGATATCTTGAATGATGTTTTTCAATCTCATGCAATTATTTGTGGTATGGCCTTTGATTTTATTTAATTCGCAAAGTTGATTTTCTTTATACCAAGGAGGTTTTACATCTGCTTCTTGGTAATTTTCAAAGGCAGTCCTGAGCCTTGATGAGTTTTTCGTCGATCAAATTTTTCATTACATCTTCAAATGGCTCCCCCAAAGTAGTGTATTTTCATTTGGGATAACTCTTGCACTGAGGTGGTCCTCTTTGGTCATTGAGGTTATTGATTTTTGGATTGTTGTTTGCTTGGTGTGTTGTGTGATGAGTATTTTGATGGTGTGTTTGGATACGAGGTGTGGGTGTGTTTTGGCGAGGAGCACTAATGACCACCTTGGCATCAACAACACCATCATTAGTGATGTTTTTGTTCATTTCCCACGTGTGAGGTTTATCATTGTAATTGGATGGTGGGCAGTTGTTTTATTGTTTGTGGTATGATGTTGATTCTGCGAGTTGAGTCACAAGGGCACTTTTGATGCTAAGCGCCTTGGGGATCAACTAATCATATGTGGTGATGCCCTAAACCTTGAGATGAAATTCCAAGCAACCTTCAAGGTTGGATATGATGGTGCAAACTTTTTGTTCTTCTGGAATAGTCCACTTGCTCTGATTGGCCTTAGATTGCCATCATTGTAGGAATGAGGCGAATGATTCTCCCTTTCCTTGTTTCAAAGCCAAAATTTCTTCTAGACTAACATCCATTGCGATGTTGCATGCGTAGTTCTTAATGAATGCGTCCATAATTTCTTGAAATGTTCTAACTCCTAAGGATAAGCAAGAGAACCATTCCATAGTGTGGCCTACCAAGCTCCTAGGAAATAGCTGCATCAGATAAGTATCATCATATGCGACCTCCATGCAATGAACCTAGAATTCCCTGATGTGATCTTTAGGGTTTCTCGTCCCTCAATATTTGTCAAATTTTGGGATCTCGAATCCCTTGGGGAATGGTTTCATTACTAAGCTCCTATCAAATGGATAGGGACACAAGTTGCTTGGTGTTTTGGTTGTTTACCTTGATTGAAGGTCAAGCACTTGTTGCGAGAGCAACCTGAGCTGTGTCGTCACATTATTTTGTGGATTAGGGAGGGGATGAAAGTGTTTTGGGGTGTTTTGATCATGGGTTGGATGGGTGGGTTGGTCGGTGTGTTGTTCAATGGTATCTGTATTTTTTGCCTAGTGAGGTAGGCTTCTACCTGCTTTGGTATGAACAATGCTTGTTGTTGATCTTACTATTGCTATGCGAAGATTTGTGCTTGTTGTTGTGCTTGTTGCTATTCCAACAATGCTTGTTGTTGTTCTTGTTGTTGTTACAACAACGCTTGTTGTTGGGCTTCCAATTGTGTTGCTTCTTGCTACTCTTTATATTGCTTTAATGCTTGCTGATCTGCTTGCAATTGCGCTACTTGTCTTTGTGCATGAAGTTGTGCTTGGTATTGGCCTTGTTGTGCCTAATATTAAGCTTACGATTGTGTTGTTTGTGCTTGTGCTGCTTGTTGTTGCAATAGAAGTTGTGCTTGAGCAGCCTTTTGTGCTTGCAATGCTTGCTCAGCTTGTGCAACTTAAGTAGCTTGTTGTTGTCGCTGCAATCAAGCTTGGGCTTGTGTGGCATGTTGCGCTTGTAATGCGGCTTGTGCAGCTTGTGCAGCTTGAGCAGCTTGCTAAGTAGCTAGGTGTATGGCTTTTTATTTTTGCACTTGTTGGAATCCCCTTTGAAAAGCAACTTGCAATGTCATGTTGTATTGGTTTGATGTGGTCGAAGTTGGTGGTGGTGGGGGTGGTGGTGGATTCAGAATAGCATTTGTGGTGGGTGATGATGTTGTGTTGGATGGTGGTGTTGATGTGATGGTTGGTCCTTGAGAGACCATGCTTTGTGATGTTAGGGATGTGTTCAATGATGTTGCAATTTCTTATGCATTTATCACCTGTTATTGTGATGTCAATGACAAGTTTTGCGTGTTTGACATAATGCTTTGGTTGATATCTGGGATGTTGTTTTGATCAATACAAGTGGTAGAGGGGGAAGCCCTAAACCAAGGAGTGGTGTGGATGATAATGGCAATGGTGGGGGAGGTGGAAATGTGAGGGTTACAAGTCCTTGTGAAAAAATTTTGGTGTCGAATATGCCCCCTGGTCCAAACATATCTCCCTCTTCTTGTGAATTTGTGAGGACAGGTGTTTGAGGTGTTGCACAAAAAAATGATGATGATGGATCATGCTGAAAGGTGAGAGGAACATTTTTGTGTAATGGATTTTGGGGTATGCTTTGTTCCAATATGGTGTTTGCATCCAATTTTTGATAATTAACAAGGGGGTGTGTTTTGATAGCATTGGAAAATGCATTTCCCTTATTAGTGTTAGGTTGGGTTGGAGCAAAAGATGTCATGATTTGTGGAATGTTTTGCATGATGTTTTTAGATGGGGGTGTAGATGAAATGGGAATGGTGGATGAGATTGGAGGAAAAGATGTCTCTACTATAGTACTCACATCAAAATCCAAAGGTAACTTGGCCCTTTGTTTTTCTAGTTCAAGCATGTATAACGAAGGGTTGAGCCTCATCATGATGTTGATTATTTTATGGTTCTCTAGATTTTGGAGCATTTTAGTCATTTCTTCACGAGACATTCCAAAGGTAAGGTCCTCTTCTTGGTTTTCTTCTTGTGGATTTTGCAATGATGAGAGGGTCAAAGGATTACTTGATTTGGTGGGATTCATTTCAATGTTTGTTTGGCTAAGATCACTTGAAGTGGGTGTTTCTTTGTTGGATTCAATAATTTTCTTTTATTGAGATATAGTTAGAACCATAAAACAAGGATCAATTTTTGAGAATATGGGAGATGAATCTCTTGATTCTTTGGATTGATCTTTATTTTATGCCCAAAGTAAAATTTTCTTAGGATATCTTGAGGACTGAAAGGTGATGATATGATGATGATGTTAGGGATGGATGATACGAATGTTTTGATCTTTTGGTAAATCTTGAAGGAGATACTAGGCTTTTGGGATTTTCAGATGTGTCTTGGATTTTGATTTTTGATTTGATTTTTGATTTTGAGATTTTGTCCTTGATTTTAATTTTGATTTGATTTTGATTTTGAACAAAAAGACCCTAAGATGTTGGATAATGATCTAAGGGATAGATTTTCTCAAAGGATGATGATTTTGAATATGTGCAGGGAGAAGGATGCATCTACCCACACCTATTCAAACAAGATGATAGTTTCACGAAGTATATGAAGAAGGATTCATCTACATATACTAAGCTAGACAAGATGATTTTGATAACTTTGACTAATCATATGCAAAAGGATGCATCTACACATACCTAGCCAAAGATGATTTTGATAATGTTTTCAAGGATTTAGTCTCAATGATTCTGATGATTTTGATTTTGCCAAAAATCCTAGCATTAAGGATGATTTCAAGATTTTCCAAAAGGTGATTGTGAGATGATGTTTGTTTTGATGTTTTGAAGGATAGATAAATGAAGATTTTGACTTATTTTGATCCTAAGATGAACCTAAAAAGGACACTTTGTTTTCCTAGACCTAGGACCTGTATTGAAGAGTATACAATGCTTCTATGGACCTTTGTAACCAAGAAATGATTTCATTTGAACATTCAATTTCGGATTTCCAACCAATGATTTTGTTTTGTTATTTAGACTTCTTGAGAATCGTGAGTTTTCAACACACATGAAAGTTCATTTTGCTTAGCTTTGCTTAATGGCTTTATTTTACCAAAAACACTTTCTTTGATTAGGTTTTCAAACTAAGATGTCCAATGTCTTAGATTCTTCAAACCCCACAAGATATTTTATGTGGAAATTTGATGAACTTAAGGCAAGGGTTTTCCTATTGTTTAATTACAAAGACAAATCGAGATATAATCCAATGTTTAGAAACCTCTAAGGATGTGAATCCCAATGGCAAACAATAACATATGGATTGAGTCAATTGTACTTGTTTCCAAAAGGGTTTTAAATTTGGATGATGATGTTAAGTGTTGGTTTTCAAGATGTTTTCGATTAAGCAATGCATTTTGGTAACCTCAGAATAAGTACAACCCTATGGATGTGTAAGACAATATTTGTTAGATTCCCACTTGGACAAGTCCAGCTACACTTATCTCTAGTGAATGGTTAGATGCTTGACACCACTGGCTCCCCTCCACGACACTCACTTATATGGGGTAGGCAAGCATCAACACCCATGAAAATCCCATGGCATGTTTTCCATTTCTACTAAAAAACCGTAAAAGTGTGGGATGGCTTCAAAATGACCGTTCTTGCACCAACAAATTGATTAAACAATTTTTGAAAATTCTAGCACATGGATTTTAATAAGGACTTTTCATTTGTGGAGATTGACCCATATGACAAGAGTCCCCTTTCAGATCCATCTTGTCAGAATCAACCGCATGATATTGGCGTTTACTCCAATACCCACATTTATATACCAGTTGGAAATACTCTTGGCTTTAGAGTGATACCGGTTGAGTCATTCCCTTGGGTGAGTACATTTTCCCCAAGGCAGGCCCTTTAGGATAAACAAAAGTGAATGAAGAACAATATTCATAACTCGATCAATCTTTGTTGGCAACAAAGAGAGAGAATATACGCAACAATGCCCCGACTCACACTCATACAAGATGTTCAATTTTCAACCCAAATCGAAGTGTGGAGGTGATTGCTTTGTCTTACCCTAAAGTCACGAAAAAAGGACTTTTGATTCTCAAGATCACTATAAAGCATGAGAGAAGTGCATACATCCTTTTTCAATGCCTTTAGTTTAAGTAAGCCTTCACGAAGAAACAAAGTTGCACTTGTTATTTTTAAATCCCCAAAGAAAAATGTGAGTTCTTTTTAAGCACCAAATGACAAGTGAGAGACATTTTGTTCAATTGCTTAACCAAAAAACAACTTTAGTATGTTGTTGATCCTATTGTTCATTTTAGCCTTTGCAAGGAATGGAAAAATTCTTTTTAAACCCAAACAAAAATTAGTGTCCTAAGAAAGAAAGGATAATAATTTCATGAAAAAGTGTTAAGCAAACACTAAAGTGTTTAAAAACACTTCAAATGACTTGATGAAAAATCCTCCTCATGTTTCTCCTTTCTTCAATTTTGATTTCCAACCTACAAGGAAGAAGAACCAGTCATATTCTGGAAAATACAGAGAGAAAAAAGAAGAAAACAGAGAACAAATTAATCGTTAATCAAATAACACGTGCTAAAATTAAGTTTCCCCTTTTTACTCCCTTCCAACGTCGCAACTCGTAACTGCATCACAGTTTGATTTCCCAGCGGTGCTCTCACAGTGTTGCTTTCCAATCAACGTCACTCTGTGTCAGGACAAAGAGCTCAACTGCGTCACACTTTTCGTCTCATGTTGTAGTTTTCTTCCAACATCACAGTTTAATTTTTTTTTGAAAATTCTTGTGAGTCAATGATCCCAGTGGTGGAGTTTATAATTCAAATTTTCTTGGTGGGATGATTCCAGCGTCAAACTTTGAGTCTCCCATGATGCTATATAGCGACGCTGAAGAGACATCGGCACCAAAACAGGAACGCTGAGCTCCTAGCATTGGAAATTTATGTGTATGAGCAAAAACACAGAAATTTTGGGAAAAGATGAGATAGAATGATATCCAGCCCTCCTTCTAGCGCCAAATGTGCGAACCCCAATCCTAGTTCCTACAAAACAACAAGAATAAACAAGTTAAACAAAAGATTGCAAGCTAAATTAAGGAATCCCCATGAAATCCATTTACAAGCTTCAAAATAGTAAATAAAAAAATGAAGAACACAATAAAACAAGAAAATATGGATTCAATCCTAATTAGAATAGCAAACACATGATCCCATGGGGGAATTGGTGCCAATTTGATGTGAAAATTGGCCCTTTCCCAATTCCTAAGATGCAAACTTGATGTGTTGATGAAGATTTGATCCACTTTGTTGATGAAGGATGAGAGCTCCAAGCCAAAATCTGCAAAAAACCTAGCTAAGAACTCAATGATGATGGATGAAGATGGATAAATATTTTAGCATAATAACTTTGCATAATTTGTGGATGATGAGATGAGGATATGAGCTCTTTATTTATAGAGTTCCAAGATGGATGAATGCCCAAATTTGAGCAATGTGGGACTAACATTCATCCAATGGCATGATGCCATTTGTCAATCTATGAATGGATGAAGGATGTGCAAGATTTGGGGATTGTGCCAATAAATGCATAATTTTGAATTTCAAATTCGTTGAAATGACTTGTAAGAGGGAAGGGAAAATGCAATAAATGCCACTTGGCTCAAGGCAAAGGACATGTAAGATGAAGTTATTTCCTTGTTGGATGTACATGTTGACTTGGAAGTTTTGAATTCAAATTGAGAGAATATTCCAAAATATGCCTTGTGAGGAAAATAGAGATTTAATAAATGAATTAAATCTATTTTCATGTGCAACTTGCAATATCTAGAGGATGGGACATGAGATGAGATTAAATTAATCATGGGTTAATTAATTTAATGAGAGAGAGATTAGATGATGTGACCTATTTGACTCAAATTTATGGATTTATTTAAATCAAATAAGAGAGGAATATGACAAGAGATTAATTAAATGAGGATTATGATTTATTTAATTAAAGGAGATGGTGTTAGATTAAATCAAATAAGGTTTTTATTTAATTTAATGAATAGACTTTAGATATTTAATCAAATAAAATTAATTATTTAATTAGATAGGGATAATTAGATTAGATGAATTGATTTAATTAATAAAAGAGAGAGACTTGATTAGATAAAATGATTTATTTAATTTAGAGAGGAATATTGATGAATTTAATCAGATAGAGGAATTTGATTAAATGGTTAGACTGAATGATGATTTAGGATGAAATGAGGTTAGTAGTATGGGTCAGATGCACAATGTCAATTGGTACATTTTACATGTCTACAACATCATACTAATAGTGTCTGCTATGGTAAGGGTTTAAGGCATAATTTTTTGAGTGTTGGTCAAATGTGAAAAAAAAGTATGTGATCTTTTGTTTAAGGATGAGAGATGTGAGATCTGGAAAGGATTCAGAACATTGATTGCTATAGGAAAGAAATCTAAATGGAATATTGATCAACTTTAGGATGCTGATGGATGATGTTTTATAACTTAGATTAATGATCAATACTAATATTATGGCATAGGAGAATATGTCACATGAATTTTAATAACTTGGAAAGGATTAGTGTTATTCAATCCATGAAATATTTATTGAGAATTACAAAGCCTATTAATGTTACTTGCAAGAATTGTTAGTTTGGAAATTAGGCAAGAAATCATTACAAATAAAAGGAATAGTCCACTACCAGGCTACTAGATTTAGTTCATACATATCTTTGTGGTCCTACAAGAGTGAGAAGTCTACTTTGTGAAAGGTACTTTATTCTTTTAATTGATGATTATTCTAGATATACATGAGTTACATTTCTTAGAGAGAAATTAGATGCATTAGATAGATTCAATGCATTCAAAGCTATGGTTGAAAATTAAGTGAATTTGAAGATAAAATTATTAAGATCTAACAAAGGTGGGGAATTCACCTCCCATGGGTTTAAAATTTTTTGTGAAGTTGATGGAATAAAGAGACATTTATCTTCCCTAAGAACTCTTCAGTAGAATGGAGTTGTTGAAAGGAAAAATAGAATAATTCAAGGGGCTACTAGATAAATGATTAGTAAGGTTGGTTTATCAAAAGTTTAATGCAAAGAAGCTATTCACACTATTTTTTATGTATTCAATCAAGTTCAAGCAAGAGAAAGTAGTACAAAGAATCCCTATGAGCTATGACATGGAAGAATTCCTACTATTAAATATTTAAATGTATTTGGAAGCAAATACTGTATTAGAAGAGATGAGGAAATGTTGGGTAAGTTTGATGCAAGAAGTGATGAAGGAATTTTTCTTGGATATTCTACTAATAGCAAGGCATACATATGTTTCAATAAAAGAGTGAGAAACATTGTAGAGAGCTCGAATGTGAAGGTCAATGAGACAATAAAGAATCATATTGGCATTGACGAATATGTATCCGATGAGCATGATTGTGTAAGAATAGAAGAAATTATGGAAGAATAGGAAAAATATGAGGAAGAGAACTAGGATAAATAAAATGAAACAAAAGAAGATTCTCTGGTGATGTCCCCTAATACATTTAAATATGTATAGAAGAATCATTCAAAAAGAGAGATTATTGGAGACAACACAAAAGGCATGTTGACCAAAAGTGGAGTTGTTGCTGAAGTAAATCTATGTTTACTTTTTCAGATTGAACAAAAGACTATATGTGAAGCTTGTAAACATGAACATTGGAAGGAAGCTATGAAAGAATAGTTTATGCAGATTGAGAAGAATAAAACTTGGGAATTAGTCCCAAGACCGACATATATAAACACCATTGGATCAAAATGGGTATTTAAAAATAAGTTAAATGAAAATGGAGAAGTTGCTAGAAACAAAGTGAGACTTGTGTGTAAAGACTACTCACAAGTAGAAGGCATAGATTTTTAGGAATTTTTTTCTATAGTAGCAAGAATTAGAAGGATTTTAGTTAATAGAACAACCAAATATGGTGTGTGTTGGTACTTTTTCTTGCAACCCTCAATCCTAACGAGACACACAATGCCTAAACTAGGGGATTAATTGTTTAGGACTAGGAATTTTCACTATCAGGAGATTGAAGAAAAGAAAATCCAATGAACAAGGCTATCAAATCCTTCTACACTTTGAGCTCCACAAGACTCAATAGGGTTCTCTTAATTGTAGGTCCAAGCATACGATAAACCTGTCAAACAATAAACTACAAACCTATGAAAGTGGATAGTTCTCATGTATATGAGTGATGGGTATTTTTATATCCTACCAGGTTAAAGCATAATCCCATTTTAATTGAACATTGTTGAGAATAGATAACTTAGATATCTTCATCTCAAACACATAGAGGGTTACTAGGTAAACTTCTCTCAAATTCAGCCTCTATATTCTTTCAAAAATCATGAAGATATGTAGAATAGAGATAACTTAAACAACAAGAAAATGAACATTAAAGTAAAAGTTTTTTTAATGATTTAGATTTTTTCTAAAAATGATCTAGGTAATGTCACAGATTAGTGCCTAATCTTGAGGCATGGAGTCAAATCTAAGCTCATGAATGCAAATTTAAACAACTTGATTCAAATTAGTGGCCCTTTACAATTAATGCTTTACATTAATGTGACCTCTCATATTACTACATGATCATACTTGAAGATCCATTTCATTCGTTGAAACCCACAGTAATTTGCATATAGAATTTAATTCTTTACCTGAAGAAACCCATACACAAATCACACAACTACAAAAAGATTGCAATGAAAAATCAATATATCATTGATATATTTAATCCATATACTATCTGAGAACACAAAATAGAGATAACTTCTGCAATAATTTTATTGATTTGCTCAAACTAATGGATACTGTTATAAAATTATGTACATTCATTTACTATAAGTAAAACCCCAATTCCTAGCTAAGAATTTTCTATTTCCTTCCCCTAAACCAAAAGTTTCAAAATCTATACAAATGAGAGAAGAAGAAAATATATAGAAGGAGAAACCCTAAAACTACATCTTTAGTTTACATCTGGTATCCTTAGCTCCTATTGATCCATAACTATCTTTGCTTGCTCAAGAAGTTTCAATCTTCTCCTAGATTCATGCATCTTGCACTTGCCCTCTTTCCCTATAACAACAAATATTCCCTTCATGATGACTTTCTCTATTTTTCCCTTGTTGTTTAAAATATCCTTATAGCTAAAAATATCTCTATGAAAGTCTTCATTCCATTTTATCCATGTGATGAAAATCACTCTTCAATTACCCCTGTGGTAAAAATTATTAGCTTCTCTATTAAAAATTCACCTACACTTTACACATTATTTTCCCATGAGAAAACTTCATTCTCCTCTTTATCCCTATAGTGAAAAAAATAAGTTCTTGTGAAAACCCCTTATTTCTCTTTTATCTTGCTACACTCTTCATATTCATCCCTAGCAAATAAAATATTCTTACTTTATAAAGGAGTCCCTTTAACTTTTCTTTTCACTATGATTTATTTTATTTCTAGTAGATAAAATTTCTTTTGTAATGGGAGTCACTGTACTCTTCTAACCTTCACTATGCCGTTATCTATTTGCCTAATATTTTTAAAAATATTTTATTTAAAATACCTAGAACTTAAAATCTTCCTCTTCACTTTATAATGTTCACTTCACCTTTTAAAATGGTGAAAGATTATAAAAAAAATCACTTAACTCAAGTACAATATAATTAAATACCCATGCACTACATTTCACGATGAAGATTTAAAATTTTTCACTAGACAATACTTTAACTTTAAAATAGCACTTAATAATCCATTTGAAAAATTTCATCAGGCCCACCACGAGGCATCCAATGCTCACTCTCCCATTGCATTTTGTGATGGCAACAAGAAATTTTTTTAGGCTCAAAGGAAAAATATTAATAAAAGCTTTCAAATAAAACTTTATGCCTCACCTCCCCACTTCCCTGTAGCCTCCTTCTCATGTCAACATGAGCTTGCATAGGCTAGTGGGCATACACAATTTAAATATTTAAAATGAAACTCCACCTCTTTTCCCTGGTTCCCCATGGGCTCAGGCTAATGGTGGCATTCTTTCTTACGGGCTCACAAGCAACATAAAATTAAAACTTTAAAATAACATCCTCCCCTTCAGTTATGGTTGTATGGTTTTGATTTCAATACCCAAATAGAATTTCCTAAACCTTTTTCTCTACTTTTGAATCACTTTTATTCACATCAGGATGATGTTTTTTGTGTAGGCGCATAATAAGATTTTCATGATTTCTGATTGACTTGCACTCTTATTAACTCCAAGAATCTGATATTAATCCGTAGCAGCCACATGATGAGTGACTATTGAATGGAAACCTCTATTCATAAACATGACTCATGTAGGCTCCCCGCTTCCCCATGAGACTTGCTCATGCAACACTACCATAATGTGGGTTCACGGGAAAGGCTATTGTGAATGAAATAGTTTATAAAGTTTGAACTTTATGAAACATGAAACATTAAAACATGCCCTAATTTCCCTCTTTTTTCCTTTTATAAGTATTTAAAATAATTACAATATTAAAGCATTCACAATTTGAACATCAAAAGATAGTGAAATTTTAATTTCGGTTGTGGCCCAAATAGAAGAAATTCATTGCCGGTAAACCGGGTCACCTGGAGCAATGAAAATTTGTGTAGGGGCATTATCAATTATTTAGAGAAAACCTATTTCCCCAATTTTTTCCCATCCCTTATAATTCGAGTACCTCCTTTGTAAACTAACCCCTGGAACATGTTTACCACACCTAAAATGCATTAAAATAACACATCATATGACCTTTGATTCTGATGAAATGGAGTTGTCGACATTTAAATCCAAGAAAATAAATGGGATTTCCTTAGATTTGCAAAAAATGGCACTTTCTGGAACACTATTTTTGGCCCTGTCGCAATCAGAAAATGATTAAATAACCCATTAACACTTATCCTGAGACCCTAAAACTAAGCAAGCATGTAGAAATTTGACCCAAGAATGTAGTGCAAAAAACATCTTGACAAAAGGGATCTCGAGGTGAAAGATATTAATCGACAAAGTGGCTCACTCAAACTTTTCTGCAATTGTACCTATTTAAAACTAATTAAAGCTCACCAAGTTGCCATTTTGAAAAATACCAAATCATTTCCTAGGAAACTACCATTGGACACACTAGGTCATTTGGGTACACTAAGTATGTGTGCAAATGGGATTTCCTTGAATCATTATTCTTCACCAGATATTAAGGGTCAAACTTGACCACTTTGAAAAGTTCTAAAAATGCAGGTGTGAAAACTGAGCAAACTACATTTTCTTTTGGCCTAGTAAAAATATCAAATCTTACCATGGGACTTTGAAATCAAACCAAGGAGCATATGAATGTGGAGAGAATGGAGAGCAACAATCCTTTTGTCTTTACAACCATCCAGTTGCAAAATATCAACTCAAACAGGAGGCCACTTCGCAGGACATAGATTTTGCAAACAACAAAACAGTGTCAGAACCCATCGGCTTTGCTTTTCAAAACACCATAAAAACTCATTATAGGAAGCTAAAAAATGACATGCATGTTCACATATGTCACATAATTTTTTTCATCTAGGGGTTTTGGCTTGAAAAATCAACTAGCTTCAAATTGTGACCCCTCAAAGTAGGTCACTTAGGCAGATTTCTTAGGGGTAATTTTGAGTGTGCAAGGGAAAAATTTTCAATATGGGCATTTCAAATTTGAAATTTTTGAAGGTTCCATTTGTGGCTCTTTCTATGGATGTATTCCCCTTGTGGGCATAGCAATAATTCAGATCCTCTCGAGAAACAAACTAAATACTAGAAACATTAGGCAATGGAGTCTTTATTTAAAAATTTTAAATTCACTTGATGGCCCCAGGCCACCAAATGAACAAGGGAAATATATTCTTACCTTTATCAAACACCATTATGTTAAAAGAGATGATCTCTTTTAATCCATACATTCCTCTATCACACCATATAAACATGAGTGACTTCCTTGCAAAAACATGGGTCAAGCTACCTTTGAACAAGTGAGAACTTGCTCCATGTTTAGCCTTATAGTCACATGGAAGCCAAATAACATATGACACATCACTGCCACCCATTTGATTTTTTTATTTTGTGGCAAGTGATAGAATGTGAGGATAGTGATCAGGACCATCTAAAAACACAGCCTCATCCCATTTACTGATTCCCTTACAATGATCAGGCTCAAAGAAGACATCATGCTTAAGAAATAGTATGCAATCCTTTTGTGTGTCAAGTAAAGTGTGCTCACACATTTGAAACTTCTTCAAATGATTTGCACCACTTTTAAGTGTATTATCATCCCAATAACAAAAATTAGTCACATTATTACATGCCTCAAGGTTCAAAAAATAAGACTTATCAGCATTCGCATGTCCATTTTCCACACTTAAATCATAGCACTCAAAAAAAATGTCAGCATCTCATACATAAGCAATGTCTTCCAACTCAGGTTCAAAAACAAGGTTATCAACATCTTTCATATTGTCACAGAAGAAAACCTCAAATGTACACCTTGATGATTTAGAATTTACCTCTGCAATAGATTCCTCATAGTAAGTATTCAAAGCACAAACATTGTTGCTAGGAGTATCATACTTAGTATTACCTCCTACTGCATCAACATGAAAATCTAAAACATACTACTCTTGAGGAAAACTGTGAATTGCATATCTAGAAAAAAGGTCTACATATGCATCCATGTAATTGACACAATCACATTCTTCAAGTGAAAAATCATCATAAATAGCTTCATTAGTTTTACCAATGTTTATCTCTACATTTCCATTGTCACATACAACTATATCAATGCTAACCTCATGCAAACATTCAAGGATAACTTCAAAGTCAACAAAAAAAGTAGAAGAAGGTAAAGCATCAAACAAAAGAGTTCCTTGTTCATCATTATCAACATATGCATGCTCTACACAATAACTACTTGAGTTGATTCGTTCAATCAATCTCTTGCATGCATACCCTTTTCTTTGTTCACACTTCTACAATAATTAGCAGGGTCACATTCATCACTGTTAATCTGTAAACCATCATGTATTTCTTCATTATATTTTCTTGTGGTTGATCCTTCCAATTGAAATTCATTGCACTCCTTGTCATCATCATGAAAGCTTGTATCAATGGTACACTCAACACTTGTAGAATTTGCATGACCAAGTGGATGATAGTAATGTTGATTACATATTTCTTCTTCAAAAAGAATGCTCAATTCATATCCATCATCATGCATTAGTAAGGATTCATAAATGTTATCATCAATTTTCTTATTGAAACACTTTCTACCTAAGAAATTAACTCTACCTCTTCCTCTTGAAAGGAATCACAGTCACCGGGGCTGCATATAGAGTTGAAATCATCTTGATCATCAAGACAAGAATGCTTTTCAACTAGTTGCAAACTTCCATCTACAACACCATTGTTCTCATCATGAAGACATGAAACTTTAGAATTAGCATGATCTTCAACTATATATTCAATATCCATAGAAGAGAAAATAATTTAAGTATCATCTACATCATTGCAACCTTCTTTTGATACAAAAAATTAGCTCTCTAATTTTGTATTTTCAGAGAAAATAGAAGAAACTACCCATATTTCATTTATCTCACCATGACCATCATGGCTGCAATCTTCATCAAGGTACATTTTCTCCATGGGTTGTTCAGAAACAAAATCCTCACCACCTAATGATGCATTATCATTTTCTTCATCTATACCATTTAGATGCATTTGATGAGATATTGAAAAAGTACCAGCACAAAAGCTATTCAAGAGATTAGTTCCATACTTCTCTATCATTTCTTCAATTATTAATAAGCATTGATATAAACATTTAAGGCTAGGGGGCTTCAAGTGAGCTAGCATAGTACTCAAACTTGAATCACAATTCTCATAGAACAAATCAATGCAAAATAACTCATTAGGTTTTTTTTATTTTGGTATAGCAAGCAAAAAATCTCATGAATCTATCATGAAAATCATAGATGGATTCATCCTCAGACTTTTCTATATCACACAATGCATCAATAGGTGACATAAGTTCAACCTCATTTTCAGATTTCTCTTCATATTCTTCTTGGGTATGCAGATTTCTTTCTTTAGACAAGCAGTCATCATTCACTTCACCAAACTCATCCATGAATAGTTTCTCAAGATCTTGCCATGAACATATAGAATGCATTGGTAGACTAGAAAACCAATATTCAACAGTATCTTCTAAAGTTCTTACAAAAAACTTCATGATAGCATCTTCCTATACTATTTGACAATCTTCCATTACATCAAGAAAACCTTGTACATGTTGTGATGCTAATTCTTCAAAACCTCCTCTCAACTTTGGAAAACATTCATTAATTCTTCTTGGGATAGAATATGGGTAACCCTAGATTTTACTAAAATCTAGAGGGTCATATCTCTCACTATTGATCACTTTCCTTTGAGGACATGATTGTGTTCTAGGCATAATATTACAACTTGTAGAGGGAGAACAAGGACAACAATACATTTTTGAAAATAAAATTGTGTTCCCTCTACAACTAATTTCTTCTCAATATCCCTTTCAGAATATTCTACTTTCTCATTTCCCTTTTTACTAGTATCTCAAAGTACTGGATAAGGGATAATGTTAACTAGAAAATTTGTTGCAAACCTTCATATGTACAAAATTATTGCAGTAGAAAAATACCTAAGAATTGCAACAACCAACTCTTCTGATGATTTTGAAAATTATGTAGAGTCGCTACCTCTTTGAAAGAGGAAATGATCTTCAAGCAGTAGAAAGCTTCTTCCAAGATCTATGTATTTCTGAGTTCTCTCCACCAGCAAAGCACCAAACTTCAAGTATACATCAAAAACATTGCAACAATCTCCTTCAAGTATGTAGGTCCTTGGATCATTTGACCCAAAACTACATATGAGAAAACTAATTGACTCTTTTCAAATGGATAATATTGGAGATTTCCCTAGTAGAGTCACCAATCTATTGGTGACTCAAATGGATAAATAAGAATCCACAATTTCCAATCACTGGTTACAAAATGTTTTGAAACTTCAATGAATATTAAGGCTAGATGATCTTCTATCAGATATTTCTCAAATTTTCCCTAGCAGAGTCACCAATCTATTGGTAAATTTTTCTTGTAACCTTCAATCCTCAGGAGACACACAATGCCTAAACTAGTGGATTATATGTTTAGGACAAGGAATCTACACTATCAGGAGATTGAAGACAAGAAAATCCAATGAATAACACTATGAAATCATTTTGCACTTTGAGCTCCACAGGACTCAGGAGGGTCCTCCTAATTGTAGGTCCAAGCATAAAATAAACTTGTCAAACAACAAACTACAAGCCTATGAAAGTCGATAGTACTCATGTATATGAGTGATGGGTATTTTTATATCCTACCAGGTTCAAGCATAATCACATTTGTATTGAACATTTTTGAGAACACATAACTTAGATATCATCATCTCAAACACATAGAGGGTTACTAGGTAAACTTCTCTCAAATTCAGCCTCTATACTCTTTCAAACATCATGAAGATATGTAGATTATAGATAACTTAAACAACAAGAAAATGAACATCAAAGTAAAAATGTTTTTAATGATTTAGATTATTTTTTAAAATGATCTAGGTAATGTCACAGATCAGTGCCTAATCCTAAGGCATGGAGTCAAATCTAAGCTCATGAGTGAAAATTTAAACAACTTGTTTCAAATTAGTGGCCCTTTACAATTAATGCTTTACATTAATGTGACCTCTCATATTACTACATGATTATACTTTAAGATCAATTTCATTCCCTCAAACCCATAGTAATTTTCATATAGAATTTAATTCTTTACTTGAAAAAACCCATACACAAATCACACAACTACAAAAAGACTGCAATGACAAATCAATATATCATTGATATATTTAATCCATATGCTATCTAAGAACACAAAATGGAGATAACTTCTATAATATTTTTATTGATCTGCTCAAACTAATTGACACTATTATAGAATTCTGTACATTTATTTACTATAAGTAAAACCCCAATTCCTAGCTAAGCATTCTCTATTTCCTTCCCCTAAACCAAAAGTTTCAAAATCTATACAAATGAGAGAAAAAAAAAAGATATAGAAGGAGAAACCCTAAAACTACATCTTTAGTTGACATATGGCATCCTCAACTCCCGTTGATCCATAAATATCTTTGCTTGCTGAAGAAGTTTCAATCTTCCCCCATATTCATTCATTGTGCACTTTCCCTCTTGCCCAATAACAAAAAATATTCCCTTCATGATGACTTTCTCTATTATACCCTTGTTGTTGAAAATATCCTTCCAGCTTAAAATATCTTCTTGAAAGTATTCATTCCTCTTTATCCATATGATGAAAATCACTCTTCAATTACCCCTGTGATAAAAGCTATCAACTTCTCTGTAACAACTTCACCTGCACTTTACACATTATTTTTTCATGAGAAAAATTCATTCTCCTCTTTATCCCTATAGTGAAAAAATAAGTTCTTCCTGTGAAAACCCCTTATTTCTATTTTATCTTGTTGCACTCTTCATATTCATCCCCAACAAATAAAATATTCTTTATAAAGGAGGCACTTTAACTCTGCTTTTCACCATGATTTATTTTATTTCGAGTAGATAAATTTTCTTTTGTAATGGGAGTCACTGAACTCTTCTAACCTTCACCGTGCCCTTATCTATTTTCCCAGTAATTTTTAAAATATTTAATTTAAAATACCTGGCACTTAAAATCTTCCTCTTCACTTTATAATGTTCACTTCACCTTTTAAAATGGTGAAAGATTATAAAAAATCACTTAACAGGAGTAAAATATAATTTTACTCGTGTAGTACATTTCATGATGAAGATTTTAAATTTTTCACCTGGCAATACTTTAACTTTAAAATAGCACTCAATAATCCATTTGAATTTTTTCATTAGGTGCACCATGAGGTATCCAATGCCCACTCTCCCATTGCATTTTGTGATGTAGCAACAAATTGTTTGGGCTCACGAGAAAAATATTATTAAAAGATTTAAAATAAAAATTTATACCTCACCTCCCTGCTTCCCTATAGCCTCCTTCTCACATCATCATGAGCTTGCAAGGGCTGGTGGGCATACACGATTTAAATCTTTGAAACAAAACTCCACCTCTTTTCCCCACTGCCCCGTGGGCTCAGGCTAACGACAACATTCATTCTTGCGGGCTCACAGGCAACATAAAATTAAAAATTAAAAATAACATCCTCCCCTTCAACTATGGTAGTATGGTTCTGATTTCAATGCCTAAATAAAATTTCCTAAAACATTTTCTCTGTTTTTGAATTGCTTTTGTTGACATGAGGATGATTTTTTTTCTTCAGGCGCATAATAAGCTTTCTTGATTTCTGATTGACTTGCACTCTTATTAACTCCAAGAATATGATATTAATCCTTCATCTGATGAGTGACTATTGAATGGAAACCTTTGTTTATAAACATCACTCATGTAGGCTCCCCGCTTCCCTATGAGACTTGCTCACAATAGCACTACCATAATACGAGCTAACGAGAAAGGCTGTTGTGAATGAAATAGTTTATAAAGTTTGAACTTTATAAAACATGAAATATTAAAACATGCCCTAATTTCCCTCTTTTTCCTTTTATATGTATTTAAAATACTTAAAATATTTTAAAAATTCACAATTTGAACATTAGAAAATAGTGAAATTTTAATTTTGGCTACAACCCAAATAGGGGAAATTCATTGCAAGTAAACCGGGATACCTAGAGCCATGAAAATTTGCGTAGGAAAATTATAAATTATTTAGAGAACACCCATTTCCTCAATTTTTTCCTAGCCCTTAAAATTCAAGTACCTCCTTTGTAAACTAACCCCCAGGACGTGTTTATGACACCTAAAATGCATTATAATAACACATCAAATGACCCCCAATTTTGATTTAAATGGATTTGTAGACATTTCAAGCCAAAAAAAGAAATGGGTTATCCTTAGATTTGCAAAATTTGACACTTTCTAGAACACTACTTTTGGCCTTATTGCTATCAGAAAATGATTAAATAACCCATCAACACTTATTGTGAGACCCTAAAACAGCTCATAAAAAGGAATCCTAAGGTGAGAGATATTAATCGACAAAGTGGCTCGTTTAGACTTTTTTGCAACTATACTAGTTTAAAACTAATTAAATCTCACCAAGTTGCCATTTTGAAAAAACCAAATCATCTCCTGGTAAACAACCACTGAACACACTAGGTCATTTGGGTACACTGATTATGTGTGCAAAAGGGATTTCCTTGAATCATCATTCTTCACCAGATATTAAGGTTCAAACTTGACCACCTTGAAAAGTTTTGAAAAAATGCAAGTGTGAAAACAGAGCAAATTGCATTTGCTTTTGGCCTGGTAAAAATATCAAATATTACCATGGTTCTTTGAAATAAAACCAGGGAGCATATGAATGTAGGGAGAATGGATAGCAACAATCCTTTTGTCTTGAAAATCATCCAATTGCAAAATATCAACTCAAATAGGAGGCCACTTCGCAAGACAGAGAGTTTGCAAACAACAAAATAGTGCCAGAACCGGCTTCACTTTTCAAAACACTATCAAAACTCATTATGGGAAGCTAAAAACTGTCATGAATGCTCACATATGTCACATAAATGTGTCCATCCATGGGTTTTGGCTTGAAAATCAACTAGCTTCAAATTGTGACCCTCTAAAGTAGGTAACTTAGGAAGATTTCTTAGGGGTAATTTTGTGTGTGCAAAGGAAAAATTTTCAATATGGAAACTTCAAATTTGTAAAATTTGAAGGTTCCATCAGTGTGTATATTGAAGAAAGCTTTATATGGCTTTAAGAAAGCTCCTATAGCATGGTATGCGAGGTTAGATAAATATTTGATTCATCAAGGCTTTAACAATGGTATAGGTATGTGCAGGATCATGATGGGCCAAAAAGTGGTGATATGATGGGTATGTGTAGGGTATGTGGCTGACAACTTTTTTTTTATTTAAAATTTATGAAATGAAAAGGATTTTTAATGGAGATTCTCAACTTTCCACCAATATAAACTATGCTTTCCTTTCAATTTAATAAATAATTTTATTCATTTTCTATTTAAATGATGACTAAAGTCCTAATCGATAGGATGATTGAAAAAAATCTATATCTTTCAAATGGTATCACATTATATGCTTCGCATACTATAGGATTAAAAAAAGAATTGAATTTCATGAAGTTTTGACCAAGTTAAGGTGGTCAAACATACAAGTTTTTATATTTTTTTAAAAGTTGTAATAAAAAATTCATAATTAATTATTTACTTGGAAAAAAATTACAAAAAAATATGCATCACATGAGGACATGAGTCATGGTTTGGGTGGTTAGACATGCACCTACTTATTTTTTCCCTAAAATTTAAATGCTACTGCATTAAAATTTCAAATTTTCACCAAATAGTTTTTTTTTTAAATAAACCTAGTAGTTTAGAAACTACTTTCAATTATCTACATATTATATTCTTACATATTTTTAAAATAATATAGATAACTTATTCAAATTTTTACATCAAAATTCCTTACTCTGATTTTTTTGAATTTTTTGCCACTTAAGGGCTTGTTTTTTCCATGATGATCTTGCACATACCCGTACAACAGATAGTAATTTGTACTTTAAGATTGAAAATGACATAATCTTAATTGTAGTAGTGTATGGTGATGACATTATCTTTGGAGGTAATCAAAATATGTGCAAGAGGTTTGTCGAAGAAATGCAGAAAGAATTTCAAATGTCTATGTTTGGGGAGATGAATTTCTTTCTTGGACTATAGATTAATCAAACAAAGAAGGGAATTTTCATTTCATGTTCTAAGTATGTGAGAAATTTTTTAAAGTCTGGTATGGATGGTTCAAAACTTGTAAGTATTCCTATGATGATTGGATGCAAATTGTGAAAAGTTGATGATTCACCTAAGGCTGATCAGAACAAGTATAGATCTATGATTGGCGAACTATTGTATTTGATTGCTACAAGATTAGATATCATGCATGTTTTCTATCTTGTGGCTAGATTTCAAGAAGACCCTAAGGAAGCACATGTTGTTAAAATAATTTTCAAATATTTGAATGGAACTCTGGATTATGGGTTGTGGCATCCTAAAGATATTTATTTTACACTTAGTGCCTATACAGATGCAGACTGGGTTGGATGTGTCGATGAAAGGAAAATTACAAGTGGTGGTGCATTCTTTCTTGGATACATATTGGTGGCATGGTTGAGTAAGAAGCAAGATTCAATTTCCTTGTCTACTACTGAAGTTAAGTATAATGTTGTTGCATCTTGCTATACACAAGTTCTATGGATGAAACAGACATTGAAATATATCACAATAGTATATGATGATCCCATTTCTATTTTCTATGATAATACAAGTGAAATTAACATTTCTAAGAATCCTATGATGCACTTGAGGATGAAACATATATCTATCAAATATCATTTATTGAGGGAGAAGGTCATGGATAATGAAGTAAAGCTTGAGTATATTCTGACAAAGGATTAGGTCGTTGATATTTTCATGAAGACTCTTCCTAAAGATACTTATGAGTATCTCTGGGAGAAGTTGGGGTTATTTCTCTTCCTTTCTTGAACTATGGAGATGCATCAGTCATGTGGATCTATGGATCTATCTTTCTTCTATGCTAATGTTTTGGTGGCTACCTCTCAGGGGGAGAAGGTAGTATCAATTGTTGTCATTATGAGTATTTTATTTTTTCATTTCAAAGTAGAAATCAATATAAAGTAGTCTTCTACTTTTCCATTGATGTCAAAGGGGGAGAAGAAGCATCTATGAAATTATCTTCTAAGGGGGAGAAATAGAAAAGTGTGTTCAAAGCTTATATGTTGTCTTTTATGGTTTTTTACATCATGTGTTTCAATCAATTACAAATGGTGACATTGTTGAAAGAATGGAAAGATTGAAGGTGTTGTCATTGATGTCAGTTGGTCAGCTGGTTATCTACTAGTTGCTATTGGCTATATATATCGAGGAAATTAAGAAAATTGTAATAAAGAGATGTTTTATCGTTGCTCTGGGTTTTGGTACATATTTGCTCCTATGGTTCTGAGGTTTAGATATGTTGTTCATGGTTGTTAGAAGGTGTTATATTCATATTTATGGTTGATGGTTTGTTATACAGTGCAAGTTGTGTTCACCACTTGTGAACTATGGTTTTCTATGTTTCTAGTTGAGGGTCAAGAGAAATGTTGTTGGTCTAGATTTCTCTTTGATGAAGTCTTATGATCTGTGGTTATAAATTTGAGTTCCTTGATTGTATCGAAATTAATTTTGGCATTTGGAAAGTTCTTGCTTAATGATTCTATGTGTTTTACACTAGTGTAGCCAACCTTTTTTGAAATACTACTCTCGAGAATGATGAAGTGTGTTCGACCTATTTGGGTCCCTATGAAGTGTGTATTTGGGTCACCTCATTCTAATTCCACCCTAGGATGTTTTGGAACTGGCCTAATTTGAATTTGGATTTGGATAGCTGACTTTGGATATGTTTCAATGTTGAAGATGGTATAAATGCAAGATGAGTTAGTAATTGGAAATATACAAAAGCGAATAAGAAGAGTGATAAGAGAAGTGAAATTTGGTATGACATTGATTCTATTTAGTAAGAGTGTGTGTTAACAGTTTGGGAGATAAATGTGAAGCTTAATGCTGAGTTTTTGGATGTTGTAAGCAGAAGGTGAACTCTATTATTCATGCAAGTTGATCGAGTGATTGTGGTGGAATCCTTTGTTTTATTAGGATTGTAGTCTCTCTATAACAAGTATTATTTTTCTTCTTTGTATCTTTGTGGTAGTGAGCCTCCAGGTTGTAGCCTTGTTGGATAGTGAGTCCTTATTTTAAGCAGTGAGCATTTTTTTAATTGGTTTTGATATTCTTTATAGTTTGAGTTAATCCTCACCATGGTTTTTCCCTCATTAGGTTTTCCACGTAAATCTAGTGTTATTTTATTTATGTGTTAAATATTTGAGTTTTTGCATTGGTATTTGATGATTAATCATTTAAGTAGTATTAAGTATTAGTTTTGGTGATTGAATAAAAGGTTTAATTATGTGACAACTTATTCACCCACCCTCTCTGTTGTCTTATTCAACAATATATTTTTCAAAAAATAAAGGAACATTTTCTACTATTGATCAAGAGAGCATCTTGTCGAGACTCCTCCAAGATCATTTGATACCTCTCCTTCCAAGAACATGAGAAAAATATTACTACAAGAATTCATTTTGTGTGTATCATAGAGTTCATGGTAATTCTACTAATGAGTGTAAATCTTTGAGTAATACAATTCAACATCTTAAGGAGTGTGGTTCTCTTCCTTCTATTGAATCACCTTGTTCCTTTAATTGATATTTATTTTCATTCTATTATGTTTCCCATCAATCATCTTGGCTCATCCTTGTCTTGCACTAAGTGGGAGCAAGGGGTTAGGCAACCTTGTCCTCATATGGCACTTGTCATTGTCTCTTTTGGCTTGTTGACTTCCTTCCATGTATATATAAGATAAAGCTTGGGATGTGAATGCCATGCCTTAAAGTTGGATTTTATGTGCCATACTGAGTTATCTTTAGTGTTGCATTTTGGGGGAAACCCCATTTTCATGGCATAGCTTTATTCAAGAATATATGACTTGGCATAAGGCTTTCCAAATAAGATCTCATGTGTTCTACTTCAAATAAATTGCTCATAGAAATGGTATTAGTAACCACTTTTAAGTGGTGGCATGCATCCACACTCATGTTTCACTATGTGATTTTCTATCTTATTGTGATGTGTCCTTTTCTTGGTGGTGTCATTGGGTTTGATTTCCTCTAAGAGTGCGATATTTATTTGATTTCTCCTCTCTTGGAGACATTAGGCACAATATTCCCTAAGAAGAGACCTTACATGAACTAAGAAAAATCCCTTTGAGCATACCTCACACTATTTTTCATTTACAATAAACATTATATGGCTACCTTGCATAACACACTTTGCTTGCCTATGGGGCCATCATGTTTGTTCATGGGTGTCAAACATACGAAATTGTGCTTGCCTCATGAATCCTATTGTTCATGTTTTTTTGGTGCCCTATTGAAGTTATCAAAGGGATAGCTTTGGTATGGTTAGTATGATGAGAAGCCTAAATGTAGGCATGACTTTCTCATTATACGGTGAGAAGTCGATACAAAAGTATGAATTTCTCACTAAGACACCATTTTTGGATTCTCACCTAGCAAAAAGCTTGAATTTTTATTACCTTAGAGTGAGCATGCTTTTTTGGACAAACTTAGATCTAGTCCACATTGTTCTGTTATGGAGACCAATCAGACTTGGATAAAATCTTCATCATTATCTTATTAACTAATTTACTGCACATAATAAATATTTTGTTATAATTTTATTTAAAATAATAGTTACAAACAATTATTAAATGTTGGAAATGATTAGTTACAATATTTATTTAAAAGACAACTGCAAATAGTTATTGGTAACTACCCAAAAAAATGTTTTATTGGGTGCATGAGTAAAAACCAATGGCCACACTTCATTTGTAATTAATGGTACATGTGTGGGAACATATTCCAATACTCAAATTAGAGTTTGGAGGGAATTAGGTAATGAAAAATGTTAGCAAAAAATTGTAGAGTAGCGGCTGGAAAAATGTAGGAAGTGTCATGAGTACCCATAGGAAAGGCTATGTAAAAACAACAGTTGAAAAATATGATGCAAAACATTATTGCATGTTACAGATTGTGTTGTATGTATTTGTAAAGGTTTTTTTTTGTATTTTAATATATATTGGACCCTCTGTTGGTGGGCGTAGCCCATTTTTTGGGTGAACCATGTTAAATCTTTGTGTTGTCTTCTTGCTATTCATTTTTCTAGGTTTTATTAATCTATTATGTTTTCATATTTTCTCTACATTTAATTGATAAGTTATTGCTTCCAATCCCTAACAAGTGGTATCAGAGCCAATTCTGTTTAGTTATCCTTTGTTGGAAGGTCTCATAGTTGAGTGGGAGTTATGGTAGAAGAGGGTAAGCTAAAGGTAGAGAAGTTTAGTGGGAATAACTATCAGTTATGGATGATGCAGATGGAAGACTATCTTTATCAGAAGAATTTATGGTGGCCATTAGAAGGGAAAGCCAAGAAACCCCTGGCTATGTCTAATGAGGACTGGGATAGTCTAGATAGAAAGGAACTTGGCAATATTCATTTATGCCTGGCACAACCGATGTCATTTAATATTTTACCAACAAAGACAATGGAAGATTTGATGAAGACCCTAGAAAAACTATATGAAAAGCCTTCTAATTCAAAAAAGGTATTTCTTATGAAGCATTTAATTAATATGAAAATGGTAGAAGGTGGATCAGTTGTTGATCATCTAAATGATTTTAACACAATTACCAGTCAATTGACTTTTGTTAATGTAAAATTTGATGAAGAAGTTAGGAATCCTTTGATTTTATGTTCTTTACTTGAAAGCTAGAATAGCTTGGCAATGGTGGTTAGTAACTTTTTGTCTAGTTTTAATATGCTAAAATTTGATGATGTTGTTGGTGTTATTTTGAGCAAAGAAATTTATAGGAAAAGCTTGAGTGGTACATCCACATCATGAAATTTTTTGAATGCAGAAAGCAAGGGAAAAACAAAGGAGAGAGGAAAGAATTATGGAGGTCATGGGAAGTCATGAGGAAAATCAAAGGACAAGAGGTTCCAATCTAGGGAAGGAAGGGTTGTTGGTACTATGGTAAGTCAATTCATTTAAAGAAAGATTGTTCGACTCAAAAAAATAAAGGAGACAAAAATGAAGGAAAAAAAGAGATAAATGTGGTAAGTAATAAATATAATGAGGATGATTTGATTATTTCCCTTGTTAATGCTAATGATTCTTGGGTGTTCGATTCGGGGGCTTCATTTCATGCTACACCCCATAGAAGTTATTTTCTTGATCATGTCCAAGGGGATTTTGTGCTAGTCTATTTGAGAGATAATGAACCTTGTTGGATTGTTGGAAAGGGAAGAATCATGATTAAGTTGCAGAATGGGAATCATTGGCTAGTACAAGAGATAAGGCATGTTCCAAAGTTGAGAAATTTTTTTATTTTTGCAAGGTAACTAGATGACGAAGGTTGTGTTATTACATTTAGTGATAAAATTAGAAGGTTACAAAAGGTGCCTTAGTGGTAGAAAATGGAGTGAAAGTAGGAACCTTATATCTTTGTATAGGTCATATTATTCCTTCCACTTTAGTTATTGTAGAGAAAAATCAATTTTTAGGAACTTGTTGCAGTTCAGTAGATAGAAAATTAGATAGTTGCTATGGGTTTTGAATCAACACTATTGCATAATAGAATTGAGCATATGAGTGAAAAAGGTACGAAAGTACTTCATTCAAAGAATGTTTTACCAAGTCTAAAATTCATTAATATGGATGTATTTGAAAGTTGTGTGTATGGAAAAAAAAAGAGAGTTAGTTTTCTCAAGGATGGGAAGCAAAAGAAAGATGAGAAATTGGAGCTTGTGCATATGGTTGTATGGGGACCAACTCAAGTATCTTCTCTCAGTGTCTCTCAGTATTATGTCACTTTTATTGATGATGCAACAAGAAAGGTATGGATTTATTTCCTTAAGAAGAAATTTGATGTATTTGAAACTTTTAAAAATTGGAGAAGCTTTGTTGAGAATGAGATAGTTAAAAGTTAAAATTTCTCAGATTTTATAATGGTGGTGAGTATTGTAGAAAATAATTTGAATATTCTTGTCTCTCCAATAGTATTTGTAGGAAAAAAATGATTCCAAGAACTCCACAAGAAAATGGAGTGGCTAAGAGGATGAATAGAACGATAATGGAGCATGCACGAACCGTGAGATTACATGTTGGGAATGTTGGCAAGAGACACTGTACATGTTTTTTTGTTTTATCATTGATGGAAACCCTTGTCATTAAGTCAATTTGCATGTCATCATTTGATCATACTGATAGATAGATTGAAGATCAATGATTATCTGTTAAGCTAGAACAAAGCATCTGACAAATTTGTGTTCTTCAATTCATATGCAAATTTTCTATTATTATTTTGTGTTGTGGAACTCAAGGAGGATTATTTGATGCATGATTTGTGTTATTTGTAAATCTTGGTGCCTCATATCAATTTGAGTATAAGTTAGAAGATCTAGTTGACTAATTTTTTGTTCATCAGTGTATGAAGGCCAACTTGGTGAATGTAGTGTGTTGTGGATATTTGAGGAGTTATTTTTGTGTTCGAACATTTTTATTTGGGTCCTCACTATGTTGTGGCTGACTTTTGTGGATGCACATTGAATATTATGCATGATTTGAGCTGATAGTTTGTAAATATTTCTTATTTTGTTGAAGTTGACATGAAGCGATTAAATCCTTAGTAGCAGATATATATATAAGTGATCAATTATAAGTGAGTCGATGTATGTTGCAAATTTTAGAAGATCAGTAGAGCGATTATGCATATTTTCACTTGTGCATTAAGGATTTTTTATGTGAGTTGAAGCAAAATAGAGCAAAAGAAAAAAATCAATTAGAAGGTCTAGAATTTGATTGATGAGACTATTCAGAACTATAATCAGGCATTTGTAGATGCTACTTTCTCAGTTCAAATTATTTGGATGTAATCCAAACTTTTGTAAGGAAATGATCCTTCCAATTTTTGAGCAGTGAGCTCTAGGCACTATTCCAAAATGCAAGTACATTCCCATTTTGTAAACTTTTTTTTTGAGTATACTCAGACAATATTGTGGATTGACCTCCATCGTGGTTTTTCACCTAATAAGGTTTCCATGTAAAAATCCTTTAGTTATGGTGTTGTGGTTATTTGTCATATGTTCATGCATCTTTATTTTGGTTGAATGTTATTAGTACTTTAAGAATCAGATTAATAAAGTTAAAAATTGCAGAACACTTATTCACCCCCCTCTCATTTTTCCTTGATTCTAATAGGGAAACCCTTAAACATGTGGGAAGAGGCTATAAATACTACTATTTATTTAATTAATAAAGGTCCTTCTAATCATTTTTCTTGTGGTATTCTAGGGGAAGCATGGATAGGTAAGAAGGTGGGTTATTCTTTTCTCAAAACCTTCATTTGTGAAGAATTTGCACATATAGATTCAAAAAATAGAAGCAAGCTTGATGTAAAATCAAAGAAATGTATATTTTTTGGATATAGCATTGATGAATTTGGTTAGAGGCTTTGGGATTTTGAAAATTAGAAAATTGTGATAAGTAGGGATGTCATATTCAATGAGAAAATGTTGTACAGAGATCAATTTCAACAACATGAGAAGAAAGAAAATTATTATGTAGTGTTGGATGATACTCCAAACAACAATGTTCTAGTGGTTCCGCATACTCCACAACAATAGCAACAACAAATACCGCAAACTCCAATGAATGTTAGATGATCTTCAAGGATAAGTAGACCTCCAAAAATATTTTCTCCCTCTTTGTATTCTATTTTATTAACTGATGTTGGTGAACTGGACTATTATGATGAAGCTATGTAGGTAGATTCCAAGATTCAATGGGAGCATGGAATGGAAGAAGAAATGGACTCCTTTCTAAAAAATCACACCTGGGAATTATGCAAGTTGCCTGCAAGTAAAAATGCTTTAACAAGTAAACAAGTTTATAGGTTGAAAGAGGAAGATGGAGGTAAGAAAATATTTAAAGCTAGGTTAGTTGCAAATGGATTTACACAAAAGAATGCATTGATTTTGATGAAATTTTTCTTTGATTGTAAAAATGACTTAGATATTCATACTATTTTAAGTGTTGTGGCTACTAAAGATTTGGATTTAGAATAACTTGATGTTAAAACACCCTTTCTCCATGGTGATTTAGAAGAGGAAATATATATGGAATAGCCACAAGGATTTGAGGTCAAAGGTAAGGAGAAACTAGTGTGTAGATTGAAAAAAAAATTATATGGCTTGAAGCAAGCACCTCGGCAATGGTATATTAAATTTGATAGTTTTATGGTTGAGAATGGATACAATCAATGTAATTCAAACCATTGTGTTTACTTTAAGAGGTTAGATGATGATAACTAAATTATTTTATGTTTATATGTTGATTATATGCTTGTAGCGGGGTGGTTTTAGAATAGTGGTTTAAAATTTATAAGAGGAAGGAAATTTCACTTTTTTCCTTTTCACCATATTCAATGGGTTCGGTCGAACCCAATGGTTTGACCAAACCTCATAAGGGGTTTTACCGAGCACATATGTTCAGTCAAACCCTTGGTTCGACTGAACCCATATAACCTAAATAAAAAAATCATATTTAAATGGGTTCGATCGAACATAGGTTTGACCGAACCCCTTAAATATGACAAAAACCAAAAATTATCTCATTTTCAACTGTCACTTTTACTTTCTAATTTTACCAGTCACTTTCCCTGGTGCATGTGGCGAACTGAGAGCATGACGACAACCAAATAGTGTTTTTCTTTTTGGCGAAAGAAAATTTAAGTCCGTCTCTCCAAAGTTCATCATTCCAGTTTGCATATGGAGCACTATCGAGCACTAGGTATTTAAAATTCAATTTTTTTAGAGTTCAAAATGCATCTATTTGTTTATTTCAAAACCCTAAATGCAATTTTTTCAAATTTGTTGAATTCAAATTGCATTTGTTTGAAAGTTTTTAAAGCATTTTCAACATACAATATTTTGCTTCCCCATTTTGCATACATTTTTGTCTTGTGTAAATGAAATATGCCTTCCCATTTCAACAATCGAAGCTATGGATAAATAGATTTAATTTTAGTTACAAGAAAAATGTATAAATTATAAATTTATAACATAATTATGTACATGGGAAAATCCTCTTGGAAGAAAAATCCCATAACCAAAAACATGAACCACTTATATTATTTGATAATAATATCATTTATATTAGTAGTATCATAAACATGTGAATATGGAGTAATTTCTAGTAGCATGATGATACCTACAAAATCATTATGCTTTCTCCATCTCAAGCACCCATAAATAGAAAAAATTTAAACCATAAAGAAAGTGTGGTTTAACCAAAGCCATGAGCCAAAATAATGACCTAAAAATGGCACCAAATTTGGCACAAATTTCAACATCATATTCCTTGACTTGGTTTATAGGATGTATTTAGCAAATGCTTTACATCTTGTCAAAAAAATTCAAATCCTCCTCCTCATAACCGACACTCCATTTTTGACATATTCAAACCCATTATTTAAGATGATCTTGATGATTTTCATAATTCTAATCAATATTCTAGTGTAACCCCCCTTTTTTATTCTCTTATGTGTCATATAACATTTCATAAGTAATTCCCATCTTACAATTTCATACAATGCTCTTACAACTTTTTAAATATATAAAAAGGACAACCCTAGTTCAATTAGGATTATTTAATTATTATCACCTACATCCATTCATTACATGTTATTAGTTTTTAGTTGCACATATTAGTAGGAATTATGCATTGTCTAAGCAATTGGGGTATATTGCATGTTTGAGAGTGTTTTCTTTGATCTTTTATCTAGTTAAATTAATATCCTTTAAAATCTTGTTTTACAGAGTTTTCATCTTAACTCTAATATGACTAGCAAATAAAATGATGATTGAATCATTTTTCATATAATAGCTAATGACAACCATATAAAGAGCCACATTAAAGAAGATGAAAAATGATGATCACTTGAGACTATAATTTAGATACATATGTTGGTAAACAATATATTTTCCTAAATTGATAATTACGTATTGATGCACCTCTCCACCCTAAATATCCTCACTCGTTGGCTAGTAATTTATATAATGTATTAGGTGGATATCCTTAGGGAATTAATACTATTCATAACATTACCACTCTAATGGATTTTAATAATGTTGTACCCTCTATGCATCCATCTACCCTTCATCCTCTTATAATGATTCCTCCTATCATACTATAGTTACCACTTCCATGGGATCCACCACCCATGCCCTACCACCTTTCTCTCCACTAGTATTTTTCTTATCTCCCATCCTTTTATATATGTTCACACCATTGTTACTACTAGCACTATCCTATACAGATATGTTCTTCATAACATTTCTCCTTATCCTATGAAAATATAATCTTATAGTGTAACTTCTCCTTCCATTACCATGTCATTACCTTTCTAGACCTTCCCCTCTTTATACATTCTCCTTTTTATCCTACACTACTCTTACCACTAATATATCCCTATACCTTGGATATACTATTGAAGAAATTTAATTGACTTTCAATATTGCAAAAATTAGACCCATATTTTTAAACGTAAAATGTGTATAATAAAACACAATCCATTCTTCCTAATTCAACTTCACTAATATCTATCGAATGAACTTAGGTTCATTACAATAAGATAATCATATAGCCATAATTAGTTGTCAAGATAATGGTAAAGTTTTCAATAGCCATATTTATCCTTCCACATGCCACCATTAGACATACACATAAGATTCATTAGGAAAAGTGGATATGTGTCAAAAAAATGCTTTGATAAGATGTGTGTAAGGAAAAAATGGAGTTCAAGTGATGCAGGAGCATCCAGTGGTGTAAGGGCAATCTTGCATCACCCAAAAATAGTTAAATTTAAAATTTCTCAGTTTTTAGATGTTTTTACATTTTTGGATACCCTTTTCATCATAATGAAATTCCCAATTTATGGTTTTTATTTTCTATTTCTGGGTTGAAAGATATTGCAATTTTAGTTTCCCAAATTTGCACCTGAAAATATTTCGAGTTAGATTTGAGGCACTTAGAGCTCCCGGATCAGCCCCAAAACTTTTTTGAAATTGGTGTAGCAAATTTTGAATGCGTTGTTGACTCGAGACCTTTCCAACGGTTCAAACGGTTTGTGAATCGGAGTCCCCGATCAAAAGTTATGGCCCTGGGAAGTTGGCGCACTTTCTAGAAGATACAATTGCAAATTTTCTTTTGAAATTTGAACTTCAAGTTGTAATTTTTCAGCACCAAACTACATAAACTCAAATTTGAATGTTGTATTGGCTCAAAAATAAAGGGGAGCTCTATTTATGGGCGGGTTTCTATTTTTTGGGTAACTTTTTGGGGACAAGCTCGCATATTGCGAAAGGGTGATTCTGTAGCTTTCTGTAACTTGTATGTGTTGTAGAACTTGGGGATTTGAGATCCTCTGCATGTAAGAAGCTCCATTTTATGAATAATAAAAGTTATTCTCTTATTTGTGGGCTATTTTCTAAGTCTCGGGTTGCGCCCTCATCAAGTGGTATCAGAGTAGGTTTTCTTGAGCGTGTGGATAGATCACCGATCGTGAGGCAGTTCACACCAGGACTGTGGTTGTGGGTCAACGTCAAAAAAGACGCCTCCAAGAGTGATTCCTGGTAGGTGTGGTGGTGCCAGAGGTGGTTGAGGTGGCAGAAATGTTGGTGGAAGAGATGCACTGGCAGCCCTCCAGAGACAGATTGATGCGTTACAAGAGTAGTTGAGAAGAGGGTTAAACCCTAGGGAGGAAAGTGAGGATGAAGGAGAGGAAGAAGGTTTAGATGTAGAATAGGAAGAAGAAGCAATTGATCAAAACCAAATGTGGCTAATAAGGGCCATTTTGAAGATCAGGAAAAGACCCAGAGCAAAAGTACCTAGTTATTCTGGAAGTCTAAACCTAGAAGAGTTGATCGACTGGATCAACGAGCTAGAAGAATATTTTGAGTATGAGGAAATAGAGGACATAGATTGGGTTAAGTTTGCGAAAATGAAACTGAAGGGCCATGCCATTATTTGGTGGAAAAAGGTCCAGTTGGAAAAAAATCGAAGAGGAAAAAGAAATATCACCAAATGGGATCACATGGTAAAGAAACTGAAGAAGCATTTCATACTAGTGGACTACAAGTTATATCTGTTGAAGAAATTGCAAGGGTTGAAGCAAGGAAGCAGATTTGTGAAAGAATATACTAAAGATTTTCACAAGATAATCATCAGAACGGGCCACACAAAGGCCAATAAGGAGAAAGTAGCCCGATATCTTAATGGGTTACGACTGAGCATTCAAGAGGAGTTAAGCCTAGTTAGAATGACTACCATTGAGGATGTGTATCAGTTTGCTTTGAAGGTGGAAGAGAAGCTGAACAAAATATTTGATGGCAAGCAAAAAGGACAAGGAGGTCAAAGTGGAAGGGGCAGTGGAAGAATTTCAGGAAGCCAAAATGATGATGAAAAGAAAAGTGAAGATGTGTGTACTAGCCGAAGCCAAAGGAATGACAACTTCTACCACCCTCGTGATCAAAAAAGGGGTGATCAAAGAGGTAGAGGATGAGGGAGATATGGACAAGGATCTGGAAGAGATGGTTTCAAAGGAACGTGTTTCCAATGTGGTGAAGAAAGGCATCGAGCCTATGAATGTCCACAACACCAAGGAAGGGCAGAAAAAAGGCCAGAAGGTCGTGGAAGGGTTGCGCATGTAGATGAGGAGGCCCAATATGAACATTCAGATGATGCTGAAAGGGGAGAAGCCCTAGTGATTAGGAGAGCCCTAGTGATTGAGGAAAAAGAACCAGAACAGAGGAAGAATCTATTTCGCACAAGGTGCAAGTGTGAAGGAAAATGTTGTGATGTCATTATTGATGGTGGGAGCACTAATAATCTAGTGTCAGAAGAGATGGTCACAAAGTTGAAGCTGAAGAGGGAAAGGCAACTGCATCTGTATCAGATTCCCTGGTTGCAGAAAGACCACAAAGTTTTGGTCAATGAGCAGTGCCTAGTAAAGTTCAAGATCGGGAGCTACCATGATGAGGTACTCTATGACATCATCCCCATGGATGCATGTCACATGTTGTTGGGGAGGTCGTGGTAGTTCGATAGGCAAGCTATACATGATGGCCATGCAAACACTTATTCCTTGACAAAGGATGGGGTTCGTCACAAGTTGAAACCCCGAAGGAGACCGAAGAAAAGGTATGCAGTAGTGCTAGAATTTGTTATGTAGATGGAAGAAATTTTTTAGAAGGTATGAAGCATGAGCATGTGTGTTATGCATTGATTCCTAGAGTGAGTAAGGAGGATAGTGAGAAGGTTCCAGAAGAAGTTTCTAGGATGTTGGATGAGTTTCAAGATATTGTTTCTGATAATGTACCTGAGGGTTTACCACCAATAAGGAAGATCAGTCATTAGATTGACTTGATTCCTGGAGCCAATTTGTCAAATAAGGTAGCTCATAGAATGACTCCAGTAGAAAATGAGGAGTTGAACAGACAAGTTTAAAGTTGTTGAGAAAGGGTTTGATACAGGAGAGTTTGAGTCCATGTGCAGTGCCTACAGTACTAGCACCAAAGAAGGATGGGGAGTTGAGGATGTGTACAGATTCTCAAGCCATAAACAAGATAAGAATCAAATACAGATTTCCCCTACCAAGGATGGATGACCTGATGGACTATTTGAGTGGAGCTCAGTACCTACAAAGATTGATCTAAAGAGTGGATATCACCAGATCTGGATTCAAGAGGGAGATGAATGGAAGACTGCCTTCAAGACCAAAGAGGGCATGTATGAGTGGTTAGTCATGCCTTTTGGGCTAACCAATGCACCGAGTACATTCATGCGGCTCGTGAACGAGGTACTAAAAGAATTTCTAGGAATTTTTGTTATTGTGTATTTAGATGATATTTTGATTTTCAGTAAGATATTGGATGAGCATCTAATGCATATTAGGAGAGCCTTTGAGAAGTTAAGGGAAGAGAAACTGTTGATTAATCTGAAGAAGTGCAGTTTTGTGAAGAGGGAATTAGTGTACTTGGGGCTTGTTGTCTCAGCAGAAGGTCTCAAGATGGACCCAGAGAAGGTGAAGGCTATTCTGGAATGGCCTACCCCAAGAACTGATGCCGATGTGAGATCTTTCCATGGTTTGTCTAGTTTTTATAAAAAGTTCATTAGAAACTTCAGTAGTATTTGTGGACCCCTAACTGAAACAATGAGAGGGGATAGAAAATAATTTAAGTGGAGCAATGGAGCAGCAAAGAGTTTTGAACTGTTGAAGCAGAAGGTAACAGAGCAACCTATTCTAGCCCTCCCAAATTTCAACAAGGTGTTTCAGGTGGATTGTGATGCCAATGGTTGTCCCATTGGAGCAGTGTTGAGCCAAGAAGGTAAGCCCATTGCCTATTTCAGTGAAAATTTCAATGATGCCAAGAGAAAGTATTCTGTAAATGATCAAGAATTTTATGCAATAGTTCAAGCATTGAAGAAATGGAGACATTATTTGTTGCTAAAGGAATTTGTTCTATATACCGATCATCAAGCCTTGTAGTACCTAAATAGTCAGGGAAAATTAAATCAGAGGCATATTAAATGGGTAGAGTTTTTGTAGAGTTATACCTTTGTTTTGAAACATAGGAGTGGGAAGTCAAATAGGGTTGCAGATGCCTTAAGTAGGAGGCATACATTGATGACAAAGATGCAGATTGAACTGATTGGGTTCAATGAACTTAAGACACTATACGCAGAAGATCCTAATTTTGTAGAGGCTTGGAAAGCTTGCAAGGAACCTATTACAGTGGATAGGACAAGGTGGTTGGATTTCATAATCCAGGATTGCATGTTATTTAAGGGAAGTGAATTGTGTATCCTGAGGAGTTCCATGAGGGAGAACCGAATCAAAGAGAAGCATAGTGGAAAAATGGCAAGACATTTTGGTCGGGATAAGACCATTGCCATTATTAGTGAGCATTATTATTGGCCTCAGTTGTCACAGGATGTGAAGAAGTTTGTACAAAGCTATAGGGTATGTCAGATGGCTAAAGGAGTGAGCCAGAATACAGGCTTATATCAGCCCTTACTTGTACCAGAGAGGCCATGGGAGGATATAAGTATGGACTTTGTTCTTAGTTTGCCAAGGACACAACGAGGGAATGATTTAGTCTTTGTGGTGGTTGATAGGTTTTCGAAGATGGCACATTTCATTCCATGTCAGAATACCCATGATGCAGTCCACATTGCTGACTTGTTCTTCAAAGAGGTGGTGAGGCTACATGGTTTTCCAAAGAGTATTGTTTCAGATCATGACACCAAATTTGTAGGGTACTTTTGGAGGACCTTGTGGAAGAAGTTGAAGATAGAGTTGAAGTTTAGTTCTGCACACCATCCACAAACAAATGGGTAGACATAGGTTGTTAACAGGAGTCTGGGTAACCTTCTGAGATGTTTGGTAGGAGATAAACCTAGGGGATGGGACTTGATCTTACCCTAGGCATAATTTTCTTACAATAATTCTATCAACAGAAGCACTGGTAGATCACCGTTCCACATTGTGTATGGAGGTAGCCCCAGAAAAACTCCAGAATTGAGGAAGATGGACCAAGAGAAGAAAATAAGTGATGAAGTTGAAGATTTTACAGAACACATCAAGGATATACATGAGAAGGTGAGAGAACATATTAACATGATGAATATGCAGTATAAGGCTAAGGCAGATCAGAAGAGGAGGTATAAGGAGTTTCAGATTGGTGATGAAGTGATGGTCCACTTGAGGAAAGAAAGGATTCTAGTGGGAACATATAACAAATTGAAGATTAAGAAATTTGATCCCTGTAAAATTTTGAAGAGGCATGATTCAGGGAATGTATATGAGGTAGAGTTTCCGGATGGATTCAACATTTCCCCTGTGTTCAACATTTCAGATTTGACAGAGTATCATGAAGGTGGCATAGAGGAAGTACCAACGATGGAACAGTGTGGGATTCCAGCACCTACTTTAGAAAAGGAGGAGATTGAAGAAATCCTGGATAGTCGTGTGGGAAGGAGTACCAGGAACAGACAGTATGAAGAATATTTGGTGAAATGGAAAGGAAGGCCTATTGAAGATTCATCCTAGTTGCCTAAGGCAGAGGTTGATTGTTTGGGTTTTCCTCCACCATCTGAGACATGACGGGTCACTTCTCAAATTACCCTGGGTGTCTGATGCAGGAGCATCCAGTGGTGTAAGGGTAATCTTGCATCACCCAAAAATAGTTAATTTTCAATTTTCTCAATTTTTTAGATTTTTTTACATTTTTGGATACCCTTTTCGTCATAATGAAATTCCCAATTTACAGTTTTTATTTTCTATTCCCGGGTTGAAAGATATTGCAGTTTTAGTTTCCTAGATTTGCACCTGAAAATATTTCAAGCTAGATTTGAGGCACTTAGAGCTCCTGGATCGGCCCTAAAACTTGCTAAAATTGGTGTAGCATATTTTGAGCACGTTTTTGACTTCGAGACCTTTCCAACGGTTCAAACGGTTCATGAATCGAAGTCCCGGATCAAAAGTTATGGCCCCGGGAAGTTGGCTCACTTTCTAGAAGATACAATTGCAAATGTTCTTTTGAAATTTGAACTTCAAGTTGTAATTTTTCGGCGCCAAACCACCTAAACTCAAATTTGAATGTTGTATTGGCTCCAAACTAAAGGGGAGCTCTATTTATGGGTGGGTTTCTAATTTTTGTGTAACTTTTTGGGGACAAGCTCGCATATTGCGAAAGGGTGATTCTATAGCTTTCTGTAACTTGCATGTGTTGTAGAACTTGGGGATTTGAGATGCTTTGTATGTAAGAAGCTCCATTTTATGAATAATAAAAATTATTCTCTTGTTTGTGGGTTATTTTCTAAGTCTCGGGTTGCGCCCTCATCATCAATTTTATCAATAGGAATAATATGGATATGCAAATTTTATCATTACATTTTTCTCCACTTTAAGATGCATGTGAAGATTTTAAAATAATTGTGCATCTCAATTTATGTGGTATTCACAAACATGTATGGAAAGTAAATATTTAGACATCAAAAAACATGAAAAAGTGGTTTGTTGTCTTGTGCACAACACATCCTTTTTCTTTTGAGAAAATTATCTATCACTTTGTAAAATCCTTGCTATGTTGAGATTATTTAATTTTTTCCCTCCATATTTGTAGTCCTTTTTATTTCTAGAAATATAATTTATGACATTTTTTCTTAATAAACAACATATTAATAAATTTAACATGGTTGTAAATTTTACACATGGTTGTATGTAATCTCATATATATAGTACATATGGTTGTGATTACAATGTTTATATTGTGTTTAGATTTGGTTTTGTATTATCCTTCCAAAAAAAATTGATGTTTATAATATTTTGATTTACCTTTGGATTTTGTAGACACTAAATCTCACATACACTCATATCCATACCATGGTCCCCACCCGAACACCTAACATCCACTTATTAACAAAATTCATGATACCTTAATTCCTACACTTTATCAAAATCAAATTATTTTTTCTTTTCAGACCTAAAACGATCAAGGCCTAAACTAATTAAAATATTTATTGTAAAAATTTCCATAGTAAAGTACAAAATAGAGAAGGGCATGTCATCCCACAAATCATGAAGGTGTAGGGACAAAACCAAGAGACCCATCAAACAGGATTGTAGCAATCATATATTGACAAAATTGATTAAGAAAACCTACCATAAATGAAAATTATATAAATAAGTATTGAGTTGATGAAAATTATGATAAATTAGTTTATATATCAATCAAATTATTTAACATATTTAATCAAATTAGATAAAAATTGAAAATAATTCAATCAATTCATTGATCAAAATAATTAAGAAATTTCATTAAATAAATAAATTAGTTAATTAGGTAATAATAGTAGCCACATTTTAATTGGGTTAAACTCATGATACATGATCAAATCCTAGCAATTTATCCATCATATAAAAAATCTATAAATTGAGATCAAATCCATCATTTTATCGTCTCAATTTTGAGCAAGTATATTTTATCTATTTGGGCAATAAATGTTCTTATCATTTGAAAGATATATCCATTTTTCAATATGTATTTCATTATAATTTTAGTTCATTTTTTGTGTAATTCATCTTTTCACTCTATTAGAGGTGATTTTTTAATTCAATTTGAAGTCTACATTTATTTTCCTCAATGTCTCAATTATTTAAATTCAATGCTTACAAATTGACATGCTTGGTGGGATGCAAACCCACAAATGCTCAGTTACATTTTATATTTAATACTATTAAAGTATTTGATTTATGCTTTATTTGTTATTTAATCTATGTTGATCACATTTTTCTATAGAAAAATTTGATTCTTGCGTTAAGAAAAGAGAATTTCATTATTTTTAATGTTTTTATTGGAATAATGTTTGAGATTCACGAGATTCATTACTTTTAACTCAACAATAATGGATGTATTTCTATCATAAACTCTTCGTACTCATAACAAAATCATGGCCTAGGTAGAGTATACAAAATGTTGTTTCCAACCTCATATGTAAATCTAGAGTTAGAGTGTCAAAATTGTTGAATTTCATCCTATGTGCTATTAATTAGCTTCTTATCGACTCATGGAAGCCTACTACTAAAAGCCCAAGTATGATTTTCAATAGGACTTTCTAATCATGATCTTATTGATAGTACTTTTGATAATGTTTTAGGTTTTAGGCTTAATTCAAGACAAGTTTACCTTAATAATTGAACCTTTTTAATTATTTAATTTGTTACTAATGATGTTATTAGGCTATGAGCAACTCTTTTATCTTTTTCTTTACTATTATTTACAATAGAATTGAATGCATTAAAAAAAACTTTAACAACAATATTATTTCGATCAAACTTTTTGTTTACATGAATCTTTGAAATTTATTTAGTAAAGGTCTCATTTTGTACATCTTTAGTAATTGTATAAAAATTTGGAATATTTTGGTTAATACATCTTATTGGAAAACCATTCATTGAAATTTTTTGAAGCCCACAACTGAATGGTTTGTGATGACCTCTTGCCTTCAAGAATTTCTATTATGCTCATCAATTTCAAACCATTTTGGGGTTCTTGAATGTTTTTAAATTTTAACAAACTCATTACAAAAAGATGGATTTTGAATTTCTTTTTCTTCTTCACATTTAGGTTCTCTCTTCTTATGTAATTTGGAGACACATTGAGTTTCATTGGTTCATGTGAGCTATCAATTTAATCATTGTTATCAACAAGTCAATTATTGAGTGCAATTTCAATGTCATAGGGTTCATATCCACATTAGTCAAGAAATTGTTGATGTATTTCTTCTTCTTCTTCTTCTTCTATGATGCTACTCTTATCAATAGGTGTTCCATCAAATTTTACAATATTTTCACATTCATGTTCAACATTTTTATTTTCAATATTATTGTCACTTTCATTTTTTAAACATTTCATTATATTGAACATTAAAATATCCATTTTAAATGTCATTTAAGGGTAAATAAGGACCTTCATCTTCTTTCAATAATTAACATTAGAAATTAATACTTGGTTCGTATTGTATACCCACCTCCCAATGGTCTTGGAATGGATGCATTTAAATATATTGCACTACCTTGCTATGATCTTACAATAAGAATATGGCTAGAAAGAGATCTAGAATGAAAAAAAAAATGGATCCAAATAGAAAAAAAAAACTTGTTTTGGGTTTAGCACTTACTAATAACTTTTCTACAATGAGTGGTTGCCAAATCGTTGAAATAAAACTTAGAAGATTTGAACTTAATTGTGGTAGAGGATCTCAATTAAGAGATAGGCTACATTGGATGAAAGGATATAAGGGATACAAATTATTTTTTAGTTCTCTTGAACATATTTACATTCTCGAGAGTGGATAATCTCTATCGTTGATCAAGAGAGGTAGTTACATGACAAATCTAATGATATTAAATCTATTTTCCTCCAACATTACAAATAATTTTTAATTGATCTAGTTGAAGGAGATCCACATCAAGATATAGTGAAAAATTATGGGCATAACAATTATATATATTTTTAACATATATAATATGTATGGCTGGATTGGTGAGATATTTATAACAAGTATGCAATGAAGTCAAACTTTATTAGATTTGATTCTTAATATGAGATATTTATTTTTCTTTCCAATCTATAATTTTTTGATGTTCTTGGCTATATAATTGAAGTTCATTTATGTTAACAACTATTAGATTAAATATTTTTATCCCCAATTATTTTCAAATAATTTTATACTTTAATCTTTGTATTCTTATTCTTTCTTTCATCATTTCATTTAAAATTTGAACCATTTAAGGATGCTATGTTATAGATTATAGTTGTCTTCCAATTCTTTTTAAATTGTTATAGTATGAAAATATTATTGATGAGTAGATGAATTATTACAAGTTCTATTTTAGATTTGTATTCTCTTTATCTAGATATATTATTTACCAAAGTCTCATTGCTTTTTTAGGTGTAATGTATATATATATAGCATGGAAAATGCAGATCATGTTCCACCTGTGCCAGATTCTTTGTTTGCAAATACTAGTAATGAGATAAAAAAAATTGAGAGATTCATTAGCATAGGGTGCAAACCCGGGGATATATAGTGAACCATGCATGTTAATATTGCATAGTCTACAAAAACTAAAAAATGATCTTGAGATTACTAGTGCATATTCCCTAAATAGAGTGACTGTTATTATTTCCCGCATGCGGGAAGAAGTACATGGTGACATTCCCCTTAAACAAATACAAGATAGTGTCACCAAAGAAATGATAAAAGCCACTTGTTTTCCATTTTATCAAAATGTGCATAAGGTTAGGGGATACCAGGTCACTAGATGTGTCAATCATGCTATGGCCTCATTCAGCTACCCACGATTACTCGCAACACATGGTCTATACCCAAAAAATGACTAGATTCCATTGTATTTTGTTCAACAGTTTATGCTGAGGTCCATTTGGGCCTCAAAGTTAACTACCTAGACATTCCACCATATGCTAGTCAGGGGCGTGGTAGGATTTCTAATAGGCCCACCTATTGTCAAGCAGATAGACCACCCCTAGTGTTTAGGGTATTGGTTGGTGACAGGTCTCCTACTCTCACCCCAACTCTAGCCCCCATAGCAGATGAGGTTGTCATTGCTTCCCAAACAGAAGCAATTGACACTGTAGGTGACATTGCGGCTACCACCACTAGGATATCTAATGATTGTGTAGGTCAGTACTTGATATCCATACATTCCCGATCCACACCATTTTCAGCATAGTGGACCACCATGGATCCTTTTACAGTGGCTAGCATCCCTACTCCTACACAACTTGATGCACTTATAGGAGATATGTCACGCATGACTCTGCATTGTTTGGCTGAGGACCTGTTGGAGGCATATTCCCACATTGCATCAAACAATGGGATTGGTATAGAGCATGTTAGAGAGCATTCGAGATGTAGAGGTCATTCAGTTCCAGGATCCCATCACTCTCAGTCGAGCACTAGTACACATCAAGATCCACCTACAGTTCATACGATAGTTGCAAAAACTATGAGTTTTACTGATATGTTGATTGGTTCTGGTTCATCATCACCGATGCCATCTCACCTTCATAGTCCTCTACATTCATCATTTATGGAATGACATGGGATATATTAGATGGATGCAAATGTTGATTCATCACATGATCATTTGGTGCATATGGTGGAGGTGACTGTTTTAGAGGACTTAGGTCATCCGATATCAGATGATGTGCATGTATGTGTGCATGTGCATGTTTCAATTCTTTTTTTAGTATTTTTTAATTTTTTTTAACTAGATATTCATGTAAGTTGATATATATGTGTATATATATTGTTACAAGTGGAAATACCTCATATCACTCCTAGCCTTGGTCCAGATCCTGTGCATGATCAATGTGACTCTGTGGATGAATCTGCTATCAGTGGACATGTGAGTTTTACATTTTTATATAATCACACGTGTATATGTACATGCAATATATTTATGTATGCATAGATCTAGATTGATATTTAAAAATACAAGTTCATTTAAAAATAACTTTCATAAAATTTATTTAATATAAATTATATGTATTTAACACATCTTGTACACAATTTTATTTGCAGGGCTCAACACATCCATCAGAGCAGGACCGTTCTCATTCAAATGGCCATTCGTCTAGGAGTAGACATTCATATTAGGCCATGCATTCTAGATTTATGATCTTTACCACATGTATTTTATTATATGATGATCTCTAACTTACATTTTCTTATATGATATACATACATTTGCTTATTTGTTGATCTTTAGTATTTGACATTTGATGATCTTTAATTTACATTTTGCTTTTATGATATGTACATATATTTTCTTATATGATATATACATACATTTGCCTCTTTGCTTATAATATGTGTTATGTTTATATGTATTGAATCCCTTTACATATATGTACATGTGTTTGCTTATGGTTTAAACATGTTTACACATAATATATGTATGCATTTTCATTAAATATTCAATATACATACATGTTTTCTTCTTTTATGATATCTTACAACTTACATTTCCTTATATTCAATATACATTTGATCTCTAGTAGAATTTTAGGGAAATCAATGCCACTTTATAATTAAGTTCATTCATGTTGATCACAATAAATATTTTTTTAAAAATGACTTAAGCAACATGAACCATTGAGTTGAGAACAAGATATAATCTTTTTGACAAATAACTTGAAATTCAATTCAAATTATATCAAGCTATTATACGTTTTTTACAAGTAACTTGAAATTCAATTCAAATATAATTAAGAAAATTTAATTCAAATTATACCTCTATTATACATTTTCGACAACTAACTTGAAATTTAATTCAAATATAATTAAGAAAATTCAGTTCAAATTATACCTCTAATATACATTTTTGACACTTTAACAAAATTCTAAAATTACTAGATATGTTGCACGCATACCTATGAATTAAATAACAAAAAACTCCACAATGAAATAACTTGTTTGTTTACTACTTGATTCATTTAAACTAGGAACTAGTTATTCCATGTACACTTGAATAATTTTGATTCACTTGAAGCACAAATTTTGGAGAAGTTTTTGCACATTTATCAAGGAGGAAAATATTGGAGCTTGACAACTTTTCATTTTTATCAATCAAGGAAAAATTTGGAGGATAACTTAACTAAGTTGGTAGAGGACTTGTTTAGAGTCATCTTTAAGTTGAAGAAGAAAATGGAACAACAAAGAAAAAGAAAAAATGCATCTCAACAAAAAATTTCAAAAGAAGAAGAACAAAAGAGGTGTGATCAAAACTTGGAAAATTATCATAGAAATAAACAAGGTACATGCTTGTTTCTTCTCTCTCTCTCACTCTCAAGTGTGTGTTTAGGACTTTTACTTTGAAGGTTTCTAACCATCATTGCACTTGAATGACTATAAATACTTTTAAATGTCCTCAAGTCATCTTGGTCATGCAAGTTGCAATGTTTATATGATCCTTGAATCCAATTCGTTAAGCCAAATATTTTTATTTCAATATTTGTGTTTTGTGTCTTTGATCTTTTATTTTCATCACTTCAATGTTCTCAAATTATTTTTATGTTTTATGCTCTAGGGATTCCTCAAGCTGGAGTCAAGCCAAATCTAGATATTGGATCAAACGAATTCGTTGAAGAACACATGGACCTTGAAGTTAGGGAGGAGACCCAAGTTCAAACAATGCTTGTTGGAGAGCGGTCAAGATCACTTCCTTCTACTGGTATGGATGAACATATAAAACTAGCACAAACTTCTCTCACTTATAGCTCATCATGTTTTATCAGTTTGTTTGCTTGCATACATAAACTTCACTTATATATTTAACATCATCTCTCACTTTTGTTTGTGAAATATTTTGTGACACATGTGTAGGAAGGGCTCAACAAGTAGGAAGTTTTCATGCTCAAGTCGAGCCAAATCTAGACATTGGATTAAATTAATCCGCTCAAGAATGCATGGTCCTTGAAGATAGGGAGGAGGAACAAGTTCAAACAATGCATGTTGGAGAGGAGTCGAGATCACTTCCTCCTACTGGTATGGATGAGCATATAAAACTAGCTGAGAAGGTGGGGAAACAAATTTATCATAGAAATTTAGATCATTTACTTGAAATGGATATGGAGAAACTCAAATATTATGCCAACCAGCCTTATAATAAGAGAAAGAGGTCAATGACTAAATCTATAAATGGAATGATCAATCATCTTGATACACTTGAAAAAACCCAATTGTTATCATGTTTACTTCTTCATCATGAGCTCAAAGAGTCATTACAATTGTTGGGTGTCCATTCAACATCAAATAAGAAGAAACACATGGGATTACAAAAGGATATTGTTCAAAATGTTAAAAAGGACTTAGATTCCATTGGGAAAGGATCTTGAACTATGGATAAGGCCACTACAAGAAGGGTGATGTGGACATCTATTGTACATTAAGATATAGCAAGAAAAAGAAAAATTTCAACACTTTCAACTGAAATTGGTTATAGTAGAACCACATTGATAAAATATGAGAAAAATAGAAAGTTTTTGGATGAGAGTTTAGAAGGCAATTGGGAAATTATGTGTAGAGCTCCCCGTTATGACAGGATTGAAGATGTTGTTAGGAACTTGGTCTCAGGTTTTTGGCATGATTAGACTCGTCCATCATCAATTACTAGAGATGTTATGAGATACAGGATTGGACCTAGTACTTATGAAAATCATATCAAACATTGGCTAGACATAACACAATTTGAGATGTATATGAACTTTTGTAATGCATATCCTCATATAAAGATTGGGCAAACAATGTTTCAAAGGTTAAAGCCATATTATGTGAAGATAAACATGTTTTTTGAAACTTGTTGTTGTCGTTATCATATTGAATTTGATCTCTACTATTAGGTGTTTCGAAAGATGAGAGAAGAAATTCATGGGTTTCAAAATGCACCTCCTAAATAGGAAAGTTTGTTCATAAAGTCTATATTATGTGATCATGAAAATGGACCTCAAATAAACTGCATAAAAGGAATTTGTGAGACATGTGGAAATTTGGCTAAATTTCCTTCAAGAATTGAGGATACTGACCTAACAAAGACAGTAAATTGCAAGAGGTAAGTACTATTTTTAGAGAGTTTATTTGTTTCAATTTCTCATAGATCAAGTTATTTGGATTCTCTTTGATGTAATGTTTCATTGATCAAGTGTGGTTTATTAGTTATTCACATATTTTATTGACACATGTACAAGTATGTAAAGTTGCAAACAAATTTTGGGAAAGAATCCACAAGGTTGAACTATGTAGAAGAGGAGATTCCCATTGAAAAATTTATGGAAGATTTTCAAAAATTGATACGACCATACATGCATCATTCATTTTTTGCTAAGTGGCAAGCACAACAATTCCAAACATTGAGAGATACTTTCCCACATGGAACAGCTCTATCAGTAGTTGACTTTGCAGAAAATTACTCCTTTGTACATCAAAAGGAGATTCAATCAGAGTATTACTTTTCAAATCATATCACTATTAAGGTTCATGTGTGTTATCGACATGCACAATCAGAATTGGATGGTTTTGAGAGTACAGATGAAGAACAAGTCATTAAAAAAGAATATCACTTTTATAGTAGTGATGATAAAGAGCATGACACAAATTTTGTCCAACATTGCTTTACAATATTTTTTGAGAATTTGAGAAGCAGGAGTGTAAAATTTGAAAATAAATTTGTATGGTCAGATGGATGTGTGGCACAATTCAAATCTTCACGGCCATTCTATGCACTTTGTAGATATCATAAAATCTACAAAATACCACATGTTTGGAGTTTTTTTAGAGTGGGCAAGGAAAGGGTGAGCATGATGGAGCAGGAGCTTGCATCAAACGAGCTTTAAGAAAGCATCAAATGAGTTATCCAGAAGATCGTCTAGACAATGCACATGATGTTGTTGAATGGTGCAAGAAACACTTTGCATCAAATGTGGTCAACACATCTTCAACAACAAACCGACAAATTCCACATAGAGTGGTTTGGGAGATATCAGGTATGTATAAATTACATTAAATCAAAAATTTGAATTTATTTAAATTTAAAATATATATACATATTTGTTCACATAAGTTTTTTGTTGTACATATGTATCTAGGTGTGGATAGAAGATCGATGCATGGATGCACGAGGGTAGAAAAAACAAGATCTTTGCATTATGTTAGGAGTTTAGATAGTTACCATGGATGGATATTAGACAGAAAGGATTACTTTTGTTTTTGCACTGAGTGCATTGAGGGAAACTCTGATTATGCATGCAACAATCAAGAACTTGCATATGTTGGTAAATGGGATACAATGCCACTAGTTGTTTCAAAAACATATGATGAAGACAAGGAAGAAAGATTTGAAGACATTCCTTTGATTTCAATTGATTATGACCATATTTTAGGATTGGTTAGAAAAGGTACATGTGTAAGTTTTCAATAATTTAATTATTATATATATCTAGTTAATGATCTTTAGAGACATTTCTAATTTTTTAAGAATTTTTTTGTGTAAATTTGGTGTATAGGAGATGTTTTTGCAGTCATAGCAGAGCCTGAAAATATTGAAGGTGTTAGCTTTTATTTATTGTGTTGCACAAAAGAGAGGAATAAGCTAACAGAACCTAAAACAAGTGATGGAATGTTATTTCCCACAGGTGAGTTCGAATTTAGAATTTTGTATACATTGTATTCACATGTGCACATTACATTATAAACATTAAATATATATTGTACAAAACTTGTGCACAAAAATATTGCACACGTTCATATGTCTTACCTTAGGTTCATGTTTACCATGCAGGTTCTGTTGTAGTACAAGGGACATATCTAAAACAAGTCAAAGTTGTTCAGCATGGGATTCATTTTGTTGACTATCAACCTGATAACAAGGTATATCAATATAGTCACTTAATAATTGCTGCCACTCTACATCTTCATGCAGTTCCACATGCACGTGGCCAAAGAAAATGGAGACTAGATAGTGATGATCATCAAAAAATTCTACATGTTATTGAAGAGCGGGCTGAACCAGAATCTTTGACTTAGATTATATCCATGTTTTTCAAGTTCACTTGTAACCCTATACAT